>VMBQ01000566.1:199831-258527 GCA_007657795.1 Dreissena rostriformis | reverse complement strand
TTTGCTAATATGTGTCGTGTTCTGAGACAACTGGGCATAATGCTTGTGCGTAAATTGTCATCCCAGATTAGCCTGTGCAGTCCGCACAGGCTAATCAGGGACGACAATTTCCGCTTATGTGGAATTTTTCATTTAAATGATGTCTCTTCTTAGCGAAAATCCAGTTTAGGCAGAAAATGTTGTCCCGGATTAGCCTGTGTGAACTGCACAGGTTAATCCGGGACGACACTTTACGCACAAGCATTATGCCCAGTTTTCTTAGAACGCGACACATTTCTCATTGTACAACACATACCATAATTACTCTTAAGTTTCCCTACACTAAATTTTCGGACACCTCCGTTTTTAGCCAAAATAATTATTTTTTGTGACTCTTAATTTTTGGACATACAGTTTTTCGTCCATAATAAATGCCTCTAAACTCTTTGACAGTATATTTTACAATGCTATTTTACACGAATTTGGATGTGTTGCGATTATCTGGTGACACTTTGATCATGCGTTTTAACAACCCGATTAAGGTCATAAAACCTGGCAGACGAATGCCTTAAGGCATTGGACCATCACATGTGCGTTATTGGGTAAATCACTGTGTATCCAGGTAATAGACAATCAGGTTTCACCCAACAGCTTAAAGTGAAAAAATAATTTATACTATACAGCGTGGTATTTTACAAGCATGTGCTATTTTTCGTTGAAAGAATTGACACTATAGACATTGCATGTCCGTATCTGATTGTCAATTTAGTATTTTGAGAGTGTCTCTAAATTTTCAAACACCTGTTATTTTTTGTCTTGGACACCTGTATTTTTAAATATTTTGTATGAACATTTTCGTATAATAATTTATTTTTATTTTAAGTGTCCGAAAAGAGTTATTACGGTATTCTCCATATTCTCTACAAATTGAATAATTTGCTATGAACAAAATTACTTTTGTCAATTTTCAATATTTTCATTGTGATCAAGCCTTTTGAACTTGGCCATAGCTAATATAGATTTCATATAAACTTTCATGGAAGTATTTTACGTAATTCTGTTGATTTTTTTTGTTTTCATCATTTAACTTACATTACTAAAGGTAGATCATGCATCAGATTTATAAGACCTAATGTGTCATGTTATGAGAAAACTGGGCATAATGCATGTGCGTAAAGTGTCGTCCCAGATTAGCCTGTGAAGTCGGCACAGGCTAATCCGGGATGACACTTTCCGCCTTAACTGGATTTTCGCTAAGAAGAGACATTATTTAAATGAAAAATTCCATAGAAGTTGAAATTGTCGTCCCTGATGAGCCTGTGCAGACTGCACAGGCTAATTTGGGATGACAATTTACGCACACGCATTTTGCCCAGTCTTCTCAGAACACGACACTAATTCAAGTTCTTCTCAAAACTACTGCGGAAGTTTTAAATTTATCTTAACAGGCTAGCTGCAGTTGTAAGAGTGCTGGGTTACAAATCCAAGAATAGCTGGTTTCTGATACCCAGAATGGGCATAACTTGTTTTGGGATCGATCATGAAATTGTTTCTATGGCGATATTGTTTTCCTTTCTCTGTTTCAAGCAGAGCAGTTTTCAGTTACACACATAAGTTATAATATGCACTTAGTTCTTGTAAACGAGCTAACCCAAGAAAAGTGTGAGCTGGTAAACAGACTTCCATGATATGGTTGAAATATTGTTATAAACGAGGAGAACTCCAACTAAACAAATGGAAAACAAAACAAAGAATGATTATTGGGGGCTAGCTTTTTATGCCCCCTTCTTTGAAGAAGATCGGGTATATTGTTTTTGGCCTGTCTGTCTGTCTGTTTTTCTGTCCCAAAACTTTAACCTTCATTAAAGTTTGGTCATAACTTTTGCAATATTGAAGATAGCAACTTCATATTTGGCATGCATGTGTATCTCCTGGAGCTGCACATTTTGAGTGATGAGAGGTCAAGGTCATCCTTCAAGGTCAAAGGTCAAATATATGGGTCAAAATCGCTCAAAAGGGGGCATTGTGTTTCTGACAACCCATCTCTTGTNAATGTATGTGCGTAAAGTGTCGTCCCAGATTAGCCTTTGCATTCCGCACAGGCTAATCAGGGACAACCCTTTCCGCTTTTGTGACATTTTTCGTTTAAATGAAGTCTCTTTTTAGCGAAAATCCAGTTAAGGAGAAAAGTGTCGTCCCGGATTAGCATGTGCGGACTGCGACACTTTACGCACATGCATTATGCCCAGTTTTCTCAGAACGCGACACAGTGTGAGTTCATGGTGATATGACTGAAATGCTGTTAAAAACAATGAAAAATCAAACTATACAAACAAATATACATTTATCTAAATGTGGAGATTCCAATATAGTTTTTATCAGTGCATTGGTTTACTTTAAATAAACTCATTTAAGTGATGTCTCTTTAACCTATACTGCCTTGATCAAGGTGTTGTCAAAGTTTCCACTGACACACCAGGGGATTGTAGAACGCAGATGACAATTTAGGTGATATCTGTTGAACCTATACTTTATTGTCAAAGGTGTTGTCAAAGTTTCCGCTGACACACGAGGGGGTTGTAGAACGCAGACGACAATTAAGGTGATATCTGTTTAACCTATACTACCTTGATCAAGGTGTTGTCAAAGTTTCCACTGACACACGAGTGGGTTGTAGAACGCAGACAACCATTTAGGTGATATCTGTTTAACCTATACTTTATTGTCAAAGGTGTTGTCAAAGTTTCCACTGACACACGAGGAGGTTGTAGAACGGAGACGACAGCAGTCTGACAGGGGATCACCGGACAGGAATAAATCTGTAAGTCTCGAGTTTGGCCATCCTTTGACATTGTACACAGTCGGTATTTCACATATCAGTAATACAGTATTTCACTGAAAATTGTTCGTAGTAAATTGGGCCACGTTCTTAGAAAACAAGACTCTATGCATGAGTGTAAAGTGTCAACCCAGATTAGCCTGTGCAGTCCGCACAGGCTAATCAGGGACGACACTTTCCGCTTAATGGTATTTTTTATTTGAAGGAGGTCTCTTATTAGAGAAAATCCAGTTTAGGCAAAAGTTTTGTCCTTGATTGATTGTGGACAGCACTTTACACACACGCATTAAGCCCTGTTTTCCAAGAGCAAGGCTCATAACAGTACTACAGTACTTCACTGAAAATTGTTATGAGTAAATTGTGGCGTGTTCTTAGAAAACTGGGCAAAATTCTTGTGCGTAAAGTGTCATCCCAGATTAGCCTGTGCAGTCCGCACAGGCTAATCCGGGACAACACTTTCCGCCTAAACTGGATTTTCTCTAAGAAGAGTCATCATTTAAACGAAAAATTCCATAAAAGCGGAAATTGTCGTCCCTGATTAGCCTGTGCGGACTGCATAGGCTAATCTGGGATGACAATTTACGCACAAGCATTTTGCCCAGTTTTCTCAGAACACGACACAATTGGTTACTGGTTATTTGGTCATCCTTTCACAATATACACCATTTTGTATTTCACATGTCATTATAGCCCTTTAAAAGGCGTATACGAAAAGTAAGACAAAAATGCTTCAACTATAGATAAATGTCTTTTAATTCGAGCTATTTGATATAATATTCACATCCAAAATTTGTATTAAATTTTAAGGTAGGATTTAATAAAATGTGTTTGTGTTACATTTTAAGATATTTACTCTTACATAAGTATTGAGCTAGATTGAAAAAAATAGCAGGGAGTCTGAATAGGGGCAGGGTTTTTAAAATCGCCAGATGGTAAACATTGTACATTGTAGGTGACTTACCGTTATTATGTTGTTTCCATTTAACTACTTATATTCAATCCTCCAATCAGTATAATTCCATTAGGTTTTTCCTTTATCTAATAAAATGTTATTTTATTATCAAGTAATAGTGTATGTTACTCCATAAAATAGTCGATAGCTAATACAAACATGTTGGGTGTGTCTGTATTATAGTATATTCAAGAACATTGACAAATAAAAAGGGAGTAATAGGGGAGACCTATTTTAAAATGGTGGAGCATAACAATGGAAGGGGGACCACCTATTTTTAAAGGATGGAACATAAAAATGGAAGATGGACCACCTATTTTAAAAGGGTGGAGCATACAAATTAAAGGGGACTTACTATTTTAAAAAGGTGGAGCATACCCATGGAAGTGGGACCACTTATTTTAATAGGGTGGGGCATCAAAATGGAAGGGGGACCCCCTTTTTTAAATGCTGGAGCATAACAATCGAAGGGGAACCACCTTTTTTTAAAAAGGGGAGCATAACAATGGAAGGGGGACCACCTATTTTTAAAGGGTGGAACATAAAAATGGAAGATGGACCACCTATTTTAAAAGGGTGGAGCATACAAATTAAAGGGGACTAACTATTTTAAAAAGTTGGAGCATAACCATGGAAGTGGGACCACTTATTTTAATAGTGTGGGGCATCAAAATGGAAGGGGAACCCCCTTTTTTAAATGCTGGAGCATAACAATCGAAGGGGAACCACCTTTTTTTAAAAAGGGGAGCATAACAATGGAAGTGGGACCACCTATTTTAAAAGGGTGGGGCATAGCAATTGAAAGGGGACCACCTATTTTTAAAAAGTAGTATCAAAATAGAAGGGGGCACCTATTTTAAAACGGTGGAGCATAACCATGGAAGTGGGACCACTTTTTTTAAAAGGGTGGGGCATAGCAATTGAAGGGTTACCACCTATTTTAAAAGAGTAGGATCAAAATGGAAGGGGGGGCACCTATTTTAAATGCTGGAGCATAACAATAGAAGTGGGACCACCTATTTAAAAAAAGGCGGAGCATAACCATGGAAGTGGGACTACCTATTTTAAAAGGGTAGGATCAAAATGGAAGGGGGGGGCTACTATTTTAAATGCTGGAGCATAACAATGGAAGTGGGAACACCTATTTTTAAAAAGGCGGAGCATAACAATGGAGGTGGGACCACCTATTTTAATAGGGTGGGGCATCGCAATTGAAGGGGGACCACCTATTTTAACAAGGCGGAGCATAACAATAGAAGGGAGACCACCTACTTTAAAAAGGTGGAGAATAACAATGGAATGGGAAATTTAAAAAGGCTGGAGCATAACAATGAAAGGGGGACCACCTATTTAAAATGGGTGGAGCATAACAATGGATGGGGGACCACCTATTTTAAAAGGGTTGGGAATCAAAATGGAAGGGGGGCCACCAATTTAAAATGGTGGAGCATTATAACAATGGAAGTGGGACCACCTATTTTAAAAAGGCAGAGCTTAACAATTGAAGGGGGACCACCTATTTAAAAAGGGTGGAGCATCAAAATGGCAGGGGGACTATCTATTTTAAAAGGGTGGAGCATCAAAATGGAAGGGGGACTACCTAATTTAAAAAGGTGGAGCATAACAGTGGACGTGGGGGACCGCCTATTTTAAAAGGGTGGGGCATCAAAATGGAAGGGGGACCACCTTTTTTTAAAGGGTGGAGCTTAAAAATGGAAGGGAGACCACCTATTTTTAAAAAGTGGAGCATAACAATTGAAGTGGGACCACCTATTTTAAAAGGGTGGGGCATCAAAATGACCATTCTATTTTAGCTATATCCCAACCCTAACACTCACATTATATTTGTTTTTATAATAAACAAAGTATCCTCAAAATATAATGCAATTAATATTATATGTTTCATTGTCAAAAATACAAATAATAGTATATATTAGCCTAATTATTTGTCTTGATATATATTAAAGAATGTATGCTGCATGTATGTTATGTCATGTTTTGTTTTTGTAATGTCTGCATGTTGTCAGTTATTGACAAAGTTGTTCAAAGAACTTGTTAAAGAAAACTTTGTACAACTATAGAATGGAATTCCAACATTGTATTAAAATGAAGACATGATAAAATAAGTCTCATCCTTATTTTAAGTCTTGCTTATGCTTAAGGTTGTAAATCACAAAATCTGTGTCATAGACATATCTTGTTTTCGCCACAAATGAACAGCATATAGCTCAAAACTATACAGCCAAAATGGTGACTGGTTTAAATGATTGGTTTATAGTTTGGTATAAGGGAACAGTTTCATCTGTAAAATGATTGGCTCATTGTCTATACTCAAACACTGTTGTCCCACAATGTATGTTTTTTCAAGGTTCTTTCCCATAATGTATGTTTTTATAAGGCTCTTTTCCATAATGTTTTTTTTTATAAGGATATTTCCGATAATAAACAAGTTTTCAAGGCTCCTTCTATAATGTATGTTTTTCAAGGCTCTTTGCATAATGGATGCTTTCTAAGGCTTTTTTACATAATGTTTTGTTTCAAGGCTCTTTCCCATAATGAAGGCTTTGCAATGCTCTTTTCCATAATGAAGGCTTTTCAATGCTCTTTCCCATAATGAAGTCTTTTCAAGGCTCTTTCCCATAATGAAGGCATATTTAAGCTCTAGCCCATAATGTATTTTTTTTTTAAAGGATATTTCCCATAATGAACGAGTTTTCAAGGCTCTTTCCCATCATGTATGAGTTTTCAAGGCTATTTAGCATAATGTATATGTTTTCAAGGCTCTTTCCCATAATGCATGTTTTTAAAGGATATTTCCCTAATGAATGAGTTTTCAAAGCTTTTTCCCATAATGTATGATTTTCAAGACTCTTTCCCATAGTGTTTTTTTTCAAGGCTTTTCCCATAATTAACGAGTTTTCAAGGATATTTCCCATAATGTATGTTTAAAAAAAATAAATACATTGTTTGTTTATACTTTTGGAAGCTAATTTTAACAGCGTTTCTTGATAAAGTTTTTAATGTCTTGCAATGGTTATAGACATCATCTGTGCTTGGCCGTTCAATTGGATCACATTTTAAGAAATCTTTTAGTGTAAGTGTTACAGTTTTGTTTGAAAAACACAACAAGATTGGCCATAGAAACATTGCAGTCAAAATGAATGGGTGGGGTACAAAATGGTGTACACATTTTACACTTTAATTATAAATAAACTATAACGACAAGTTATTTGTAATACTAAACCCAGAAGTTACTTTCTATGGCATAATCTTCTTAGAAACATTTGCAGAGATCTTTAACATCACTTTGAACAACTTTTAACATGCATTTGTTATGGCAATCTTCATTTATGAGAGAAAGTCTAGTTCATGTGTATGCCTTTGCATGCTGGGAAATTTGTCATCTGCTAAAATGTTGTCTGCTGAATTTCTAAGATTAGCATTTTCTTCAATTTTTGTTCAAAGAATACTATCAGAAAAGCAAACAGTTTGGATCCTGATGAGACGCCACGTTTTGTGGCGTCTCATTTGGATCCAAACTGTTTGCAAAGGCCTTCAAAATTTGGTTTTAGCACTGAAAGAGGTATACACCAACTATGTTGCCTTCAACTTGGTTTTGAATATGCAGTATGCAGTCCAATATCTTGTTTTTTTTCTATTTCGTTAATCTATTTGGAAATTGTTAACCTCTATTTGGAATACGATGCTTTATATTTTAACATTAAAAACTTGTAGTGTGCGTTGGCTGTTTAAAAACTATTGCTATTTGCGGAATTTCATTATCAAACCTTAAGAAAGAATTCGATATAAAAATACACAATTAACTTTAAAAATGTAAAGAAGATAAAAGTGTACAATCACTTAACCTTTTGCAAGCTTTACCAAAAAAACTGGAACTAATGGTAACTGAATTAACTCAATAAATGTGAGCACCACTCTTAATGCATGTGCGTAAAGTGTCATCCCAGATTAGCCTGTGCAGTCCTGCACAGGCTAATCTGGGACAACTTTTTATGCAAATGCATTAAGCCCCATTTTCCCAGAGCAAGGATTATTTGTAAATTAGTTGACATGGGCTGAAGACATCTGTGTCGCGTTCTGAAAAAACAGGGCATAATGCAAGTGCGTAATGTGGTGTCCCAGATTAGCATGTGCACACATCAGGGACTGCACTTTTCGCTTTTATGACATTTATCGTTTAAATGAAGTCTCTTCTTAGCAAAAATTCAATTAAGGCGGAAGAGTCGTCCCTGATTTGCCTGTGCAAACTGCACAGGCTAATCTGGGACGACACTTTACGCACATGCATTATGCCCAGTTTTCTCAGAACACAACACAAATTAGTAAATTGACACGGGCTGAAGACATCTCTCATGACTGAGTGAATGCAAGTCGAGGGGTGAACGGAAGACTGTTGTAACTCATATTAAATAAAGAAGGAGATACGACAGTTTTCCGTTCAGCCCTCGATTAGTGTTGTGAGGAAGGAACTTGTCAACACACAAAATGATGGTAATCTGTTTACACGCGAACCAATTGGTTAAATGAAATGGTTCTTTTAAATAGCATTTGTTTCGTAAATTTAAAAAATGCATTACCCAAATCAGAATCCTGAAATTTACTTTCTTTAATTGATTTTCTTTCAAGCCGTTAATTAAATAAAGTTATTTCCTTCATTTGTTCAAATAATGGAGCATATTTTATTACCTCATAAATTTGGTCGATTTTTATTCATTTCAACATATGCAATTATTATATTTACATGAAAATTTTATTTCCACTGTAAACCGACTCCAAAAGAATGCAGTGAAAAAAGGCGTTTAAACAATGCATCATATTGTGTATGTCAAGTGAGCTAACAATCCACCGACGATGTATTCATGTTGTGCGTTCACATCCCTATTGTATATTCACATCCTGCAGCCACCATTGAGCCGCCGCGCCGACTCCAAGGATAGGCCAGGTAGTGTACGCAGTAACACGCACGCTGACAAAAAGAAAAACCCAAATATATCGGCCAAGGGCAAGAAAGTAAGTACTTCACACCTGTATGAAATGCAAAAAGTGTTTAAAAGTTTGTTCCAAATAGCATGATAACAAAATGCATGGGCCCTCTCTGGCCATCAGGGAAAGGTACCCAGGTCCCTCATTAGGGGGAATTTTCCCTGCATTTCCCTTTTATGGGGATTTTTTTTACTTACTCTCTCATTGCTACATTTGTACATGTTTGCACTATATTCATTTTTTTCTCATAATTTAGTATTTTTGAATAGATGAACTTGAAATAAAATTGAGATTAATCATCACGAGAAACTTCTTTCTAAAAAAAAAAAANAAATTTTTAGGAGGATTTTTTTTCCCAAAAAAGGGGAAAAAAGTAAACTTTTTTATGGGGGACGGAGCCAATATTCGGCCCTAAAAAAAGGGAAGATCGAGGGCCCTGAATACGTCTGCTGAGCGCGAAAATATTTTACTTACCAGTATTATATAAAACCTTAAAGTGTATCAATGGTTTCTCCAAATACAGTAAACTTTACATGCTAAATACAATTGTTGAGGGCAAAATCTCTATGCCATGCCAGTATGGAATGCATTGAAGGTATCTCAGGGCATTCTCAGGTTAATACAGTGTCATAAACATAGGCAAGCACATTTTTCTCTTACCGCTACTGCGACTTCGGCATCATTGATAGCTGTTAACCCTTTACCACTCAGATACACAATTTGACACGTTTGTGGTCCCTTAGAAAATCAAATTATATTTAAGACCTTTTTTACTAGATTCTAGTTTTTAAGGCTTCATTTCCAACCCTAAGATTCTGATGAGCAGCAAACAGCATAAAACCTGAACAGACTGCGAGTCACTCGTAGGCTGTTCTGATTTTATTCTGGTTGCATATAGCCATTTTCACTTTGCTTCTGAGTGGGTTAAAGCCCTTGAGTAATGTAAATTGTAAGCTAACCGTAGCTTCATAATATGGCATGTGTTTTTCGATGTCTGTCAGACTATGGCAAAATAATAAACTCTTCATCCGTAAGTATATATAAAACTCATCATTATTATTCAATTCCCTTGGAAGTGTTGAGAGAACACCAGGTTCTGGATTCTACGTTAGCTTTACTGATCGCATTTGGTGATTACAATTCTTGGTTGGCGATCAAAAATAAGATTTTCATGAAATGGCGATTGGAAAAAATGACACTATATTTGAAGTCTGTGCTTATCTGTATCACAAGAAAATAAGTCAACACAATTGAGTTGCGTTCTGAGAAAACTGGGCATAATGCTTGTGCTTAAGGTGTCGTCCCAGATTAGCCTGTGCAGTTCGCACAGGCTTATCAGGGACGACACTTTCCGCTTTTACGACATTTTTTGTTTAAATGAAGTCTCTTCTTAGCAACAATCCAATTTAGGTCAAAAGTGTCGTCCCTGAATAGCCTGTGCGGACTGCACAGGCTAATCTGGGACGACACTTTACGCACATGCATTTTGTCCAGTTTTCTCAGGACGCAACACATTTTTAGATTGCATTAAAGTGTCTGTAAAAATAAGTTCCAATAATTACCTTCGGTAAAGGGAGACCTTACTGTTGTCACATGCACTGATATTGTCTTTAATAGTCAAAAATTGGATTAAAGGCAATTGTGTTTTTGCATTCACTTAATATTTAAATATTGTACGACTACTTATCACTTTCATCAAGTAAGTGCTTTGATATTCGGTCATGGTTGATTGTAAAGATTTATACTAGTAAGTCAAAACATATGAGTCGTGTTCTGAGAAAACTGGGCATGATGCATGTGCATAAAGTGTCTTCCCAGATTAGCCTGTGCAATCCGCACAGGCTAATCAAGGACGACACTTTCTGCTTTTATGACATTTTTTGTCTGAATGAAGTCTCTTCTAAGCAAAAATTCAATTAAGGGGGAAAGTGTCATCCCTGATTAGCCTGTGCAGATTGCACAGGCTAATCTGGGACGACACTTTACGTACATGCATTATGCCCAGTTTTCTCAGAACGTGACGCATATTTTGTACGAGAAATATAATTTTTCTGTGCTTAAAATATTTTGCTTTCAGCTTTTGTGTGCGAATATCACAAAAAAGAAAAATTTATATTATCCATGAATTGAAAGAAAAAAAAAATTGCTACATAGAATAGATTATTGTTTCATAGTAATTGCGTAGGCCCTACTGTATGAAATGTGTCGTGTTCTGTGAAAACTGGACATAATGCTTGTGCGGAAATTGTCATCCAAGATTAGCCTGTGCAGTCCGCACAGGCTAATCAGGGACGACAATTTCCGCTTTTATCAATTTTTCATTTAAATGATGTCTCTTCTTAGCTAAAATCCAGTGCCGACTGCACAGGCTAATCTGGGATGACACTTTACGCACATGCATTTTGCCCAGTTTTCTCGGAACGCGACTCAAATGTGCACTCAAGCATTCAGTACTTCATTGTAATTGTTTTCCAAATATGTTTTTGAACACCCTTACATTTTCTGGTTATTATGACAATTGTCAACGTTTTTTAATATTTTGTTGATAAAATTTGATTTGTTGAATTTAAGTTGAATGGAAAACGCCTAAAGTACATATTACAAAGCCGAATTTTAATCTAGTTTGATATAATATTGGGCAAGGATAATGTTGTAGTTGAAATACTAAATTTCATCTGTAAGTAATATCGTGTTGTTGTTCAAAAGGATCCTAAAGGGGGCAAAGAAGAAAAGGAAGAAAAGCACGACAAAGCTGCAGCTAAGGGGGGAAAGAAAGAGAAAGAAGAAAAACCGGCCGCAAAGAAAGGTAAATATGCCGGATTGAGATCATGACTATCTTTACAGACACCCACAGATAATTTTGTGAATGTTGTAGGCACAAAGCAGGGATTTATTTCATGGTGGAGTGTTGCTACACGTTTCGGTTGCAATGTTGTGTGTTGTTTGTGCAGTCAGAGCTAGTTCTGTCATATTCACAAGCATATCTTGTTTGTTAAACATTGCTTTGATTACAATATTAAACTCTTCATTAAATATTTGGTATTTTCATATTGACCGCAATTTGCATTTATAATTGAACAATTTGCATTGATCATTGCATAATTTGCATTGATTATTGCATAATTTGCATTGATTATTGCGCAGTTTTCATACATCATTGCACAATTTGCATTGATTATTGCATACTTTGCATTGATTATTGCACAGTTTGCATTGATTATTGCACAATTTGCATTGATTATTGCGCAGTTTTCATACATCATTGCACAATTTGCATTGATTATTGCAAAAAGCGTACAATGTACCTCATATTTTTCAATAATTTGACTTGATAAAATTTAACTTTTGAGACTGCTGGGTTGGTTACATCCCTAGTTACTGTAATATAACCTTCATTTTTTGTATAACCTACCCCCTTTTAGCTTTTCCGTTTATATCGATACAAATGCAATTATGTCATTATATTCAATCTTTTCAGCTCCAGGTAATTCTGTATTTCATTTTAGATTTGTATTTGAGTTTTGACTTTTAGTTGGTTTTATGATTGTGTTGTTTCTACTTTTTGTATCGTCAAGACTGCTTAATGTTTTGTTATGTTCTCCTGTTATTTTTTTACAGTTCAATAATCAGTTGATAATAATCAATAACACTCAATTTATAAGCATCAAAAATTAACAAAATCGAAATGAAATATATTTAGCTGATACAATGTTTTACCTATAACTTGTAATTTGAAGAATGCATTACCTTTGTTTATTTTGTTAAAATCAAGTAAATCACTAAATATTATAATACAAATGATTCAAATCCATGATAACTTCTTAAATCATTTCAAAATGGTTTGTACTTATTCATGTCATTTGTTCCATTGATTTAGTGCTTCTTGTTATTATTTTCATAGATGGAAAAGGAAGAGGTTAAAAACATAAGCTTTATAGAATTTACTGTTGTATTATCTTCAGGCCAGGCTGAAAACTTACTTGTTTGCCATTGCCTAAACAGGTAGTTAATAGGTCGGTCAGTAAGCTTTAGGGTAGGGGCTTTTGGGGGGAGGGGGGTCTAGACAAATCTGCATGTTCTTTACACACCACACATATAAGACAATTTCTTTCTAGATGACCTTTTATAAGCGGTTATTTAGCTAATACAGCTAATGTATTTACACAAAAGACAATGACTGAAAAGAAAGAGAAGCTTATTTGTGGCGTGTTCTGAGAAAACTGGGCAAAATGCTTGTGCGTAAAGTGTCATCCCAGATTAGCCGGTGCAGTCCGCACAGGCTAATCCGGGACGACACTTTCCGCCTAAACTGGATTTTCGCTAAGAAGAGACATCATTTAAACGAAAAATTCCATAAAAGCGGAAATTGTCGTCCCTGATTAGCCTGTGCGGACTGCACAGGCTAATCTGGGATGACAATTTACGCACAAGCATTTTGCCCAGTTTTCTCAGAACACGCCACATTTAACCTCCCCGAAATTAGATTAATGCTGAATTTTGTTTTGAGTATGGACAATTTCATTGGGTCCATAGGCAATGACAAACAAATATATTTTTATTGTTGGCCTGATACACGTCTTTAGTCTTAAGAACATAAAGAATATCATCACATTATAATAATTCTAATTTTTAGTATATTCTAAGCTTTCAAATAACTCTGTCATGAAACATCAAGCATTTTGACTAATGTAGTCACAGCCACATCTTGAATTAGTCGAGCTTCAAAATCACTCGGCAAGCAGAATTCACTCTCTTACGATTTCTAGATATGCTTTATAACATTTTCAGATTTTTAGTTATTTGTGTTGAAAATCATTGATTTTTTGCCCTTTGGAATTGTTATGATCATTTCATCTGTAAAGAGAATTATGTTAGAACTTTGCATTTTGTATTAATATGACATAAGAAATCATAGTACCAGAAAAGTGTGCAACAAGTAAACGGTAAAACAAATTAAATGAATAATATAACCTCTATGTTAAGGTGAGAAAATGTTGAAATGATTGGCTTCAACGGGTTATCATTAATAATGATAATAGAATGTTGGTTGATAGTTGTATTTTTGTCAGCAAACATTTGATATGTTATTGTCAAATATAACCAATGTCTGGATAGTTCATACAAAAGCAATAATTTTATATTTTTTCTGGTTGACTTTTTCGTGGAAATGCGACATGTGAGCCTCCTTCTGAGAAAACGGGCTAAATGCACGTGCATGAAGTGTTGTCCCTGATTGGCCTGTGCAGTCTGCACTGTCTCATCAGGGACAACACTTTCCGCTTTAATTGAATTTTTTGTGTAAAGGAAGTCTCTTTTAAACAAAAATCCAGTTTAGGCGTGTTAAGTGTTGTCCCTGATTAGCCTGTGAGGACAGCATCTGCAAATCTGGGACAACTCTTAACTCACATGCATTAAGCCCAGTTTTCCAAGAACCAGTGATTGTTCTTCAGAGCATCTTAAGGTGCCGCCAGGGCACGGCCATAGGCCAAACAGCCCCAAACACGAAAGTAGTAAGTGCAGCATGATACAAACACAAACATGTGCATGGACAAATGTACGCAACTAATGCTTCAACCCTGATATGAACCAGCAGCTGTCGTGCACTCTTAACCTATACGGAAACGCACTGTTCTAGCGACACCAGTTATTTACGTAGAGCGCACTTTATTAAGTTATTGATTAGAAACAGTTATTAGTCGACACCCTACCATTCCATTTTAGTACATTCCCCATGTATATTTGCACAATGTTTACTTACTGTAGGAACAATGTCCTCTAGTGTGTAGCTGGACTATGTGATTGTTAATTGAGGGGGAAGTAACTCTCTTTTCTGTCCAGAGTCATACCTTATTTGGACCTTGATAAATCTTTTAGGACATGTTAGAATCAAATCATTATTTGAAGGCTTCCAAGGCGCAGTGGATATGATGTCGGCCTAGCAAAATAGAGGTCATGGGTTTGATCTCCACTGTGGGAGCGTTCTTTTGATATCCCTCAAAGGCACCGATAACTGGTTCTACCCAGGGAACAAAATAGAGAGCATTTTAAATAGCCTAAGCCTTTCCATGCAATCAAGCTATAATAAATAGGTTTAAAGTAAAGTATTCTTTAGGACTGCATTTTAACAAGTTTTTTATATATAATCAAAACTTTAATTGAAGAATCAAATTATACATTGTTTGGTATGTGCTTTGTTGGAGTTAGCATTATTTATAGATCTCCACATATGTGTCCAGGCCGTCATTTGTTTTGTAACATGCATTAATTCGTTATTATTTTGCCCGTTTATGTTTGCTTTTGACATTTCTTGTTTTGTTAAAAGTTGTGTCAGGATTCCCGCTGGCAGGTATTACGTGGTAGTAGGGGTTAGGTAATAGACACTTTACAAGATATGTGTTGTGTTCTGAGAAAACTGGGCATAATGCTTGTGCTTAAATTGTCTTCCCAGATTATAATAATGAGCTTGTGCAGTCCGCACAGGCTAATCAGGGACGACAATTTCCGCTTTTATGGAATTTTTCGTTTAAATGAAGTCTCTTCTTAGCAAAAATCCAATTTAGGCGGAAAGTGTCGTCCCGGATTAGCCTGTGCGGACTGCACAGGCTAATCTTGGATGACACTTTACACACAAGCATTATGCCCAGTTTTCTGAGAACACAACACATATGTTCTGTCTTATATCTGCTTATAAAATTATGGATGATATTTTATTGTAAACAATACTTGTGCCACGCTTTGGGAAACAGGGCTGAATGCATGTGCGTTAAGTGTCATCCCAGTTTAGCCTGTGCAGTCCGCACAGGCTTATCAGGGACAACATCTGCTTAAATGATATTTTTTGTTTTAAGGAAGTTTCATCTTAGCAAAAATCCGGTTTAAGCAGAAAGTGTCGTTGCTGATTAGCCTGTGTGGACTGCACAGGCTAACAGTGGACAATATTTTATGCACTTGCTTTTAGCCCCATTTTCCCAGAACGTGTTTCACCTGTTTGTGTTGGACCAAAACTTTCTTGCTCCTGGGTGGCCAAGTTTCCGGTTTAAGGTTGCCACACATGTAATCAAGACATATTTAAATGTCATTTCTTCATATGCTATGCCAGTATTTGGTGCTGGTAAAGTCTGTCCTTTGACTGGACCTCCTTTATTTAGATTTTGGAGACTACCGTCACAATCAATTTGATCTTCTTGTGATTCAAGTCTTTATCTAGAACATTATGTGACAGAAGAAAAATGTTTAATAATTTAACATTCGCTTATGGCAATACATGTATGTTACATATAATTGCAATCCAATTGATGGATCCAAGATTACAATCTTCCCCAGCTTTTATTAAAGTATTGATTTCTATTCATCCCAAATCAAATATGACATGTAGGGTTTATTGAGTCACATTATGGTGAACCATAGGTTTTACTAAGTCACATAAAGGTGACACAGGGTTTACTAAGTCACATGATGGTGACCCATAGGGTTTACTATGTCACATGAAGGTGACCCATAGGGTTTACTAAGTCACATGATGGTGACACGTAGGGTTTTCTTAGTCTTATTAAGGTGACACAAATGGTTTATTGAGTCACATGATGGTGACACATAGGGTTTACTTAGTCACATGATGGTGACACGTAGGGTTTACTTAGTCTTATTAAAGTGACACATCGGTTTTACTAAGTCACATTATGGTGACCCATAGTGTTTACTAAGTCTCATTGCCATGTGACAAATAGGGTTTAATCAGTCACATTATGGTGACCCATAGGGTTAACAACGCCTTATAAAAGTGACAAATAGGGTTTACTAAGTCTTATTAAAGTGACACATAGGGTTTACTAAGTCTTATTAAAGTGACACATAGTGTTTACTTAGTCTTATTAAGGTGACATATTGGGTTTACTAAGTCTTATTAAAGTGATACATATTAAGGTGACTTAAAGGGTTTACTAAGTCTCATTTAAGTGACACTAAGGGTTTATTCAGCCTTATTAAGATGACACATAGGGTTAACTTGGTCTTAGTAAAGGGACACATATGGTTTACAAGTAATATTAAGGTGACACATAGGATTTACTAAGTCTTATTAAGGTGACACATAGGGTTTACTAAGTCGTGTTAAGGTGACACATAGGATTTAGGGTTTACTAAGTCGTGTTAAGGTGATACATAGGTTTTACTTAGTCTTATTAACATGACACATAGGGTTTACTAAGTCTAATTAAGGTGACACATAGGGTTTACTAAGTCTTATTAAAGTAAAACCTATTGTTTACTAAGTCTTACTTAAGTGACACATAGAGCTTATTAAGGTGACACCTATGGTTCACTTAGTCTTATTAAAGTGACACATAGGGTTTTCTAAGTCTTATCAAGGTGACACATAGGATTTACTAAGTCTTATTAAAGAGACATATAGGGCTTACTAAGTCTTATTAAGGTTACACATAGTGTGTACTTAGCCTTATTAAAGTGACACATATGGTTTACTTAGTCTTATTAATTTAGGGACACATCAGGTTTACTTAGTCTTATCAAAGTGACACATAGGACTTACTAAGGCTTATTTAAAGTGACACATAGTGTTAACTAAGTCTTATTAAGGTGACACATAAGATTTACTAAGTCTTATTAAAGTGCACATAGGGTTTTCTAAGTATTATCAAGGTGACATATAGGGTTTACTAAGTCTTATTAAAGTGTCTAATTAAGGTGACACATAGGGTTTACTTAGCCTTATTAAAGTGACACATAGGGCTTACTATGTCTAATTAAGGTGACACATAGGGTTTACTTAGCCTTATTAAAGTTACACATAGGGCTTACTATGTCTAATTAAGGTGACACATAGGGTTGACTTAGTCTTATTAAAGGGACACATCAGGTTTACTTAGTCTTATTAAGTGACACAAAGGATTTGTGTCAAAATTATTGTTTTCGTACATTTTTTATATATTTTTGTTAGCAAATTACTAACACTCCTCACCAGACTGTCTGATAAAAAAAACTGTAGTATTTGCATCCCTCTATTTATCAATTTATTTATGGTAAAACAATTGCAGGCAGTATTTTCGGTCCAAAGACTGGCGAGCCTCACATCTGTTAGTATCTACTTTTATTTCTTGAAGCTATGAATGTAACCCCACCCAGACCAGTTGCGCAATTGTGACCCCACCCCTTCGTTGTTTTAGCCTTTCAATTTTATTCTCACAAAAATTAGCCATTTACATATGTTATTCTTAGCTCTTTTTCAGAAAAATGATTAATGAATTTCAAGATAATGGTACATGTAATAACTGAAGCTACACAAAGTGTCAAAACTGGGTTTTATACAAGGCTCAAGATTTTTATTGGATGCCTGATGGTTTATTATTAGTCTCTCTGAACTATGCATTATTTGTTTGCCATCAAATGTTTTTAAAGGATAACTATTACATACTGAAAAACATAAATGGAGCTGTCTTGGGGATAAATCATGTGTTTTTTTTTAGTGTGTTTATTTTTAGCTCGGCTGTTTTCGAAGAAAACCCGAGGTATTGTCATAGCCAGCTCGTCCGCCGTCCGCGTCGTCCAGGCGTTCGAAAACTTTGACATTGTGCAATTACTTTTGCAATATTGAAGATAGCAACTTCATATTTGGCATGCATGTGTATCTCATGGAGCTGCACATTTTGAGTGGTGAAAGGTGAAGGTCATCCTTAAAGGTCAAGGTCAAAGGTCATTTTTTTTTTTTTTTTTTTTACAAAACTGCACCCACAGCCGAGCGTTGGCATCAGCTCGACGGTGCTCTTGTTGTTTTTTAGAAGCAACTTTGAAAGGCTACGACAGATTTTGTTTTGTGATAACATGTTTACACCTTTGACAGAAACAGTTCAAATCAGGTAGTAAATGTATGAATGTACCCAATATTATCCCATACAATCAAAAACATGTACTTCTCCCATGATGCTCAACAAGAGAACATCCTGTGTCTTCCTCTGTTTGCATTTCGTCCTCATGAAAGATCCTTTAACAAAAAGTCAAAAGATATTGTATTTCCCTTACATATTTGTTGTGGGCAACGCCCATACGGACACTTTGCTCAATCTCGGATTTGCCATAAGATAGAGTAGGCAACTGCCTATGGTCGATTCCGGCACTGACTTTGATGCATACCTCATAAGCTTTTCTCATTCGTTATAAGTATTGATGTTTTGACACCAATAAGCAATACCGAATAACTATATTATAGCATGGATTGGCATGATGCAAGTAGCGAGTCTTCTGACAGGTAGGAGATTTGCATGCAGGGGTTTTCCTGCTATTTAAAAAGGCCGTAAAACGGAACCGATCCCAAAGCAAACAGACCCGATCCCTAACCGACATTTTTTTTTTTTCCCATTTAAAAAAAATAAATAAAAAAATACCAAGAAGTGTCTTATGATTATTATATCTAAATTTTATAAACATAGGTATATAACTATAATTTATATGATTGTGTTCTCCTAATTGGAATTATCATAAAGATTAATTTTAAATTAGTTTTTCCCAAATCAGTGGATTTTTCGCTGGCATTGCATTTTTTCCCAAAAAGGTCAGGAAAACCTGATATTACAATATGTGTTGGTAAAAAATCCCAATTTGGTCCATTTGTCGAATAAAAAAATCCCAAACTTGCCATTTCATCGATTTAAAAAATCTCAATTTGACCAGTCTCCTTTTCCTAAAATGGCTAGGAAAACCCCTGGCATGTCAAAAAAATATACCCCCAACTTGGCAACCTATTGTATCTGGTTTGACACTGTTCCAGTCAGATGAAGGTTATAACAGCCTACCCAAGTGTGTTCGATCACATGCTCCTTATGTGCAAACATTGCAATGTTAAACTGACATGAATCTAACTGTCTAAGGATACAGTACATACAAGTTCCACTTAACATAACAAACTCCTTTGAACCCCTTAAATATTGAAACCAAACTGGTATACTCAAGGTTACATATAACTAACATTGTGACATAATTATTGCTAAGTCGTAAATAAAAGCGATATGGACATAATTGCTGCAAAAATTATTAGACATGATGTTAAAGGGTTATCAAATTGCACTCACCAAGTGTAACCCTATAACTATCAATATGGCCACAATATTCTTATTGTATATTCATTTTCGCGTACAACATGTATGAGTGAGAATGTGTAAAAACAGTATTGTTATGTTTGTGTTACTTTTGAAAACAGTTTCTTTGTAGAGTTTATAGTATAAATATATATATTTTTTTTTAATTTAGATGGCAACTTTGATAAACTTTTGAATTCAGTTTTAACTTTGAGCAAAAGTTTAATAATGATAAACTGTTGATTATTATTCAATCTTGTATGTCCATGTTGTTTTGTTATGCATAGTGTAATAATAATGTAATGTAGCGTGTAGCAATGTTCTGTAATTGTAAATAACTGTTTTGTGTGATAGATAATAAAAGGTGCTGTCACTGCAATTTTTCATTGTGAAAATATAAATCCACTGCGAAACCAAATATTGTTTTTTCCAATTTTTTATTGAAACTTGATTCAGATTACCTTTGAGAAAAGATTCCCATTTCTGTACTGCATTTTCTTTGGGATACTTTTCCCATTTTTTTGTGCATCTTATTATCACAAAGAAAACATTCCCATTTTAAATATGATGCACCTTGATGACATTTCCACCAAGATTTCAGACATTCATGATCCTTATGTGATAAAACACATCACTGAATATATGTTCTCAACAATTTTGCGGGATAAAACATATTTACCGGTACTAAATATACGTTCTCAATGAATTCTTGCAGTGACATGTATTTGCAATTCTTGGTGTGCGCCAATGCGTTATTCACGTTTGCTGTATGTTTGTATTCACTGCTGTGACTTTACCTTTGCACCTAGGCACAGGGTCAACTGTGGGAGGTCGGAACTCTGGAGGTAGGTACCATATATTTTTGGCTTTACTTGTGAATATATGACCATCACTCTGGAAAAACGGGGCTTAATGCATGTGTGAAAAGTGTCCCCCCAGATTAGCAGTACAGTCTGAACATGCTTAACAGGGATGACTCTTTCCGCCTACACTGGATTTTTGTTTAGAAGAGACCCTCTTTTAACGAAAAAGTCCATAAAAGCAGAAAGTTTTGTCCCTGGTTAGCCGGTGGGAATTGCACAAGCTAATCGGAGAAGACGCTTTATGCACGTTCATTAACCCTTTAAGCGCTGGAACCGGATTTTAAAGGTCTTTCGTACAGTTTGGATCCTGATGAGACGCCACAGAACGTGGCGTCTCATCAGGATCCAAACTGTTTGCTATTCTGATAGTATTCTTTGAAAAAAAAATGAAAAAAATGCTAATTTTAGAAATTCAGCTGACAACATTTTAGCAGAAGACAAATTTCCCAGCATGCAAAGGGTTAAGTCCCATTTTCCCAGAGCCAGGCCAATATTCATTCCTGTTTTCAATAGATGAATTAACTGTACTCAGATTCCATTATGTGTTGTTGCTGTTGTTTTTGTTTGTTAATGTGGCAATGGTTGTAGATGTTTTTAAGATTTGTCTATGAAAGCTTTTCGGCCACAAATATGTCCTTATAAACGTGAAGTAAAAAAATAAATCATTAAATGTCACCGTGTTTTAATACAAAGAAATATACAGTTCATTTGCCTCAATCAATGCTGTCAAGAAACATGCATTAAGTATCATTTTATTTATTGTGTACATGTTAAATTATACATTATGTTTAAAAACTTAGGTTGAAAATAATCTTGCTCTGTAAATTCTTGAATAAAGTTAGCAGTATGATGCCTAACATTTATATCACTCTATTAGGTGTAGCAAAAATATAATTTTGCAAAATGCACATGTCAAATCATAAGTTGCGTTGACCTAAACAACTGTTTAAATGTTACAAATTGGAAAAGTTGTTTTGCTGATTTATATGTTATTAAAAGTTTAAAACAATTAAATAAAATAATTATATTCTACAAACAAGTTGCATTTTTTTTATTTTAATTTCTTAAATACTAAAAGTTTCGGCCATTGCCTACATCAGTGGTATTCATATCATATGTTTAACTATATATGAGCCTCGCTCTGTGAAAAGAGGGTTTAATGCATGTGAGTAAAGTATCGTCCCAGATTAGCCTGTGCAGTCATCACAGGCAAATCAGGAACAACACTTTCCGCTTTAATTGGATTTTTGCTTAATTCATTTAAAGAAAGTCTCTTCCTAACTAAAATCCAGTTCAGGTGGAAAGTGTCGTCCCTGGTTAGCCTGTGCAGACTGCACAGGCTAATCTGGTTCGACACTTTACGCACATGCATTAAACCCCCTTTTCACAGATTGAGGCTCATATAGTTAAAAACTTACGATATAATATTACTTTGTTTTCATCTTTTTGTCAATGTTAAATTTAAGAGTGTTGTTTTTGTAATCAGATCAGCTTTTGAATGTCCCTAATGGTGGTCCGCCCAGCCGACGGGGTAGGTGTTGTTGCCA
Source organism: Dreissena rostriformis (assembly GCA_007657795.1). Taxonomy (NCBI): domain Eukaryota; kingdom Metazoa; phylum Mollusca; class Bivalvia; order Myida; family Dreissenidae; genus Dreissena; species Dreissena rostriformis. Next base: position 236,256 of record VMBQ01000566.1, on the reverse strand, counting down.
TGGCAACATTTCATCCTGTACAAACCAAGTCTGCCCTTTCTCTACTGCAGAATGTCTTAGTCTACTCTAGTTGCCTAGTCTTCCTAAATGCATTTGTCAATCTTTAATGGGCTGGGCTTATTGGTTTCTTACTCGGAGATAAGTTTATAATTCATTTGGGCCGCGCTCTGTGAATAGGGGGTTTAATTCATGTGCGTACAGTGTCGTCCCAGATTAGCCTGTGCAGAAAAATAATGCATAAGCTAATCCGGGACAACACTTTCAGCTTTTATTGTAGTTTTCGTGTAAAGAAACTCACTGATTAGCAAAAATCCAGTTTAAGCAGAAAGTGTCATCCCTGATAAGCCTGTGCGGACTGCACAGGCTTATCTGGGATGATACTTTGCGCACATGCATTAAAACCCCTTTTCCCAGAGAACGACACATATATTTTTTAATAAATAACAGTCTATAGTACAAAATAGTAATTTTTCATCATACCTGTTAATGAATTTAATTTTATTTCAAAACTTATTTATATTAACTCAATTAATAATAACTTGATTATGTGTAGTTCAAATTATATAAAAAATATATAAAAAACATGCACAAATTAAGAGAATTTTAGTAAATGTGGTCATATTTGTGTTTGAATATTGAATCTTCTTTGTTTAATTTTCTTGCGCTATGGTTACTGGGTGACTCTTGCATGCATAATATGAAAATGCTGCATGAACTTGTGATATTAGGATGGTGCTTGTTAACCCTTTGCATGCCTGGAAATTTGTCGTCTGCTAAAATGTTGTCTGCTAAATTTCTGAAATTATCATTTTCTTCAATTTTTTTTCAAAAAATACTATCAGAATAGCAAACAGTTTGGATCCTGATGAGACGCCACGTTCTGTGGCGTCTCATCTGGATCCAAACTGTTTGCAAAGGCCTTCAAAATCCGGTTCCAGCGCTCAAAGGGTTAAACATGTGATAATTGGAATGGGTATGCAGTGATCATGCATGCAATTGTAACATGCATCCTATGTGTACTGATGCTAATAGTATCAGAGGGGGTAATCACATGACTAACAAAATGGGGATCTCCATGCTGAGACAGGTATTTTTCGCCGTTTTATACCCTTGATTTCTTTTATAAAGTTTTTAAATGCCGCTCACTTTCCAGCCATATCAGCAAGAAAGTGATTAGCGTCTACTTTGTATTAAAATTCGCTTTATAACCCGACTTTACTCGCTGCAAATTTTCTTAGTGAAGCTGTTATTAGGTCACCCTGCTAAGAAATTTGGCAGCTTAATAGTAAAGTTATGTAAAAGAGCTAATATTAATATAAAATAAACACAAATGACTTTATTGCTGATATTGCTGCAAAGTGAGCGGCATATAAAAAAATTATAAGAGAAATGAAGGGTTATAAAACGGGGAAAAAACCTGTCACAGCATGATGGACGTCGCCATTTTGTTTGTCACATAATTACCTTCTCTGAATGTACAACTTCTGTAAGTAATGGGCGCTAAAAAAATTCAAGTTCATGTATGGGCAAAAATTATTTCATGTAATATTGTTTTTAGTTCAGTACTCCCATTGTCGTCAAATAATAATAATAATGTAATTAATTATACAAATCTTTGTTCAGACCAATTCAGAAAGGGTTTTAAGTAGACATCCTGATAAAATGAAATATATCATCCAGCAACATATTTGACTTAAAATGTCCACATTAATGTTTAATATTAATTATGATGTGTAGTTTTAATATGCAATCTTTGGCCTTATGTAGCATTCCAATGGTATGAGGTAATTGTTCCCATAGATGTAGTTGTATTGACATAAGACAGTGAAGTGAAGAGCCCTGGGCCCCTAATCACAAAGGTCCTTAGGGAAAACTTAAGGAAATTCCTTAAAGTTATAAACATCCTCAAGTCTCCGGCAGTTTTGTAGTAGATCGTTTTACATTTAAATCCTTTAAGTATTGTAAGTATGGATAAACAAATAGTATTCTATATGATTTTCTGCAGAAAACATTGTATTTCACATTAAATCTCTTTCAGAAATTTGATCTTAAGTTAATCTTAAATTATATAAAAATCTTCCTAAGAAGCTTTATGTAGACCAGTCCAGATTCCTTCTTAAGTACATGATTTAACAGTTTTAGCACTGGAAACAAATTTTAAAGGCCTTTGCAAACACAAAAAAGATTATAAAAATCGAAGAAAATGCTAATTTTAGAAATTCAGCAGACAACATTTTAGCAGACGACAAATTTCCCAGCATGTAAAGGGTTAAGGTGATCACCCTAGTACTTTATTTGTTTCAATTGTACAGTTAAAATCAAAAGGTCAAAATATTATACATACAGATATATATACGCTTGTGTATTTAATATAACTACATTACATAAAATAACGGGTTGACTGGCGTCACCGTACCATGAACAATCTTTCCTCTATCTAATATGTTTATTACGATTAAACAAATAATTTGGTTGGTTCAATGATTACCAATGTATAAGTGAAACTCTAATTCTTTAAAGGTATTATATACTATCACATATATAGCATGTGAGTGTAATTAAAAATATCATACTGATTTACAAACTAAGTATATCGGAATATACAAATATAAGCATCAATACTTCTATGTACCAAACAAAAATAAGGCATGAATCACAAAATAACAAGTTCCTTTTTGAAAATGTTTAAAACTAGTAGAAAATCATTTAAAAGAAGTTTACTGGATACTATTGTAATGCACATTGAATACTAAAAGAGGTGAACATTTTAATTTAAATTATTTATTATTTAGATATTTTATTTCTTATGAGCATTAATAACTTACAAATATATTGTACTATTTTTACAATAAATTAACACTAATGACCAATTATTAACAAAAAGAAAAACTTGAACATTGTGATCACAAAGTCATAGTTTTTATAATAAGCTGTAAAATAAATAAAATGTATGTACATTACACCATGATACAACAATTTTTCTTAACTTCAATAAATCTTTGGCTGAAAAACAACGGAAATCATTAACGTCTCTGGATTGGAGTTAATTAGAACGTCTCCAAAAATAAACCGTTTTAATAGTATATCGCAGTCCTGTAGAACCTGTTTGCATGTGGCCCTACCAATCATATCATTGTATGCTCCTCACTTCTGCTTGGGCCCTTACAGCATCTCTGGCCCCGGACACAAAGGGCAAGAAAGGTGGCAAGCCAGCCAAGGGACAGGGGAAGGCCACTGCACAGGAGCTCGAGGTGAGTTGTTGCCCCTGGGCTTCTCCGGTATCAGACTTCTCACCTTATTTTTGTATCAGCCGAGTTCAATATGTACTTAATATTTTATTTTATCAACTATTTTTAATGTGAACAAAATATTTTTATCAGTCATTTGTTATGTGAACGAAATAATTATATCAGTCATGTGTTATGTAAACGAAATAATTATTCAATGTAAGAATCGGCGTGTTGGTTCCTGTATATATAAATGTACATGCAAAAATATAGATAAATGATAAGGGAAATTCTTATTTTTGAAAAACAGATTGTAGAATCTTCATAAGCAATTGATTGTAGTATATTCATAAGCAATTGATTGTAGTTTATTCATAAGCAATTGATTGTAGTGTATTCATAAGCAAATGATTGTAGTATATTCATAAGCAATTGATTGAAGTATATTCATAAGTAATTGATTGTAGTGAATTCATAAGCAATTGATTGTATGATATTCATAAGTAATTGATAGTAGTATATTCATAAGGAATTGATTGTAGTTAATTCATAAGCAATTGATTGTATGGTATTCATAAGTAATTGATTGTAGTGAATTCATAAGCAATTGATTGTAGTTAATTCATAAGCAATTGATTGTATGATATTCATTAGCTAAAGATTGTAGTATTTAAAAAAAAGAAGTAAGTATGCGGTTTGTTTATAATTATATTTGTTTATACGGATGTATTGGGGAATTGATGAGTAAGCATTATTCATGTGTATGTGGAACAAGGTTACAAATTTAAAATTCTAACTTTTTTTTTGTATTTTGTACATAAATAAGCCGCACCGGGTTATAAGACGCAGGCATCTTTTGTCTGGAAAAAAGTTGCGTCTTATACCATATGCTCTGACTGATTCTATCAGCCACGTGCAATATACATGTTGAATATTTTTATCAGTCTTATGCAATATGTTTGTAATATTAATATCAATCTCTTGCATTAGCCTGCATATTGAATCTCATTTGAAATGTTAATTACATATGTTTAAGTGATTGGAATTATTTAGTTTCTGTGGTGGCAATTTGTTCAAGAAAATCTAACTGTATTTGTAGGGCAATTTTTGTACAAATATTCTTGAATGGCCTGAACATATATATGGGTGGCAGTTTTCCTTTGTTGGCAATAGTATCACATAACAAGTTCAGAACATTTAAGTTACTTTGAATATTTCAGACCTCCGACAGTCCAGAGTTCATCAACCCACTTCTGGAGGGAGGTGACGTGATTGATGGACAGCTGTGGGTGGCAGGCAACCGTGTGCTCATCAACCTCAATCTCTCAAGTAGGTTACCATCAACCTCAATCTCTCTAGTTACCTAGGTTACCTTCTTTCTTTCTAGTAGGTTACCTGCTTTCTCTCAATTAGGTTACCTGCTTTCTCTCAAATAGGTTACCTGCTTTATCTCAATTAGGTTACGTGCTTTCTCTCAATCAGGTTACCTGCTTTCTCTCAATTAGGTTACCTGCTTTCTCTCAAGTAGGTTACTGGCTTTCTCTCAATTAGTTTACCTGCTTTTTCTCAATAAGTTACCTGCTTTCTCTCAAGTAGGTTACCTGCTTTCTCTCAATTAGGTTACCTGCTTTCTCTCAAATAGGTTACCTGTTTTCTCTCAAGTAGATTACCTGCTTTCTCTCAAGTAGGGAACCTGCTTTCTCTCAATTAGGTTACCTGCTTTCTCTCAATTAGGTTACCTGCTTTCTCTAAATTAGGTTACCTGCTTTCTCTCAATTAGGTTACCTGCTTTCTCTCAATTAGGTTACCTGCTTTCTCTCAAGTAGGTTACCTGCTTTCTCTCAAGTAGGTTACCTGCTTTCTCTCAAGTAGGTTACCTGCTTTCTCTCAATAAGGTTACATGCTTTCTCTCAAGTAGGTTACCTGCTTTGATGTTGCTACATCTCCACTTTTTGACATAGCCACACTGTATATTTCCATTCATACTTTATTGACTGCTTTTGACCAACATTCAATGTAAGAATTGGCGTTTTTGTTTGTGTTCATATAAATGTACAATGTACATGCAAAAAATAATAATATATAAATGATAAAATATATTCTAAAGCAATTGTGTGTAGTATATTCATATGTAATTGATTGTAGTATATTCATAAGCAATGTATTGTAGTATATTCATAAGCAAATGATTGAAGAGTATTCATACGCAATTGATTGTAGTATATTTGTAAGCAATTGGTTTTAGTGCACTTCATTTACCTTGACCCTTACTGAATTTGCTGTCAATATAGTTGGACAATTAGTAATAGTCAGGCGTGCTAGCTTGTAGACCTACATATCAGAGTATTGAGAGCTGCATTCCCTGCCTTGCCTGGACACATAACATGTGCAGAGATTGGTCATGTACTTGTAGACCTACATATCAGAGTATTGAGAGCTGCATTCCCTGCCTTGCCTGGACACATAACATGTGCAGAGATTGGTCATGTACATGTAAACCTACATATCTGAGTGTTGAGAGCTTCATTCCCTGCCTTGCCTGGACACATAACATGTGCAGAGATTGGTCATGTACATGTAGACCTACATATCTGAGTATTGAGAGCTGCATTCCCTGCCTTGCCTGGACACACAACATGTGCAGAGATTGGTCATGAAACGTTGTCTACCATCTTTGCTTTCTCCCTCTTCCTCTGATTCAAGTAAGGCAGTCGTCGGTTGGCAGTAGGGTAATGACTGCTGCAATATGACTGAAATACTGTTGAATTCAGCACAATCCACACGCACACACAAACAAAAAGAAAAATAAAACAAATGAGTAATAGTTTTGTCTTGTTATAGTGTCTATAATATCACCACTATAGTTTTGTCTTGTTATAGTGTCTATAATATCACCACTATAGTTTTGTCTTGTTAAAGTGTCTATAAAATCACCACTATATAAGCATTTTTCTAACGCAGGGAACAATGTTGGCGAGCACGGTCTATCTGCGCTGTTGACAGCCCTGAAGTACCAGCGTAGTATTGTCATGGACAGCCACAACAGCGGCACTGGGCTTATGAGGCTACTAGTTGGGGTAAGTCACAGGCTCGTGATGCTGCTAGTTTGGGTGAGTCACATGGGTTAACCCTTTGAATGCTGGGAAATTTGTCGTCTGCTAAAATGTCGTCTGCTGAATTTCTGAAATTAGCATTTTCTTCCCCTTTTTTTTTTGAACACCACTATCAGAATAGCAAACAGTTTGGATCCTGATGAGACGCCACGTTCTGTGGCGTCTCATCTGGATCCAAACTGTTTGCAAAGGCCTTTAAAATTCGGTTCCAGCACTGAAAGAGTTAACATTTTTATTAATGGCATGACTGATTTGTTCAATACAATGCCCAGCTTGGTTCATGAGGCTCCTGCAGGAGATTTAGTGGACAAATACTTTGAACATGATTCCTTCCCACTCAAAGGAACATTAGAACGAGCAACATTCGACAACGTTTTATAGCTCGTCTAAAACATGAAAACAAATACATGTACATATGGGAAAGAGTGTCCAAACTCAAGAATATGCATTCTTGTTTTGTATTGAGGTAATAATCATGTAAAGGTTTGAATTAATAATTAGATAGTTTACTCTGGCCATCATTTGAAACATTTTGGTTATTGATAGAACTAAGAACACCACACAACAATGAGCCATATTTTGTTGTTTCCTTCAGATAGGAAAAATGTTTGTTTGGACATTACAAACATTACTTGACAATAATAATAATTTGTTGTTATTTTTGCTCCACAGAGAAGCAGACACGAGCTGAACAGCCTCAGCAAGCTGCGGCGGGAACACGAACAGGAGCTTGTCCACACGATCAACGACTACATGCTTCCCAAGGACCCCTTCTACAAGCCCCCTCCCGCAACGCCCGATGTCACAGACTCCTAACTGATACTCAAATTGAATTAAATGTTACAAAATAGTTTACCTGTTTTCAAGACTGTTACAAAATAGTTTACCTGTTTTCAAGACTATATAAGACTTTTACTTTTCCACTGCAAAGATGTTTACTGTTTAAGATCCAACACTGTCTGGTTTCTTTTCCTGTTTGAACATATCTTATTCAAAACGACCTTTATAATACTGAACCATAACGGTGCAAGGCTGTTCAGTATGCTTTTATAAAGTGTAAATGATTGATATTTAATAAGTTTGGTAAAGAATGACTTGAATTTCATCGTAAAAATGTATCGCTGTGATATTTTTATGATTATTGTTTGTTTCAAATGATTTATTTAAATAAATTACTCAATTATTGTTTCTTGTTAACCCTGACTTTATGAGACAAGTTTTTATTTATATGATGCGCTTAACTATCTGTCCTCAGTTTAGATTGTGCAAAACTGTGTTTCTCGCTCATGGATAAAACATTCCTTTGGACACTGAATGTTCCTTTATTCCTGTGCATAACATCAACAATGAACAATACCGTGTGCTTGTATATACTTTACCGTTTAGCATCAATTACCAAAGGATATGTTTTCAATGAATTAAAAAAAGTAAAATGCGTTTAACTTTCTTTTACCTAAAGAAATTGAAATAGAAGAATCACATAAACAAAGAACAGCACTTACTGTAGGACCATTTTGACTTTGGGAGTTTAATAAAATGGCTTTCGGTTTAACAAATTCCCTAGCCACGTACAAGAGAACAATGACTGAATGCCTTGGTGAGTTAAGCATGAAACTATGTGTTGTTTTTATTGACGATATTAATATTTATAGTAATAGTTTCAAAGAACATTTGGAGAATATAGAACAAATATTGGAACGTTTAAAATCTTGGAAAGAAGAAAGGTTTTGAACTTTTGAAACATATTTTGACTTCTGCACCTGTATTAGCATATCCCAATTTTAAACTTCCATTTGAGTTGCATGATGATGCATCTACAAAAGGGCTTGGTGCAATTTTATAACAAGAACAAGATGGACTCAAACGCGTAATTTCATACGCTAGTAGATCTTTATCAAAATTTGAAAAGAACTACTCCGCTTTTAAATTAGAGTTTAAGCTCTTACATAGGAAGTAACAGAAAAGTTTTCAGATTACTTGGCCTACAATCACTTTTGTGAATCACATTAACCGATAACAATCCGTTAACTTATAGTTTAACAACTGTTTATTTAGATGCTTCTGGCCAACGTTGGGTCCTTATTCTTTTGACATTCAATACCGTAGATGTATAGATGTGGCGTGTTCTGACAAAACTGGGCAAAATGCTTGTGCGTAAAGTGTCATCCCAGATTAGCCTGTGCAGTCCGCACAGGCTAATCAGGGACGACACTTTCCGCCTAAACTAGATTTTCGCTAAGAAGAGACATCATTTAAACGAAAAATTCCATTAAAGTGGAAATTGTCGCCCTTGATTAGCCTGTGCAGACTGCTCAGGCTAATCTGGGATGACACTTTACGCACAAGCATTTTGCCCAGTTTTCTCAGAACACGCCACAAATAACAAAGATGCTGATGCTATGAGTCGTTATTCATATTCTAATCTGGAGTCAGGTAAGTATTCAATGGATAATGATGCAGTGAATGTCACATGTGGTTGTATTTCACCACCTTATGTAGAATTGCCGCCATCAATAAATGTCAATATTGTTGAAATTACTGAAAATCCTGGAAAACCAATAGCTCAAATTGAATTAAGGGAAATAAGAAAACAACAAAACATGGATCCATTGATTGACAAATGGAAATAGCCACCATTGAGAAAATAATTTCACAATGTTTTCCAAGGAAGGCCAAATAATGAAAGAAAAAAACAATTGAGTACTTTTCTCATTTAAAGAGGAATCTTATTTTGAAAGATAAGTGAAAATGATGAAACTGTTGAACAATTAGGCTTACCTACAGTTTATAGGCAACAAGTTCTTTGTGGTTTGCACAATGCTGTTGGTCATCCCGGATGAAACAGAACAGCACGTTTGCTGCGAGAGCGCTTTCACTGGCCATTTATGTTAGCTGATGTTTAAAATTGGATTTTAAATTGTAAAAGATGTTTGCGAAGAAAACGTCAACGAACATCAGAGCTCAATTGATAAATGTAAATACCACCTGTCCTTTAGTGTAAGTTTGCTTTGATTTTTTTAGTGTTGAACCTTGTAAGGGTGGATATGCCAACATTTTGGCCATAACTGATCATTTTACTTAGTTTGCCATGGCTAAACCTAACAAACAAAAAAAACTGCGAAAACTACTGCAGAAGCATTCCACAATAATTTCATTGTGCACCATGGTATACCTACCAAGTTACATAGTGATCAAGGTGCAAACTTTCAATCCGAAAGCATCGAAGAATTGTGCAATATTGCAAACATAAAAAAATCACACACCTCTATTTATCAGCCACAAGTTAACTCTGGTCCAGAGAGATTCAACCGTACACTTTTAGACATGATTGGAACATTGGAAAATTCAGAAAAACAAAATTGGAAGAAATATGTAAACTCTTTAGTATATTGCTATAATTGCACACCTCACGAGTCCACAAAATTGTCTCCCGTTAAATGGATGTTTGGTCGTAACCCAACAATGTTTATTGATGGTGTGTTTGAGAAAGCAAACCCTGATTCAAATCAGAAAAGTTGTTCTGAATATATTGCGGATTTGAAATGTAGAATACAGAAAACCAGAGAAGTTGTTGAAAAAAAAAACACATTGAAAAAGCATAAGTAAAACAAAAACTGAATTTATCAGTGTATGACAGGAAGGCTAAAGCAGCTTAACTAGAATTAGGAGACAGAAATTTGGTCAACATACTTGCATTCAATGGAAAATGTAAGATATCTCACACATTTAAAGAAGACCTATATACTGTAATTGAACAAATTAATGATAAAGTACCAGTATACGAAGATCAGGGAGTAGTAACGAAAAGTGTTAAAACTCTGCAGGATAAATGAACATTCAGGAAAGAAAAAACCGGTACCTGACCAGTATGATGGAGTAGATGAAGTCGGAAAGAATAAAGAAAACGTTCCTGTAAAAGAGGAACATAATGTGGATATGTAAGATAGTGACGTCACTGAGTAAGATGATGAAAATGAGCAACTTGTATTTGGGGACGCCCAAAAAGAAAACCGTAGTTACGGATGATCAAATTATTGTATCAGAGAAAGGACATTCAGTGATGGCAGTTTAACAGTGGAAAATGTTAAACAGTTGGAAAGAGTTGAAAGTGAAAACCAAGATGGTTTAGATGTCGAAGAAAGCCCTGTTGTGACTGAAACTTTAGATGATTTAAAAGAACCAAGTACTGAAGTAAGAAAAAGTGTGCAAGTACATGATGTTAACGAGTCAGCAAATGAGTTAAAACTTAAAAGAGAGCATGGACGAACAGGATGGGAGAGAGATACCAAAACCTGCACCAAGAAGGTCAGACAGAGTTAGAAACGTGCCCGATAGGTATAAGGATTTGCAAATGTATGCCTGTGTACATATTCGAGATAATTCACGGTGCACTATTCTTAACGAGTTACTGAACAGTGAATTGATTGATACAATGAGCCCAGATATGGTAAAAAACAACATAATAAACAATATTATACAGTAGATTTTGCAAATTCATTGTGTAATACTTATATTGTATGTGATTCTTGTTTTAATTTTCATGTGCGTATTATTTTGTTTTTATAAAAATCAGTATGCATAATTGTGTTGCATCAAATAGCCTGATATTTGATACACAATTTTATTTTATATTCTATGTGTGTTTTATTTTGTTCTAAAGATTTGTTTAAGTTGTGTAAGTTTATGTAAGGAAAAATGTCTCCTTTGTGTGCATAGTTGTTTTTAACCTATTTTCTTTCATGTACATTGAGTATCTTGGTCATTGTTTCTTTCCCGTCTGAGCAGGAGGATCTATGAGTTGAAGTGGAAGGACATGTTTTTGTTATATAATTTAATATGAGTTCTACTTTGAGAGGTTAACATCTTCACGGAGAGCCCAGTATGTGAGACCAGTATGTGAGGGTCTAAAGCAAACATTCAATAAATGGTTGTCTTCATATCTGGAATTCCATGAACGATATAATCATATAAATGATATTATTAACAACAATAGCCACAAAAATGGCAAAATCAACATAAACAACATCAGTAGCAGTAGCAACACCATCACCATCGTTTCACTGCAACTTCAACATAATTAAATCATAATATTCATCCATGGTTTATTTATGTTGGGATACAGTCGAAACTGACCTAACGGTCACTTGAGAATAACGGCCAGTTGCAGACAACGGTCAGTCTGGATCCCCCCGACGAAAATCCCTCTATATTACACTTGAGAATAACGGTCCATTGTCCATAACGGCCAACGGCTAGTATATTTCACTCCGAAATTCATGTTTGAACTGAAAACAACGGCCACGCGTCAGTCGTTTCGAGTCGCGAAAAGTAAGAACACAAACGAAACAGGTGCACGTAACAATAAGAATGTGTATTAGTAGCAATTATCGACTGAAGTCATAACAACAAAGCATGAGCGCGTGACAAAGTCAATAGAAGTTTATCGCTGATAAGGTTTTTTAAAACAACACTGAGCTGGCGAGTGTTGTTATAGGAGGCGATGAAAGGATACGTGCTTGTCTATTAAGGAAAAAAAGACATTGAATTGCAACTTTTATAACAAACAAAATATTTGTTAACAATATTTTGGCGTCTTTTTCCTTGATTGAGAACGATACAGTTATACCGTACTTTCGGTTTAAGACAGCGAATCCTCTTTTTTATTTGTTCGGACGTGACGTCAATGACACGTGACAATCTTTATTTAAAAATACATCCCAATGAACGTTACACGAACTGTAAGATTTACTGAATGAACTATATGCATAAGTAAACAACAATTCTATCGTTGATGAAGTCATAGATTTAGTTTTTAGTTTAAAAATAGTTATGAAATTAAATCAATTTATAAGACATTATTCTGTATTATTCAATAGAAATGATTTATGTTATTATGCGTAGTTGTCGGCAATAAGCCTTTGTTTAACACTGTGTGCGAACGACTGGCAGGGGTAACGACGTAGAAATACTACCAACTGACCAACCGTCTAAACAGTGGTGATCCGAGAATAGCGGTCACTTGTCGACAACGGTCACTTTGGCTATTTCCCTTGACTGACCGCTGTTCTCAGTTTTGAATATAAGCGTGTAAGTGTGTTTATTTCACGTCATATTAACTTACAATTAATACAGTACTGAAGAAATCGACATTGTCAATTTTCGTATAAACTTCGTACTTTACGTCACGGTAGCTTGTTCTTTGCTTCTTAGTTGTACTTTGTTTTACAAAGTTTGTATGTGTGGATGGTATTTCATGTAAATTGAATATATGTCATCAATCATGCTGTGCATAATTTCTTTGTCTGCTTTACTCGGAAGGAGACAAAATCTATCGCAATTGTTAATGTATCATTTGTGATTGAACTTTTTTTGGAAATGACAACATTAATTGTATTAACATTTCCGAGACAATTTGTTGCTGCTGTTTATGTAATGCACTGCATTGAAATCATGATAAATGTATTAAATACGCTGGTTGTTCGTTTTATTGACAATCATGATATTTTGACCTTTTGTCTGATACATATATTAATACCTGATGTATCAAAATGTGTTTAACAATTTACAAAAACATTCGTATTCAGCATAGCAAACACCAAATAGGTCATTACATATATTGAAAATCATAACATCATAGTGCTCTTCTGGCCATGTTTGAAATCTGGATCAAGGCCTTTAACATGCAAATTGTCAAAACGTCGGCGATAACTGAAATAAAGCTCACAAATTCATATTTTGATATGTCCGATGTTGCAATTTCATAATACGATCTTAGCAGAAAAAGTAATACTTTGACCAGATGGGTAAAAATATAATATAACTAGTGAACGGTGATCACAGCCTTTGTATACATGCAGTATCTTCAGGTTCTAACACTCGTTGTTATTGCATACCATGATATATTTAACACGTCTATGAAATTTGTAAGTAAGCTCGCCAAAGACTAGCTAACAAACAAACTTCCTGAACTCAACATCGTAACTGACTCTCAAAGCATTGAATCATTACTAGCTGGTTATTAAAAAGCAAGAGATGTGTTTGTCAGAAACACAATGCCCCCTATTGCGCCGCTTTGATTTTTTTTTACCTTTGACCTTGAAGAATGACCTTGACCTTTCACCACCCAAAATGTGCAGCTCCACGAGATACACATGCATGCCAAATATCAAGTTGCTATGATCAATATTGCAAAAGTTATGACAAAACTTTACCCTAGGTTAAAGATTTAAGACAGATTCATAGGCACACACAATGACGGACAGACGGGCCAAAAATAATATACCCCCTTTTTTTAAGGGGGCATAAAAAACACCATACCGAGTTTTCGTCTGTGTTACTATTAACGTTTTCTTTCGAGAAAGGACGAAAAATTAACATGTGTGCGAAGTCCGCCGATGAACTCAATTAAGCCGATTTAGCTGTTTTATATTTCTAAAACGTGTCCATTGAAATCTGAAGAAATGGTCAACCTATTAAGCTTACATAGCATGACCGTCTATCCATTTAAAGAAACTTGTTGAAATTTTGGAGCCTAATTTATTTATTTTTCTGCAAGTTCGTAATTGTTTTTTATGTATTTCGATCTTCTAGGAAACTATTAAACCTGAACAAATATTTATTTAAAAATAGAAATTCATGTCTGAAACGAGGCAAAAAAAAGAGCATATTTTAAATTAGCTTCTTGAATATTAGTTAGTGCAATTCTTTTTGAACCAAATATATTTTACTGACCAACAAAAAACAACGTCATCGCCGTATACTTTTGAAAATTTACCTTCAGCTTCTTCCTGGCCAATAAGTCCCTAAAAAGTCGTAAATCAAATACAATTTTATTTTTAGGTTTGTTTAAATACTATTACTGTTTTGCAGAGTCCGTACGAACAGCTTACATTGATCTTAAGATAAATAAGTGTTGGCCGTGCGTCAATATTTAAATTTAAATCCAGACGATCGATGACCGTAGAGTCGCCGTTCGACAGACAACTTTTTAACCAAGACGCGACCTTCCAAAATCGAAAACACGAGGTAGACTTCCGGCGAACGCACAATGCACTTACACATTCTATGAGTAATGCGAAACAAACAAGCAAACAATTAAAAACAAAACGATATGGATATGATTGGTATAATTATCCGAATAAAAGTGCGTGATCAAAAAACATATCGATAATTAAAGTTTCTTTGCACTTTTGCTTTGTGAATATGTTCATTGAAGTTTACAACTATCATAAATCAATCTGGTCAGTACAGTTGGCATATGCTTATGCCCATATATTGATGAGGCGCTTTTGGGAAATATCATTTGAGATTGAGCGATATTTTTTAATTCCTTAATTAGTAAACAAAGTTGTAAGTAAGTTATCATACTGTTCCACGTTACTTTTTAAGTCAACACTATATAACGGAGGAGGTGTGAAGACATTATGAGAGCAGTTTAGACTACACCCCACCATGAGGAATTCAATTGCTTTACTTCTGGCAGTGCTGGCCGTGAGCGCAGGTAATAATGCTATGTTTTTTTAAGAACGTGCATGTTAGAACATCTTCCTTTTAAATAGATATTAAACATTTATAAGAAGTCCATAATTTAAATATATACATTGAATCCAGTATTGTAAAGATGTTTAAATCGTTTGACTTAAATGTTTGGCGTCGATTTTGTCAGATGTTAATATGACATCAAGAGTTTTCTTTATATTTAATATGGAATCATGATGGTCATGTAAGTTTTTTTCTTTGTTTTAATAAGCGAATCAGTTCTACTTCTCTGTCGAAAATGATAATTCTTAAATATGTTACATGAGACACAATACGTTTTATACGTGAGAAAAGAATTACTGTGTACACCAGAATGGACCATGTTCTGCCTTGTTATTTTGATCAGATCTGTTTGTACCGATGTTCACTGACATGTATCAACGTTAAAATGGTATCCATATTGTTTCAGTTTCCGGCGCCGGTAAAAAGAGGGGATATAGCTACGGGGGCGGAAACGGTGTAGGTTTCGGTGGTAGATATGGTGGAGGTGATGATGGTGGATACGGGGGAGGCTACGGTAGTGGCAACGGTGGTTTACATGGTGGATACAGGGGAAGCTACGGTGAAGACAACGGTGGTGGATATGATGGAGGTTATGGTGGTGGATACGGAGGAGGCAATGGAGTAATCTACGGTGGTGAAAACGGAGGAGGCAACGGTGGAATCTACGGTGGTGGAATCGGAGGAAGCAACAGTGGAATACACGGTGGTGGAAACGGAGGAAGCAACAGTGGAATCTATGGTGGTGAAAACGGAGGAAGCAACAGTGGAATCTACGGTGGTGGAAACGGAAGAAGCAACAGTGGAATCTATGGTGTTGAAAACAGAGGAAGCAACAGTGGAATCTACGGTGGTGGAAACGGAAGAAGCAACGAAGGAATCTACGGTGGTGAAAACGGAGAAGGCAACAGTGGAATCTATGGTGGTGAAAACGGAGGAAGCAACAGTGGAATCTATGGTGGTAAAAACGGAAGAAGCAACAGTGGAATCTACGGTGATGGAAACGGAAGAAGCAACAGTGGAATCTACGGCAGTGAAAACGGAGTAAGCAACAATGGAATCTACGGTGGTGGAAACGGAGGAAGCAACAGTGGAATCTACGGTGGTGGTCAGGGAGGAAGCAACAGTGAAATCTACGTTGGTGGAAACGGAGGGGGCTACGGTGGAATCTACGGTGGTGAAAACGGAGGTGGCTACGGTGGAATCTACGGTGGTGAAAACGGAGGTGGCTACGGTGAAATCTACGGTGGTGGAAACGGAGGAGGCAACAGTGAAATCTACGGTGGTGGAAACAGAGGGAGCTATGGTGGAATCTACGGTGGTGGAAACGGAGGAGATAACGGTGGAATCTACGGTGGTGGAAACGGGGGCTTTGGCGGAGGGTTTACTGGGAAGAAGGGGTGCCATGGTAAACACTGCGCCTTTGGCGGAGGCAGTGGTGGTTTCCAAGGCGGCTACGGTGGTGGATACGGAACTGGCAACGGAGGTGGTTATGGTTTGGGAAGTGGTTTCGGTGGTGATTCAGATGGTGGATACGGAGGCGACTACGGTTTGGGAGGTGGTGTCGGTGTTGTTGGCGGTGGTTCTGGTGCTGGTTTCGGTGGGTTTTTTGGAGGTAATCGACAACAATGCAAGTGTGCGAAGAGATGCAACAAGGGACAAAGGTACGCTGGCCCATGTCCCTGGTGCCAGAAGGGATGCCAACAAGTGTTTTGTTGTAACCGGGGAAAATTCTAGATCCATGAGGAAAGGGCGGACACTTCGACTAGACGCAAAGTGAGTAAAATATGCATGCATTTCTAATTGTAATGTTCTGGAAATGTGTTCGTGTTCTTGGTTCATGAATAATTCAATGCGAACTCACGGATAGCATCGTGTACTTTTACACTTTTTCAAACTGATGTGTGTGCATTCCAACAATGTTGATTGCCTCATGAAGTGTGCACAAATTACACATGAATTCTTATGCGTTAAGCCGTTAACACATATAAAACGTAATAAAATTAATATATACAAAAACATTTGCAATTTATAACTTATTCCTATCTTTCAGATGAGATGGACTCCTACATTGACTTTGAGACTGAAGCAAAAATCTGATTTTTATTTCACATTATTGTACGTAGCTATTTATAATTATATTGGAAGCATCAATTTGTGGTTGTGTTTTTTCTTTCGTTTGTCCTTGTTAAATCCGATTCAATGCGTATTATAACAATCAGTGCTTTAAACTGGATAAAGATTGGGAACAAAGCGCGCATCACCCACCCCACCTCTAAAACATTCGTGTTTTTATATCCCGCACAATATTAAACACATACCTTTTATTCCATTGACATATTTGTTTCAACTTCTTACACAATTTGGAAACTCTTTTCTTATCTATTTTCATATAAAATCAATGACGCCTTTTTGTCCAAAACAAACGTCACGCCAAAATCAGTTAAGTTTCATTTTCCAGCAGCTTTTGTTTTCTACAGATATGTTTCTCTTAAAACTGTCACATTCTGTTCAAAACCAAAAAGGAGTAAATATGCAGTTTAAAACTATGCTTAAAAGTTGGAATAATGTGATCTTGCGATTTATTATGTTTCGGATTTAATACAAAACTATATAAATGAACTATTTAAAAAGCAAGCAAAGTACGGAGACATTATATCATTGCAACAACATAAACATTTTCGCTATTTTCGCTTCGAAACATAATGAACAGTATGACATATCAAAGAGCTTATTGGTGAGCCAGCAATGTTGTGTTCCCTACCCCCACCCACACACACACTATTTTTAAGACTAAAATTTTCCAACGGTCATTCTCTTAAACCCCCGCCATTCTGTATGTTTATTGCAAATATTAACCTATGTTGTGAAATACTTGTTCAGTTGTCCCTCTGTGATTAATTGAAAAGGCGATGTACAAGCATGTTACCTCAGAAATAAGCTTGAATGTCATTTAATGTGTCGTGTTCTGAGAAAACTGGGCAAAATGCTTGTGCGTAAATTGTCATCCCAGATTAGCCTGTGCAGTCCGCACAGGCTAATCAGGGACGACAATTTCCGCTTTTATGGATTTTTTAGTTTACATGATGTATCTTCTTAGCGAAAACCTAGTTTAGGCGGAAAGTGTCGTCCCGGATTAGCCTGTGCGGACTGCACAGGCTAATCTGGGATGACACTTTACGCACAAGCATTTTGCCCAGTTTTCTCAGAACACGCCACATATCAGGGTGTTGACCTTTTCTGATAATCCAATATTGTTGCTTTAGCCAAATACTTAGAATGACTGTTTGAATCATAGTCTATTTCGACATCGAACATTTGCNGTCGTGTTCTGAGAAAACTGGGCAAAATGCTTGTGCGTAAATTGTCATCCCAGATTAGCCTGTGCAGTCCGCACAGGCTAATCAGGGACGACACTTTCCGCCTTAGCTGGATTTTCGCTAAGAAGAGACATCATTTTAACGAAAAATTCCATAAAAGCGGAAATTGTCGTCCCTGATTAGCCTGTGCGGACTGCACAGGCTAATCTGGGATGACAATTTACGCACAAGCATTTTGCCCAGTTTTCTCAGAACAGGCCACATATTAGAAGCGTATACGTAGTAGAAAGCGTGTTATTGTATTTAACAATCTCTATGACCAGTCTGAATAATAGTATGAGTTTTTAACCTTTACTCGTATATGGAAATGTTTGGCAAGTGAAATGAAGGTATCATCATCTCTAATGTAAGCACACACTGTATATGACGCGATTAAAAAACATCAATTTTTCAGGCATACTTAGTTAATTAATCGATAAGCATATTAATGCATTTATGACAAGACACGAATACGAGGAATTCGCTATAAAATGAAGGTCGAATGATCTTAGACAAGCACACGAGAATCTACAGATTGTGTCCACACGCCGGAATCTTAAATGGTAAGTGTAGTTTTTTTAATAAGATCCTACCATTACAAGTACACCAATTAAGGCACTTATCAAACGTTCAACGCAATTGAGAAAGACATCATTGTATTAACGTTATTGTATTCTACTCGACAAGCATAAACTTCTTAGTAGTTGCTATCGAAAGAGGCCTTCGTGCACAGGATATGTCATGCCTGTAGGCCTGGCCACTACAACATCAACGTAATTCACTCTCAAATTGTGTTGACGGGCTTGGTAAAATTGAGTACCATGTTTTAAATACACCATGTTTCCAATTCGCGTTGTTTCGAATTCATCGGAATACATAATAAGCATATCTGTATTCCATTTTAGAAACATGCAGCACTCAGCACATAAACCAAAGAAGTTGGTTTTAAGCACTATTTAAGAGACCGCTCAAGCTTCATGACGCACGCACGAAACACATATACCTAACAATTGTTTATCAAGAATATATGCAACCACTATTAAAAGGACCTCTAAAGCAACATGTCGCACTAATGAATCACATTTATCACAGATGTATTTATTAATAAAATTTGCAATCACTATAAAAAGCACCACTCAAGCAATATGTCTTACTCATGAAACACATATATACCATAGGTCTATTTATAAAGGACACATACAGCCTCTATAAAAAAAAATCAACCTCTATAAAAAGGACCACTAAAGCAACGCCAGATGTCTCACTCATGAAACACATATACAATAGGTCTATTTATAAAGGACATATACAACCTCTATAAAAAAAGATCAACCTCTATAAAAAAGGACCACTAAAGAAACGCAACATTTCTCACTCATGAAACACCTATACCATAGGTCTATTTATAAAGGACATATACAACCTCTATAAAAAAAAGATCAACCTCTATAAAAAGGACCATTAAAGAAGCATGTCGCACTCATGAATCACCTACACCAAAAAATGTATTAAGGACATATGCAATCACTATTAACCCATTTATGCCTAGTGGATTCTCCCATCCTTCTAAATTGGATCAATGTATTTCAAAAATAAGGGATGTCTTTTATATTTATTTCTATATTTAGAATATTTCTTACAAAAATTCCTTTAAGCAAACAGCGTCTCGTCTGGGTCTACGCTGTTTGCCAAGGCCTTTTTTCTTGACGCTGGGCATAAATGGGTTAAGGACATATGCAACCACTATTAAAGGAACCGCTAAAGCAACATGCCGCACTCATGCATAACATACACCAACAATGTATTTATTAACCCATTTATACCAAGCGTCTAGAAAAAAGAGTCTCATCCGGGTCTGCGCTGTTTGCTTAAAGAAATATTCTAAAGATACAAATAAATATACAAGACATCCCTAATTTTGAAAATAAATTGATCCAATTCAGAAGGATGGGAGTGTCCAATAGGCATAAATGGGTTAAGGACATATGCAATCACTATTTAAGGGACCGCTCAAGCAACATTTCGCTCTCATTAAACACACATACCAGAGCCATTTTAGACAGTTTCATATTGTTAGAGCTATAAGAACATGTTCTGACCTTTTGCATGTTCTATACGTCTCTATGACGAAAAACAAATTGGTAGTATTTCTTAATGGTATTAAGTACATACATATTGTAATAGGCACTTTTCAGCTTGTCGATTTGTTTAATATTCGTTTTGAAAGAGTTTCTCAAATGTCTGCTTAAGATGTTATTGCACATGATTATTATTGTCGAGAACTTAACGAGAAGTTCTATACCTCGTTAGCAATATTATTAATGCTTGCGGTTTTATTACAATGTTTATTTTTCTATCAGCGGCACAACCCTCTTCGGCACAACCCTCATTTTTATATCTGATGTCAGCTATGCGAGGAGGTGTTCACTTATTAGCTGGTTGTTTTCGGGCTATTACAGATTTCATGGTAAAGAGTCAATCAGAAATATATATTTGAACAAATATCGATTAAAAGGGGATTTAAATTGACATCCAAACTCACGGTAAATTTGTAATGACTTCTGTAATAGTCGGTGAAACAAAATCTTAACTACCAAGCTACACATGACATATTCATCAACACTAACAACTATTTGGTATTGATGTCAAAGACATCCGAACTACCTTATTCTAAACATCGGGTATCTCAATTGCAACTAATCATTGTTAAAGTTTCAACCATCTGAGGAGAATGTAATCTGCAACTGAACACTGTTAGAAAACTGATCAATTTTTTAGAGGACATAGGCCGCAAGATTGCGGCGAGTGAAATGGAACTTTCATAGCTTTGTTTTCGGTTCGATAGCTAAACTATTCGTGTTCAAGAGGACAATATAATTATTCTTGATATACGCAAACATTGCATATTATATCAGACGTCATTCGATAGATGAATAAAGTGATTTGAATTTCAAAAGCAAACAATTATTTAATATATCTATTTTATCGATAGTATTTTGTGCAAAAGATACATTTATTACATGAATAAAATATAGGGTCCCACAAGCATTTAGAAACTTCATGTATATAGATGCATTAAAATGAAGCCAAAATAGTCCACAACACAATTTATTGAAGTAAATTGTTTGCTAAAATCATCTTACGAATAAGGCAAAAGGAACTTAATCCAACCGTATTTATTTTTGTATTAATTATTGATATATACGCATTTAAGAATATAAAGATACCATTTCGTCTTCTACATCAATTAATTAATATTAATGAAATACCGCAATCCATGAATGTTTCAAAGTTTCAGTGTGGTGAAATCTAAGATAGAGGAATTTACTAAAAGCCAATATAATAAATACACAAATAGATTTAAACAAAATAAATGACATATTCCAACAATGTTTTGATGGACTAAATATCTGTGCAAATTTCCGTTTACAGATATGCTTGGTACACGACTAGAAACGGAATGCAGAACCTTCGACAAACACATGAAATTCACAAACCCTTTTCAGCATGTTTCAAACCAAAGTTAAAACTGAATTTCACAGACTGAGTATTGTGAGGTTACGCAATTGTCAGTAAACTTCTTTCCTTCATACATAAACGAGCAATCGCCAGCTTTATCGAGAGGTTCGGGACCCAAATTTGCTTTCGTACACAATATTTTTTCGTACCCAATTTTTTTTCGTACCCAATTTTTTTTTCGTACCAAATTTTTTTTCGTACATAAAATTTTTCGTACCCAAATTTTTTTTCGTACCCAAATTTTGTTCGTACCCAAATTTGTTTTCGTACCCAATTTTCGTTCGTACCCAAAATTTTGTTTTGCCATAATTTTTTCGTACCCAAAATTTTCGTACCCATTTTTTTTTCGTACCAACGTTTATATCTTCTTCCTTTTTGACCAATTTGACAGTGGCCATTAGTGTTTGCTTCCCAAAAGTATTAGTCTTTGATGATATATTCCTCAGCCAATTATCTATGACAATGTTTTGAGAAGAAAAACAAAATTGACTATTATTATACCCCCACATACTGTGTTTGGGGGCTAACAAAGGAATTCTCTTCGCATGTCCCATCACGTCGCATCCTGAATTGTTAATTATGCTCCTCGAAAAATTATGGGTTAGCATATTGTTGCTGTTTAATCCATTGGTTGTCTGGACCATTGCTCCCAAACGAATTGTAGGTTCATATATGAGACTTTCAGGTAAATAAATCTCATTGAAGGAGAGTGCAGTGTCCAAGAACGAAAGATATTGCACCAAAACTATAAAACTATTGACTTGAAACTTAACATACTTAATCGGATTCGATGAATGACTTTGCATAAGTATGCCTCTTGTTCTTAATAAAGTTTAACAAAGAACTGTAGATTGTCGTAAAGTCCATGTACACTGCAGCTATGCCAAATCTTAAATTAAGGATGCGGATAAATGACAAGCAATACAAATTACACAATTGTGGTGATGTAGATAAACTTAAATTGATACTTTTGTATCTATCCTCTTCAAAAGGATCGTCACACCAGTACTGTCAGTACTTTGATTGTATAACGAAAGACATGGAAGTCAAAATAAATGTTATGTTCAAGTTGTTTGATTCTTATTATAAATCCCAAATTATAAGTTTGGCTGTTAATTGTGGCAACTGATGTTAAACGTATTGCCTGTCATCTCATGTTAATAGAGCGAAGTAACCACATGTATATATGATCCATTTAATGTGTGCGCATAGTAAATTGCGTATCAAATGGTAATATACCTTGTTATTCATAACTAAACTAATAAAATACACAATGCAATGTCTCCTATTGTACATGTGTGTTGATATATATTATTTATTTTTTTAAGAAAATTATCAATTTAAATGGAATTTCCTTAAAATCTTTTTTATATGTCTAACAGATGTGAAAGCTTTTATGATGTTTATACTCGTTGAACACTTTTAGCATTTATAGAACCTTCGTCTCTCGTTTAGATTGGTTGAGTACATATTTATACTGATTTTGTACTGTTTTACTGTTTTTTTATTTATAAAAGTGAGACGTTTATCAACTATTCTGTCTGTCTGTCTGTCTTTCCATTTAATGTGCTAAAAAGACTGTTATTTCATTTAAGAGTTTTGGATTGATATCAAAAACTTTATTAACCATAAGTTAAAAAGGTTGGAAAACATTGACCTTAATTTTGCAATAATATCATTAAGCAATATGGCCATGGCTGATTCCAACAATGCACACATTATAAACTCTGTAGTATTATTTGCTAAATATTTAATCTTTAAATGCAAACAGAAAAAAAATTGTTTTTGTGTCCTTTTTTAATAATAGAATTAAACTCTAGGAGTTAATAGCGACTACACAAAATAAATTACGTATATTGTATACTCGCTGGGCGCCTTATATGCCCAATTAGAACACCTTCCCTAAAAAAAAACTTAAAATACCTTTCACATGGGTACACCTACCTTAAAGCAACACACACTTTTTTCCTTTTATGTGTGTTTTTTTACCCATATCAATGTTTTAGTTGTGTAATGCTATTCCATAGTATTTAAACTTTAAATCATGATTCAAATTGACACTGTTTTAAATATATTTTATTCACATCAACCAAAGTCTTTATAGATGATATGTACCATAACTAATATCCAAATAAATGTTAAACAGATATACTATGTTTGATGTTATTTACCTGCTCTGTGCTTACACATGTATGAATGTTTTTTTATTTATTTATTATTTCCACGCATGGCTGCCAGGAGACGTTTGTTCGGTGTTTCAGGACGTCCTCGGAAAGATATGTATTTTATGTTGTACATAGATTTAGGCGTCATTCGGTAGTTTTGCTATAATCATATTTTCAAGATATGGAGTGAAAAAAGCTTCCAAATATGATCATAACTGATCGTATTTGAAATTGCTTGATAAACAGTTTTAGATTTCAAATATAAAATAAACATACGATCAAAGTTGTTTATCTTAACCGATTATTCAATAACTCAAATTAGACATCGTCCTTATTGGAAAACAACTTTGGGGTTCCAGATTGTTTGCACATATTTTTGTGAATTCCGCTCAGCACAGTATTCGCAATCGTAAGCACATAATTTATGTCTGTTTTCAACTTAAAATAGTTTGAAATTAATTGTAAACAGATAATATAAAAAATCTGAAAACAGACATTTGTTTCGTCAACAATGTAGACGCAATATTGTTTCGTGATAGTTAGATGACGTCATCTTTACACGTGGGTGAATGTAAGTTGTAGACAGATAATCGACGAATAGATGATTAAAGTTAACAAGCATTTACTTTACAAACAAATACTGATAAAAATACGATCGTGTTAGAATCGTAATAATAGGTTTTCTGTCATCATTTGTTGTCGAATAGCCAACGGTCGGGGGTATAAATGCGTGTTATGAAATCACTTTTGCTTCTCACTTGTGATTTAATTCCAACGCATCTATACTCCTTACTATGAATTATTCGACATAAATAATGATATAAAATAATGATTTCTAAATTATACAAACATTGTTGACACTTATAGAACATTATTGTATTATTAACAATACCCGCGATTACATCTATAATACAATTGATTATAATAGCTTTTCCCTTCTTAAGTTTAACATAGTGTGCATATGATACTTGCATTGTATTCTTAAATAATGTAATGTAGATCTAATAAATCTGCTTTCAATATTTGAGGGTTCTTACAATACACTTTACTCCAGATACACGTATTGATTGTAAATAGTAATTTGGGGTTTTCAGACAGCATTTAAACTTAGACATTGAACTGTTCATCAATTCGCTACTTTTGACAGTTAGTTACCTGTTTTATATGTTTATTTACGCGAGACTAGTGTTTTCGGAGCTAACGTTATCACGGACATATGGGTTTGATTATGAAATGTACTTGTTTCATTGGAGAAATATCGACATTTATAAAATATATTTAACTTATATTGTAAACAACTGTTTCCTTGCACAAGTTCTTGTTGCGTGTTGCCACATTACGGTTCGCAGTGATTACCTTCCATCGGTGTTGTTTTTGTAGATTGATTGATCACAACACGATAAAAAGATTTCATAATGTTTACTATGACATTTCATTGTTTAATGTTAATTTACAAATTTACATTGATTAAGCACTGCTTGTTATGAAATGGTGACATAATTCTTTTTTTCATCGGCAAATCTTTCTTGAATGACTTCCTTCGTAACAATAAGAATAAGCGGGTAAGGTGTAGTAAGATAAAATAATAATATGAGGCACGTAACACAGTGTTCCGCGCTCGATTTAATAGTTGAATTACTGACAATAGATAAAACATGATAAAAAGTCATAGAAAGGTCAACGCTGCTACATTGTTTAGATAAAGGTTGCAGGTGGTTGGGGCGGCGGCGGGTCGGGCGGTCGCTGTCTCAGGTGTGTCTGTCGTACGCCTAGCCGCTTAAACGAGCGCCCTATGGGCCGCTGTCAGATACCGGGCTGCAAGAATTGCAGCGGAATGAAGAGTTGCAAGAACAACAAGTGGTAAACGGGCTTCAAACTGACATGGCTAGATTTGGAGGTATTTTCTTACCCAGCTTTTCGTTCCTTATTATTTGATTCTATGAACGCAATTTTCCGTGACTGTATAAAACAAAAAATAAATCACACATTCGCGACGATAATGTATATCGGGTAAATAGGCGCTTGGTTGCTTACCAAATAGCAAATACATTTAAACTGTTATGAATATGCACAAGGAAGCTTACTAATTGTGTTCTAATACTACGTTAATGGAATGCTTGTCTGTTTATAGGGCATTTTACCGTATTCAACGCAATCGATGTGTATTCTTCTGGAACCAATACGTGTGGGGCTTTTTATCTTTAACGTCGTTTAAACATGTCGTTCTCGGATTTAAAATAGCGGGACCAATACTAAGTAATAGCAGATGAACACTACAAAAACATTCTTAAGTAGTTTTAAAAAAGGGGAGGGAAATACCATGTGTATATTTATAATTGTTCATATTTGTTAAACCTCACAGCACCTATAATCGGGTTTTCTTTATCTTAGACCATAAACAATACAAATACCATAAATGTTACGGTAAACAGGCAGGTAAATAAACGCCGGCATGCGGCAATTACCATACAAATCGCAACTTTGATATTAATGTACGCCTGATCTAAAAAGGCAACCATGCTTAAGTGTATACAAATACTGTATTATTTAGTGCTCAAACGGGTACCCGACAAACCTGATTCCGCGGAAAAAAAACGCGGATCCCGGTAAATGTATCTGCGAACGATACCGGTTCGGGTCGCTAGTAACGAGGTAGAAGATTATATGTTTAAAGCGTTGATTGGTTAAACAAATGCTGTAATATTATCTTCTTCATCATGTTAAGCATGTTGTTATATCCCAAATATTCATAACTAAGTAAATGTGACGCACAAAAACCATTATGTCGAGTATTATCTGCTATTCAAATCCAAACATGGCGAGGTTTTAAAACGAAGTTGTTATATAGATCGACTTCATCGTCAAAACGGCAGAAAGAGATGACAGTAAATGTTATTTTTGCTTCTCCCCTCAAAGTAAGAGAATCTTTATTGTTGGCGAGTTATTGTTTCTGTATCTGTGATCGCTAGTTCAAGTTGTTTAAATATTGAAAGTCTTGACATGCAATAATAGCATTTGCTGATTACTTTCAACATTCGTGTGTATATCTAATAAAAAGTTATATGCTGTTCAGTATTACATTAATAAGTACGTGTAAATATATCAAACTTATAGCAATAATAACATTCTATGTAGACTGCTAAACAGTTTAATATTTAATGCGCTAAAAATCAAGCTTTAAAAAAAAATATATATATACATTGGCAATTATATGCGGTGTCGATTATTTGTCCCCATGTGTGTGTGCTTCTCTTTATGCTATTTTCATTTTTTTGTAAAGTATCGGTCTGGGTTTAAATGATCTTTTAACGTGCGATCTCATTAAAATAAAAAATACAAATCAGTGATGAACAACAGTCTGTAATGAGAAAATACTTGCAAAATGTTTTATTAAACTACATTGCGGGTTCCAGTTGATTTTTTATAGTTTGTAAGCACATTCCTTTCTATGTGACGCTCATACTCAGGCAAATTTGTGTTGTGCCGTCTCCACTTTGATGATTTCAAGGACATTGTAGATTTCACCTTCGTTTTTGTCATAGCATTTTATCATAACTGGAATAATAACGCACATATAATGTTAATTTGAACACCGATAAGTCACGTGCCAAATCGTTACACAAATGTATAAATAATTCAGTGCTTATATAGGCCATTGGTAAAATACATTTATATAGTATAGTATCTATACATTTTGAACGTAAAAAATTATATTTCGTAAGATATGTATGGTTAATGTGACAGATTTAAAACTATAACAATGATACCATGATGGTATTTATTTTTAAAGGTAAGAAAGGACGTTGTTTTATCAGTTGCGGCTAAGCTTCTTATAAGCCATGTAGGCCGTGGTTGACTTTTTTGTTCTAAAACCATAAAGAATAAAAATATGTAATAAAAACGTAAGCATCCACGGATGTGCGTACAGATAAGTAATGGCAGTTAATATATGCAAACTGTACATTAGTAGAATTATTGAAATACATGTTAACTTATCAAATGCAAAAAAGGTACATGCATTAAGCAAACCCGTGAAACTTAATAAATATCGGACATCATCTATATTTTTGATACTGTTAAATAAGTCGGGGCTATGCATTCACCTTTTCATCTCCCCTCCACAGAACAACATATGGAGTTGCCAGTAGATTTAAGCATCGAGCTACACCTAATCAGTACTTATTCGCGATCGCCAACGAGCAAAGATTTACAGTGCACATTGCTGGTCAGATCTCCAACATGTACCTTGCAGATAAAACAAGCACACATTTGCTCATGAAATGCAGACAGGTCCCATCCGAGAACATTGAGGTACCAAATAAACATTCAATACCTGCTCCATTTCGTACGGGCAAAGGTAATACCGTGACAATGTACTATGTATTCTCCAACACCTTACCCATCCAAACCGGACAACAAATAAGTTGGCTTTAACGCTTTTTGGGACGAAGCTACGCACGTCACTATCATTATTCAAGGATCGCAAAAGGCAATTAAATGAGCTATACAATCATTACTGGAAACAATGAGGCATCGAATTGCTTTGTGTCAGACCAGACATTTAAAGGTAGCTTCCCAATAGTGTTTTTAGGCAGTTTACTAAATATCCTTGGGCAAGAGAAATTGTATGTGTATTATAACAAATACCGGTTGGTTGAATATCAGTGAATATTCAGCATCGAGTACAATTATTGAGAGTGTATAATCACGTTGAATACATTGTGCAGTTTGTCAACACGTTGAAAAGAATGACCAACGTACAATAATGCTCTGAAATTTTAATGTTGCGTTATTTTATTTTTCAGAATAATTGAATGTTTATATTTGAGCCATGTAGCGTTATAATAGTTGACTAACTCCTGTCTACAAAGTATTTCGATAAACAACAAGAATTGCATTTTATTCTAGTATGTTCAATACACTATACATACACTTAGTCAAAATCCGTTTAAAGATCCCTAGCATCTATTTGTACCGACACTTTTGACACTTTCGAAATCAAAGAGAGACAATGTAAAGAAGATATCTTTAAGGCGTAAACGTTGGTTCTTATCATGTTCATTAATGGAGGCGGATACATTCAAATACGCAAAGACACTAACCTAATAGTCTATTTATTATACAAAACATAAACTTTACTCAAAGATAGTGTAAAAAAAAAATTAAATCGCATTTGAATCTTAACATGTGTAGAATTCTTTCACTCACGTATTCATACAAAAAACATGTCAATTTTCTTTCGAAACATAGCTCTTAAGTTAAGCGTACGATTGCCGAAAAAAGAAAGAGATACAACATTATATATCTTGATTATAATCGAGCAAGACATATTCCAGCTAAAGTCGAGTTCGAATTCAATGTCAAGGTCAGCATTATCAGTATTTGATCATTTTCGGAAAGCAGGGCAGAAACTTTGTGTTCAGACTTAGAGGTTATCCGATATCTCAAAATCATGTGTTGTTGTTGGTTTAATTCAAGTCGAAATATACACACAAAGAGCATAGATATAATGTATGTAAACGTTATAATACAATGTATTATATTTTTTTTAAACATTTTATAGTAAAAAGTGTATAGGTTTAAAGATGCCTAGCATGTTTAGGTCAGCGAGTGTAAGAATTAGGTATGACAGGAATTATACGATGGAAGGCCTATCGCTTCATCGTCCAAGAAGATCGTTTAAAATAATACAATGGGGACTTTTGTGGAAGGCCTATCGCTTCATCGTCCAAGAAGATCGTTTAAAATAATACAATGGGGACTTTTGTTGAGCTCGAGGGTTTGTGTAACGATTAACAATAGGGATACGCATAAAAGGAAACAGAACGACTGATCACCACTGAATCGGTCGACTATATAATAAATTATATTAGAACATCTCGAAGAACAGTATGGGGGCCTTTAAACAGCCTGAAGAACAACTGAACGAATGATAAGTCATTGGTTTAGTTTGGTTAACTTTAATATTGCTCAGGACACGATTTAATGCTAGAATATTCTTGAACAAATGTTTTGAGTTTGAACAAAACTAGAAAACATATTGATGCAGTATTAAGATGAGTAATAAATCTAATTGAAAAAACAATAGCCATAAGATAAATCCATTCTGAATGCACAATCATTCAAAAAATGTTCATCGTATTCAAATGATGAATCGTTAATTTAAGAATCTTGCGAACAAAATCTCCTATATTCAAAAAAAATTGTTCCAATAATCTATGTATATTTTGTAATAATGAAGTATGCATCTTCCCAAGAAATTGTAAAATGTGTTGTTGAGACCATTCATAGAAGAACACCAAGTTTACCTATGTCAGGATCTTATACTTGAAATAACGACCCCAAAAATGAATGATTTAAACATTGTGTGCCTAGAAATTAATAGGTATATTTTTCACTGTCAGAGTTAAACAGAATCCCTTCAACGTTTATATTTGTAAATATTATGAGGCATACTTTGGAAATATATCAAACAACAATTTAAACAGATAAAGAATTAAGAGACTGGTCCATTGTTAAAATATGTATAGATATCTCCTATAACGACATCACTCATTATAATTTTATGTAGATAATGTTTATCACACACATAATTTGTAACGTCTGCATTATTAATTTATTTTACATTACGCAATTCTGAAAATAAGAAACATTTCTTAGATGCAATATTTTATAGATAAAATATATACATACTTACAACTACGCCTTTTGCGAATGCACGGGCGTATTAGTTTTGTTGGTATAGTTCTTGAAATGTTGAACTCTATTAACTGTATAGGAATGTATGCTTACAACTTTATGAATGTACCCATCAAGTATCTTTACTTAGAAATGCAACATGGTTGTATGTATGTGTGTAATGTTTTACGGAGATTATAAAACTATGCACGCAAAACAAAAAATAAAATAAACAAATATATGCGTTTGTATTATGGAAGAGATTTTTTAGGCAATTTGGTATCTCTTACTGCTAATGAAATGTCTGTCCTGGCACACGTTATTTTCAGTGAATGAGTTACATCGTCTGTCGGTTTGATGCACATGCACAAATGGTAATGAATATAAAATACAGTATTTCAGTACCGTTTATAAAGTCAATACATTAATTTTGCAAACAACCATTTTTCACAAAGAATGAAATAGCTGGTAATCCATAACATGTGCATGTAAGGCGATACAAACATTCAGTCAAATAAAACAATTTACAGATTAAATTGATTGAGTTTCTTCTAGAATGGGATACATACTACTTTAATTGTAAGTATTTAAAAGCGTATTAATTTAATTGATGCATTCATCAATTTATTACGTATGTCATGATTTGCATCAACATTTGAGATCATTAATGAATTACTTCACATCGAGCATTAACGTTAAGCGATTGTGCCCTTGTCTACCTGTACGTGCACCTAGAAGGTGAACACCGTCAATCATAAAGACTACACAACAACATCAATCATAAAGGCTACACTACTCTGCGCTTTATTGCAGTCTTTCTGACCGCCTCGTACGTTCTAATGACAAACAAATAAAACGCAAATGTTTCTTACATAAGTTGTGTGCGGTAGGTAGCAGGATGGCCTCGACCTGCATGAACGAGGTAAATAAAATTGTTTCCCGGAAACGATTCGTCATGTTCGCATGTTATTTATACATTCAGTAATTTTCGTTGAATCTATTTTTTGTCCACACTAAGCTAGAATACTACAGTTAACCAAAGTCGGTAAAGGTCATTTAATTGTAACTGCTTCATCAACATTAAATCTGAGCCTCGCTCTGTGAAAAGGGGTTTTAATGCTTGTACGTAAAGTGTCGTCCCAGATTAGCCTGTGTAGTCCGCTCAGGTTAATAAGGAACGACAATTTCACCTAGACTGAATTTTCGTCAAGAAGAGTCTTCCTTTAAAACGAAAAATACAATAAAAACGGAATGAGTCGTCCCTGGTTAGCCTGTGCGAACTGCACAGGCTTATCTGGGACGACACTTTACGCACATGCATTAAACCCCCTTTTCATAGAGCACGGCTCAATTAAATTTCAGCTAAATATTCACATGACTCAACAGACAGAAGTGCCTCAACATGTACCATATATAAACATTTGGTAATATTTGTAATTTACTGAATAAAGTTCCCATCGCTTCATAAAACATACCATTCTGAAATCTATTAGACAACTTTGTATCAGAGACAGCATCACTAAACTATTTAGCAACCATACAGGACACCAAAACATTAACTCGTTCATGTATAACGTACTACAATTGTTTAGTTAAAACTTATTTATTTAATCTCGATTGCATTTAAAGTACTTACTACTTATTTGAAACGCTCTCGAGTCCGTTTCCTTCTAAAGAACACTCCCACAGTGGGGATCGAACCCGTAACATTCCGGTCGCTACAAGTGTTTGACGTCATTTTTTTTTACAAATTACATTCAGCACCAAATACCGAATATAGTATTAATAAGACGAGTTCACACTACCAGCGTCAGCATTATTATTAACAGCTCTTACACAACTGCATCAACACGTACCATAACGTATTAAGTAAACAATATTTGTTCAATGTTTATCCAATTTATTAAACACAATATAAGCACATTTACCATTTATCAAACTAAAATTGTGTAGAATTCCAGAAACATTTACCACATATCAAATACAGTCGTCATTTGATCTTCAAAATAGCTATTGCAAATATTCCTTTTCACCAGTATGAAACAATCTTGAATCAAAGTTAATAAACGCCTTTTCTGTTTCTTCCTTCCAAACTCGTTTGGCGCCTATTCATAATGTATATTTAAATAGTATCTTTCTTTCACTTCTGTCCTCGGACCCCCGGCTTATATGGCGGTGGTGGCGGAGGCATGGGTATGGCTAAGTTTCTTAATCTGAATAAAGCGACACACGAAGTTCTGATAACGCCATATGTACTGACTTCATTTCATAAATATGGACTGTAACAAATAAATGTTCCGCATGGGAAAATTATATAGTTCGTTTTGTGCGTTGTTATAGAGTATGTTGTAACAGCATCAGAATGTCCATTATACTAGTAAACCATACCACATATTATTGTTCGTCGTCTTTTTCCACAAATTGATCTCTAAATTGAATATAAATGGTAAACATGTATTTAATAACGCATTAAAAAACGTCCTGCACTTTCACTTTGAAAGATTGGCTCACTTAAAGTTTGTCAGAAGAAAGTTCTTCTTCGTGAAAATGTTCTAATGCGTATGCAATAAAAGTTTTGGATTTATCATTGTACATTATTTGTTACGACTTACTACTTAAAATATAACAATTGTATTGGACGAAAACAAGTAGATGACTGAAACAAACTGATATTAGATCTCAATTATGTGTAATCGTTATACATATTTGATAAAGGCATATATTGAAACAAGCAATCAATATCGTAAATAATTGCAATCTAGCATGCATTTTATTGCAACAATATGTACGTTATTTTCTCAGCTACTTTCTTTAGTGTGTATGTTTAAAGAATGAAGAAGTGATGCACTATGTAGAACACAATCATTTATTGGAATAATATTTTCTTTATTTTCTTACGGATTTGCTTGAGTTTTTCTTTCTTAAGAATCAAGACGTGAGGACATTTGTAGAACATAATTATCTTGAGGTATCTCTATATATATACACACGTGTACACACTGACTGTTTTATTGAATGCATGTTTTTTATAAAAAAAAAACATTAACATTTATATTGTTATTTTATTTAAGTGATTTGTCCTTACAATTGTGTTTGTATATTCCTTGTCACACTGCTTTCAGGACAAGCACACTGGCGGAGTAGACTTGCAATGAATATCAATAATGATCATTGTTTTTTTTTTATTGTCAGTAAAACAAAAATAAATATGCATTTTATACTGGTATTTTGTAACTAACCTTCCTAAATCTACACACATTTCAACATTCAGAATATATAAGTGACACGCTCCCAGTTGTCTGTCATATTATTCATTATATATGATGCACTTTAATTCACTGTATATATAGAATCACGGTACAATAACATACTTAATAACAATGACAACACTGTACACCAACTTTCATATTTGCAAGTACCTACCTTATTTACGTTTCAAATGTGTAGCCTTAGAAATGAAGTTATTTGGGTGTTAAACATAAGCTTGCATTGTTGTAGAATGCATAGACTTAGATCAATAATGAGGATGAATGTTTTATATTATACTTTTGCAACCATTATTGAAATTTAAAGGGAAGATATGCTTCAAGTATGTTATTTACGAAATATGTTAGAAATGCACAAATAAAAATATACATTATAATGATCTTTCGTAAACAAATCCAACCTACTAGGACAAAATAAAAATGTATTGCCATATAATCGCCGCACTGAAGTGCGCACCCAATTTATATGTTGCGATCGTATTCGTTAGGCGCCAGTAAATCGGTTTAAACTGCACTCCAAACATGCAATATCAATGTTCTAAGTCGATGGCGTCATTCTTGCACTTGTGTTATTGTTGCACTCTTATTTAATTCTGCGATATTTGTTTGTATTGTTCGTCGTGTTGTCTGTTTTTGTTTTTCGTTGTTGTTGTTTAAAGAGTGGTATTAGTCATTTCTTTTGGTTACGTTTTTTCTTTGCTGTAAAAATAATTGTATTGTATTCTTGCCCATTGCATCGTATACATGTTTGTCAAAACCATGCACTATTTCCTTAACCATATGATCTTTGATATATTGGCTATACTATTTTAATGATTTCATTGGCTTTAATATTTTATTACAATGTTTTTTTCTTTATTATTACAAATGGCAAACATTTGCAATAAACGTTAATTATGATAAATGTATACAAAGGCAAATTTGCAATAAAACAAAATTCCCCGATCATTCATGTTTATTATCGCTACAACCAACTCGTATAAAAGGCTGCCTCCCTCTTGGTTTCTCTACCTGCACCAAGGAGGTGAACAACGTCTACCATGGAGGCTACACTGCTCTGCGCTTTCTTCGCCGCCTTCTTGGCAGCCTCGTTCGGTCAGTCAACATTTTAATTAATCTGTTTAGTTTAGGTTGATTTAGTGTGTTTCACAAGCTTACTAAACTGAACTAGTAGGCGTGATTAGTACTTGAAGTTTAGGCGAACAAATAAAAGTATAATAATATTAACATCTATCTAAAACAATATTCAAAAGTTTAATGAGTAAAACATAACAGATATTATTTCATCAACATTACAATTTATCGTTTTGCAAACGGTATAATGCCAAAGTTCAATATTCAATGAACACAGTGTTTACGTTATCATTATCTTCACACAAAAGGAACCATGTTTAAACATAAACGTTATCATGTCCGAGTCTTGCCAAACCGATGGACGCCGACATTTGTGTGATTGTATTAACACCGCTGTTTGTCATTCCAGTTGTTGGAACACCCGGTTATGGCGGTGTTGTTGCCAGCTACTATGGCGGTGTTGGCAGAGGTATGGGCGATGGTAAGTTGCTTAAACTGAATGTAGTGTAAATGGCCTTAATGGAATTTACATTTTAAAACTCGTGATTTTTTTCTCACTCGGTTATCCTGTCCCTTATAAAAAGTATGTTGGCGTTAGTTTTGTGATTTTATATACAACCCATATATGCATTATGTTTGTTTGTTCTCTTCTGCCGGAATGATCGGTGGAATGATGCCCCCAGATGATGACGAGTCGACTCCTTTCGGTGGAGGAATTGGCATAGGTGGTGGTCAATGGATGTGGCCCGAATGTTATAACACCTATCAAAGATTTTGCCTCGGCCAGAGTTGTGGAATTGACCACAGCATGCGCAGTGAAATGAGGGGCATGGGTTTCACGGGCGGATGGAAACGCAAATGCCAGTGTAGAAAGCAGTGCTACCCCTGGGAGAGGTACGCGGGAAAATGCTGGTGGTGCAAGCAGCATTGGTGCAGGATTCGATGCTGCCCAAAATGGTAGAGAAACATGAACAGGTACGATTCTGATAATAATATAACGGCAATATTAATGATAATATTTCATTCTTATTAGTAAAGAAGTGATGCGAGCATGCGCATTGAAGTAAGGTCTTTCTAACTAATACGATTTTACTTAATATTTTGTTCTAAATTATAAGGAATGATCTAATAAGTCTAGCATAAATATATTATTGCAAAAAGTGCATAGCAGACATCCATAACTGGCAATGCTGAAACAGATTCTTAATAAGCAGATAACCAAACAAACAATCAAAGGACATATATATGTTCCATGAAGACCGTGTTTCTAATTGAAACGTGTTTCTGTAAATAATTGTTATTCAGCATGCGTTTCAATGGATAAAATATACGAAATACATACCAAATGTTGGTATTTCTTAACAGTTGTCTATGTTTTGCAGAATCAAGAAGTTGACAAATGAGTATACATTAAATATATACATAATACACTTATACGTTTAAAAGCAGTTCATCTTGAAGATTGTATTTTCATCAGATATATATA
>VMBQ01000566.1:146956-197042 GCA_007657795.1 Dreissena rostriformis | reverse complement strand
TGTGGCGTGTTCTGAGAAAACTGGGCAAAATGCTTGTGCGTAAAGTGTCATCCCAGATTAGCCTGTGCAGTCCGCACAGGCTAATCAGGGACGACACTTTCCGCCTTAGCTGGATTTTCGCTAAGAAGAGACATCATTTTAACGAAAAATTCCATAAAAGCGGAAATTGTCGTCCCTGATTAGCCTGTGAGGACTGCACAGGCTAATCTGGGATGACAATTTACGCACAAGCATTTTGCCCAGTTTTCTCAGAACAGGCCACATATTAGAAGCGTATACGTAGTAGAAAGCGTGTTATTGTATTTAACAATCTCTATGACCAGTCTGAATAATAGTATGAGTTTTTAACCTTTACTCGTATATGGAAATGTTTGGCAAGTGAAATGAAGGTATCATCATCTCTAATGTAAGCACACACTGTATATGACGCGATTAAAAAACCATCGATTTTTCAGGCATACTTAGTTTATAAATCGATAAGCATATTAATGCATTTATGAAAAGACACGAATAAGAGGAATTCGCTATAAAATGAAGGTCGAATGTTCTTAGACAAGCACACGAGAATCTACAGATTGTGTCCACACGCCGGACTCTTAAATGGTAAGTGTAGGTTTCTTTTATAAGATCAAACCATTACAAGTACACCAATTAAGGCACTTATCGAACGTTCAACGCAATTGAGAAAGACATCATTGTATTAACGTTATTGTATTCTACTCGACAAGCATAGACTTCTTAGTAGTTGCTATCGAAAGAGGCCTTCGTGCACAGGATGTGTCATGCCTGTAGGCCTGGCCACTACAACATCAACGTAATTCACTCTCAAATTGTGTTGACGGGTTTGGTAAGATTGAGTACCATGTTTTAACTGCATCATGTTTCCAATTCGCATTGTTTCGAATTCATCGGAATACATAATAAGCATATCTGTATTTCATTTAAGAAACATGCAGCACTCAGCATATCAACCAAAGAAGTTGGTTTTAAGCACTATTTAAGAGACCGCTCAAGCTTCACGACGCACGCACGAAACACATATACCTAACAATTGTTTATCAAGAATATATGCAACCACTATTAAAAGGACCTCTAAAGCAACATGTCGCACTAATTAATCACATTTATCACAGATGTATTTATTAATAACATTTGCAACCACTATAAAAAGCACCACTCAAGCAATATGTCTCACTCATGAAACACATATATACCATAGGTCTATTTATAAAGGACACATACAGCCTCTATAAAAAAAAAGATCAACCTCTATAAAAAGGACCACTAAAGCAACGCCAGATGTCTCACTCATGAAACACATATACCATAGGTCTATTTATAAAGGACATATACAACCTCTATAAAAAAAGATCAACCTCTATAAAAAGGACCACTCAAGAAACGCAACATGTCTCACTCATGAAACACCTATAATATAGGTCTATTTATAAAGGACATATACAACCTCTATACAAAAAAGATCAACCTCTATAAAAAGGACCACTAAAGCAGCATATCGCACTCATGAATCACCTACACCAAAAATGTATTAAGGACATATGCAACCACTATTTATGCCTAGTGGATTCTCCCATCCTTCTAAATTGGATCAATGTATTTCCAAAATAAGGGATGTCTTGTATATTTATTTCTATATTTAGAATATTTCTAACAAAAATTCCTTTAAGCAAACAGCGTCTCATCTGGGTCTACGCTGTTTGCCAAGGCCTTTTATCTTGACGCTAGGCATAAATGGGTTAAGGACATATGCAACCACTATTAAAGGAACCGCTAAAGCAACATGCCGCACTCATGCATTACATACACCAACAATGTATTTATTAACCCAGTTATGCCTAGCGTCTAGAAAAAAAGAGTCTCATCCGGGTCTGCGCTGTTTGCTTAAAGAAATATTCTAAATATACAAATAAATATACTAGACATCTCTAATTTTGAAAATAATCCAATTCAGAAGGATGAGAGAGTCCACTAGGCATAAATGGGTAAAGGACATATGCAACCACTATTTAAGGGACCGCTCAAGCAACATTTCGCTCTCATTAAACACACATACCAGAGCCATTTTAGACAGTTTCATATTGTTAGAGCTATGAGAACATGTTCTGACCTTTTGCATGTTCTATACGTCTCTATGACGAAAAACAAATTGGTAGTATTTCTTAATGGGACATGTGAGATTAATAGTTTTAATAGATCAATAGTTAGATAGATTCGTTTATTAAAATAAAGTCCTTGTGGGCAACTAAAGTAAGGGGCAATGATTAATGAAGGCCCATTTATTATAATATTAAGACCTTACAATAAATTATTAACATCAATTGACTGTTTTCCGGGAAACGTTTGTATGTTATAGTAGCATGAAAACATAGCTGGAATTGTTAGAACTTGAATTTGAATTTTATGTCAGGTGCAGCAACTTTTACTGCAAATATATCATATGAATCAGATTATTTCGTGCAAAAAATAGTTCGTCACAAGGAAGACATAGTGAGGGATGCACATTATCGAATGTATTCAGAAGGCTTTTAAGTTAAAGATTAGAATAAAATCGAGAAATGTGTATTATTCATGTATGCACTCTAACATGCTTTTTTATACACGAATACATTAAAAACGTAATCTAATTTCGAATCTCAAATTATATAAAACCGAGTACTGAGAGATGTGCTTTTTTACCAATAGCGAATGAATAATATAAATAATGATAAGTAGTAAGTGCACATAGTTAAGACAGTAACTGACAAATGCCATAATTCAATTAGGAGTATGATGCAAATGGCCGTAGCATTAATTTCATGACCAATCACATCACAAGTAATAGGGCCGGGAATCGAACTCGCGATCCGCGGTAGTCCAGTGCTCTATCAACTCAGCTAGCAGGCTAAAAAAAACAACATTAGCATAGGGCAAAAATCAACAATGAAATAACAAATATAATGCATAGTAGAGACTTAGATGAAGTTCACATCATTCATGAAGTATATAATACAACAGTTCCACAGACATTACGAAATAGAAAAGTAAAAGCTGAGAGTCATGACATTCGTTTAAAGAGCCTTACATTAATCCGCTGCGCTATCAAAATGTAAAGAACATGTTGTGTCTTTGTTCATCATCATCGTGTTAAAGGAGCAAAGGATTGCATTCTTGTCCACTATTTAGCTTGTTTTCTTTATGGACAATGTCAATGATGCAAAAAAGAATGAGGTTCAGATTAAATACCAACCTCCGCACAGAGATTTGACTGGTTCCGAGCATAGCTCGATCAAATCCCTGCCGTTATAACCAACCACGTGATGATAGCAGAGCCACATGGTACAATAATTTTCCCGTTGTTATTATTTATTCTTTTTTTTTAATTTAGGTAATACTTTTTTATTATGAACCTTAACTTATACACAATTTTCAAAATATTAAATAAAATGATACTACTTTTCATAAGATAATACTTAAACAAAAACATTTGTCCCAGATCTGGAAGTATTTTCTTGTGATGGCACTGGTTATCGCCGCAATAACCACTGGGTGGAGTTTGATTAAAAACAGCGTTATTACAATGACTGTTTATGCTTAAGAACACAAAGTACCAGTAGACATGTGTTTGTGACCACATATGCCATTTCTTATAGTAAACGTATGTTTTAAAAAACAAACAAACACAATATACGCAGCTCCAAAATGTATCGAGCGTTAGATGATTTAAACCTTTTGTTCGACCTATAGTTAGGTTTGATAAAATCGAAACACTGTAGTCTGTTCCAGGCAGTAATATAGTGAGTGTTGTACGACGTGCTTCTAGTTAGATTATTATTTAAGTCATAAACCGTGACGAGTCTGACATTATATTTGTCATAAGCGAATCGAAAACACAACGTCAATGATATTGAACTTTTTCAAATAAAAGTTAAAGTGCTGATGGCATGAATAGACTTGTGGGTTTGAGGGTTCTGGATACATGAAGCGGCGATTGATATGCACTTATTTATATCCTATTTAAAATGTTAATGAAATGAAGTAAATACATTTTCAACAGGTTGAATTCCAGAACAATTGAGAATAAGGATAAAACGTTGAAGCCTGTTATTTCAGACATTAATCGTGTATCTTAACCGCTCTGTAAATCAATATACAGCTATCTATAATACAACATAAGTAAGTTGAGCATGAAGATAGTACGTGTACAAAAAAATGACATTGAAGTAGTAAGATATTTGATAGTGAATACTAAGATAATTACTTCTGACGCACTATTCTGGTTCATTATATGTCCTAATTAAACACTGTCATCACAGTATTGGGTTATCATTATCATCATTATCGTCAACATTTCAAGTTCACCATCAACATAAACATTATTATTAACAACAATAGCCACACAAATAGCACACTCAACGTAAGCGACATCATAGCTATAGCAACACAATCACCATCGTTTCACTGCAACTTCAACATAATCGAATCATAATTAAATCATCGTATCCATCCATTGTTTATTTATGTTGTATATGGCATGTCAAACATTGCAAAATTCAATGTTTCCATATTTATGTGGTATATTTGTATACATATGTTGAATAAAGTCATATATACGTGGTAAAATCCTATCAAGTTGTAGTATATAAGCGTGTTAGTGTGTTATTTTCACCTCAGATTATCTAACAATCGATTCAATATTGCAGAAATCGACATTGTCAATTTTTGTCAAAATTTTGGAGCCTTATTCAGTTTTTCTGCCAGTTCGCAATGTTTTTTTTTTAATGTATTCAGATCTTCTAGGAAACTATTAAACGTAATCAGATATATATTTAAAAATAGACTATCTTAGCTGAAACGAGGCAAAAACGGCATCAAGACCATATTTCAATGTAGCTTCTTGAAAATAAGTTAGAACAATTCTGTTTGATCAAATGGATTTTACTGACCAACAAAAAAACCAACGTCGTCGCCGTATATCTTTTGAAAATTTACCTTTAGCATATTGCTGGCCTATAAGTTTTAAAAAAGTCGTAAATGACACCGATTTAAGTAGAATAAAACACAACCTTAATGTTCGGTTTGGTTAAATGCGATTGTTGTTGTGCAGAGTCCGTACGAACAACTTATATTCATCTTTAATATTTAACTTTTTTATTTAACTTTTAAGGGACTGTAAACCACGAATGACGAAAAAAGAAAAGTTCTAAAATACATGTACCGTTTTTTTTTTACAATTATTAGTTTATATTGATTAAAATATCACGACTGATATATTACATTCCTTGAAAAAAGTTCATATTTTCAGTATATTCGGTAATAAAATTTTGCGATGTAAAATCGCGAAAATAGGTGACATTACGATATACACACTATAAATAACGCAAGTAGATTGATCATTTTATATATAAAATATATACAATTCACTACGCATGCACAATTTGCATTCCTGGGTTTACCACGTGACGATGAATCATGTATTTTTGTATTTGTTTATTTTTACTTGGTATGCATACCCAGTAAAAATTATAAATACAAAAATAAAGTAAAAA
Organism: Dreissena rostriformis; assembly: GCA_007657795.1. Taxonomy (NCBI): domain Eukaryota; kingdom Metazoa; phylum Mollusca; class Bivalvia; order Myida; family Dreissenidae; genus Dreissena; species Dreissena rostriformis. The sequence goes on along the minus strand of VMBQ01000566.1, from coordinate 191,496 downwards.
TAAAAAATAAACTTTGTTCAAGTAATTTTAAATACCAGTCGTGATATTTCAATCAATATAAACTAATAATTGTAAAAAAATACGGTATTTTAGAACTTTTCTTTTTTCGCCATTCGTGGTTTACAGTCCCTTTAAATGCCGTCGATAGATGACCGCAGATTCGCCGTTTAACAGACACATGTTTATACCAAGACGCGACTTTCTAAAATCGAAAACACGAGGCAGACTTGCGGCGAACGCACAAAAGTTTACATAGTGTACATGGTATGCGGAACACACAAACCAAATAAACAAATAAAAGTGCACGTTCAAAAATCATATCAATAATTAAAGTTTCTTTGAACTTTTGCTTTGTTTATATGTTCATTGAGGTTTACCACTATCATAAATCAATTCGGTCAATACTGTTGATATATGCTAATGACCATTAATTGATGGTGGGGGAGGCAAATATGATTTGAGACAAACCGATATTGTTTTAATTCCTTAATCAGTAAACAAAGGTGTTAATGAGTGATCACATTTTGCCACGTCTGTCTTTAACTAAATACTATATAAGAGAGAAGGTGTGTAGACATTATGAGAACAGTTTAGACTACACACAACCATGAGGACTTCAATTGCTTTACTTCTGGCAGTGCTGGCCGTGAGCGCAGGTAAGATTTGTTTGCCTTTAAAGAACGTATATGTTAGCACATCTTATAGTTAGAATTGATTTCAGTATTTATTATTATTATTAATTTATTATAATTATAACTATTATTACCTTAATATTTACTTATTTACAGACACACGTTACGTTGAACTATGTACGTCAATTACGTTGAAATTATGTTGAAACGTCGAAGAATATACTTATTTCATTCATAGTCGTAACTGTATTATAAGAAAGGCAAACCGAAATAATAAACGCTTCTGTATCGACACAAAAAGATATTTGAATCGTTCGATTAAAATGTTTATCTTCGATGTTGGCCGATGTGTATATTACATTAAGAGTGTTCGTTATATTTAAAATAGAGCCTGAGATTAATTATTGTCACAACGCTGACAGCATAGAAATGCTAAAACATAAAACAAATCATAAATTCCATAAATATACTTAATAACGGATATGTCAAAAGCCAAAACATTGGCGCACTTGATTTTGTGTAAGAACTTTACGATTGTATAGTGGGGGCTTATGTCGGATCCATTTGTTGGCATCTATTCGCAAAATCAGAATCGATTAACAGAAAGTATAACTTCTCAATGAGCTATGTGCATTTATACATCGCTTTATTGAGTAGTATTATGCAGAGTAAAGACATAATTCGTTACAAACATATTATAAATAAATTACCAGGCTATTTTGGCATGAGACACAGTCTCAATTAAGATAAATTAATTTTCATCGGTAAAGCGTATGAATCTCAGGACATTATTTATATAAGTTTAACCGGTGGTATAAATGCTAATCTTACAAATATAATAACGTTTTTCATGTTTGGTCATGATAATCATGTAAGTGTTTTTCTTTGTTTTAATAATCGAGTAAGTTCTACTTCTATGTCGATAATAAGAATTCTAGAATATGTTACATGCGACACAATACATTCTTTACGTGAGAAAAGAATTACTTTGTATGCCAGAATGGACCATCTCCTGTCGTGTTATTTAGTTTTGCCGTCATACTGGTCAGAAATGTTTGAATCGATGTTCACTGTAACGTATCAACGTTAAACGTCTTCATATTTGTTTCAGTTTCCGGTGCGAACAAGAAAAGCGGATACAGCTATTGGGGCGGAAACGTTGTAGGCTTCGGTGGTAGATATGGTGAAGGTGATGATGGTGGATACGGGAGAGGCTACGGTGGTTTATATGGAGGATACAGGGGAAGCTACGGTGGAGGCAACGGTGGTGGATATGATGTTGTTTATGATGGTGGATACGGAGGAGGCAACGGTGGAATCTACGGTGGTGGAAACGGAGGAGACAATGCAGGAATGTACCCTGGTGGAAACGGAGGAAGCAACAGTGGAATCTACCTTGGTGGAAACGGAGGAGGCAACGGTGGAATCTACCCGGGTGGAAACGGAGGAGGCAACGGTGGAATCTACGCTGGTGGAAACGGAGGAGGCAACGGTGGAATGTACCCTGGTGGAAAAGCAGGAGACAATGGTGGAATGTACCCTGGTGGAAACGGAGGAGGCAACGGTGGAATCTACCCTGGTGGAAACGGAGGAAGCAACAGTGGAATCTACCCAGGTGAAAACGGAGGAAACAACGGTGGATACGGAGTCAATGGTGGAATCTACCCTGGTGGAAACGGAGGAGGCAACGGTGGAATCTACCCTGATGGAAACGGAGGAGGCAACGCTGAAATCTATCCTGGTGGAAAAGCAGGAGACAATGGTGAAATGTACTCTGGTCAAAACGGAGGGGGCAACGGTGGAATCTATCCTGGTGGAAACGGAAGAAGCAATGGTGGAATATACCCTGGTGGAAACGGAGAAAGCAACGGTGGAATCTACGGTGGTGGAAACGGAGGAAGCAACAGTGGAATCTACCCTGGTGGAAACGGAGGAAGCAACGATGGAATCTACGGTAGTGGAAACGGAGGAAGCAACGTTGGAATCTACCCTGGTGGAAACGGAGGAGGCAATGGAGAAATATACGGTGGTGGAAACGGAGGAGGCAGCGGTGGAGGCGGTTTTGGTGGCGATTTTAAAGGACGTTTTGGAGGTTATCAAAAATGCAAGTGTGAGAAGAGATGCAACAAGGGGCAAAGGTACGCTGGCCCATGCCCTTCGTGCCAGAAGGGATGCCAAAAAGTGTTTTGTTGTAACCGCGGAAAATTATAGACCCATGACAAAAGGGCGGACACGTCGACCAGACGGACAGTTAGTATAATAGGCGTGTATTATTAAATGTAGTGTTAAGAAAACGTTTTCGTGTTCTTGTTTCATGAATTATTCGATGTAACCTTACGGATAGCATATTTTAGATTAACACTTTTTAAAACTGATGTGTGTGCATGTCAACAATGTTAATTGCTTCATGAAGTGTACAAATATAGGAACATTACACATGAATTGTTATGCGTAAGAAAATATAAAAACGCTATAAAATTAATATAAAACAAAAAATCTTTTGCAATGTATAACTTATTCTTATCTTTCAGATGAGATGTACTCCTTCATTGACTTTGAGACTGAAGTAAAAATCTGATTTTTATTTCACAATATTGTACATAGTTATTTATTATTATATTGGAAGCATCATTTGTTGGTTGTGTTTTTGTTTCGTTTGTCCTTTTTAAATCCGATTCAATGCGTATTATAACAATCAGCGCTCCAAACTGGATAAAGAGTGGGAAAGAAGCGCGCATCACCCACCGCCTCTAAAATATTCGTTTTTATACCTCGCACAATATTATACACATACATTTTCCTCAATTGACATATCTTTATCAACTTCTTACAAAATTAGGAACCACTTTTATATTTTCATATAAAATAAATGACGCTTTTTTGGTCCAAAATATACGTCACGCCAAAATCAGTTACGTTTCATTTCCAGCAGCTTTTTTTCTACAGCTATGTTTTGCCTTAAAACTGTCACATTCTGTTCAAACCCAAATAGGAGTTAATGTGAAGTTCAAAACGAGTTCTTATGTTTGGGATTTACGAAACAAAATGATATGAATTAACTTGTTTAATAGCAAGCAAAGTACTGTGACAATAAACTTAAAGTATTGCAACAACATAAATAGTTTCGCTATACTCGCATCTAAACAAAATAAATTGAATGACATATCACGGATCTTATTGGTGTTGTGGTACATGTATCCAATTAAAAAAGTAACAGTCCCACGTATTATCACCAGTCATATGTTCCATTAAAAACAACAAAACATTAATTGCTTATTTTCAGTTCGAAATGTACTGAATCGCAATATGCAAAATTTGAGAGCCCTGCTATAATGAAGTATTTCTGGCACAAAAAATTTGATATATGATTGAGACATACATTTCAGTCAGGTTGAGTGAACTTTTAGCATCGTACTGTACCGTGACGAATAGACTACATTGCATCCAGGGACGGTGAACTAAAAGAGCAAGCGATGTTGTGTTCCCCACCCCACCCACAATCACTATTTTTTATACTAAACTTGTTCAACGGTAATTTTCTTTAGCCTCAGTCATTCTGTCTGTGTATTGCAAATTTTAACATATATTGTGAAATATTTGTTCAGTTGTCTGCTGTGATTAATTAAAAGGGCGATGTGTTACCAGCATGTTACATGAGAAATAATCTGAATTTATAGTTGTTAATCGGACATTAAATAACGATTAAATAACGATTTGGGGTCCTAATGAGTAGAAATGAATTCTTGAGCAAAATGGCGTTAGCCTGAAGTGTGGATCAGAACGATTACTCACGATAATTTAGATTCGTATATTATTTGATAAATATTTGTGCAATCTACAGAAGAACTATATTTTACTATGTTTTTGCTAAGGTTCCTGACTTCTTTCTGCATTGTTAACGAGAAGTTTAACAACGCTTATTGCTGTTTGTGTATATGAAAACCAGTGTGTAACATGGTCGAATAAGTAACCAGAGACATAAAATGGGTACATATATAAAAACTTTTTTTTGGATTTTGAACATGTTCGCTTACTCAGAATCCAGTTACGTCGCATTGTGTTGATTAGTATGACCTTTTATAATGCCCAAAAGCCTTATCACCGTTTATGGAGAAATATGCTTGTTTCTTTTAAAATAGCATTTGAAATTATGTGTTAATTCGGATGGAACGCCATTTTGGATATCGATTAAGGATATGTATAATGTAGCATCCCTAGTTTTTAACTTAGCGCACACTCATTTTACGCACATGTTATTTATGCTCGTAATTTAAAATTAAAATGACGCCCCGATAGGCTTTTTATTAATAGTTACAGTTTTAAACAAGGCTTGTCACCAGGGTTTTTTTTTTCCTTCATAAAGACCCGCCGAATTGCGGCCTTTTCCCCTTGAAGTTTTTTTCCCCTCTGACAGAAATTTTCCCATGAGAGCTGATTTTTAAAAAATATGTTTTTTTTTTAAGCTTTAATTATATGAGTAAACCTGATCCAGTGTGGAAAAAATATTGCATAATTAAATAATCTTAAAGTAATTATTTAAAACTTACTTATTTTCCCCCAAAATCAGACGTTTTGCGCAATTATTTTCCCCTAAAAAAGGTCAGGCCCTTTCCCCAAAATCAGATTAAAAAAAACCTGCCATAGGATGACATATGCCCCCTTTTTCCACATTTTTCTAAACCTAAACGCAAAGTGTTTTCCCACATTTTTCGAAACCTAAACGCAAATTGTGACGGAATTTCAGACAGGCAGACGGACAGACGGACAGTGCGATCACTATATGCCCACCTTCGGGGGCATGAAAATACATAAGAATCGGCCTTTGAGAAACTATCGGTTATTTTAAACTTAAATTAAAATATATATATATATATATATATATATATATATATAAAATATAGGTAAACCCCAGTTTGTAAATTTCGATTTACTTCTTTAATTCGAAATCAAAGGTATACTAAACAAATCATCGAAACTCTCAGTCCAAATACATAGTGTTAATTCCTTTGAACTATTAAAAAAATAAATCAACATGTTATGAAAGATATTTGCTTACGTGCATTTTGCGTAACACATTTCATAACTTTCTCATGGCAGCGTTTAAATGATTTGAAGTGGAAATGAGATAAACAATCCAGGCACAAGTAATTTACTGGTTCTTTATTCAGTAATAACGATATGATTTATTACAATCAAAACGATAAAAAAACGTGAACAGGGTCTGAAATACAGAAAAATGTAACTTATAATAAAACATCAATGCTAAACATATAAAATATTCCAGATATTTAACAAAAAAACATTTTTGTTAACATAGATGACAATATGACTAATAATGCATATTTAACAAACAAACGACTCCAGGTAGCGAACAAAATACCAATTTGGTCAACACGGACTTAATAGTGTTATGTAACCGTCATAAATCCTAAATCGATTATTTGCAGAAAATCTGACAAAGTCAACCCTTTAAATAATGGCTTAGATCATAAAATGCACACACATATTGCGGAACAAGAGAAAATGCCAAAAATACAAGAAATGTTAAGAGTGCATACGTATATTATATGCTTTTCCTTGGAATTGCCCGACCTTGTGTAAGACGAGGGAAAAAAAACTTAGTACGCTTGATTAGAATAATGTACTGTTAAACCGGTTGATTAGTTCGCTACGCGAGGAGGACCGTCACAAGAAAGAAGGCCGTTTTACAACAAAGAGACATTGGGAAAAAAAATCGAATTTGTGTGTGAATGATTTTTTTTATATATATAAGCGTTTCATACCATAGCAAAATCCCAACGTTATTTATTTGCGTATTGATGTTGTGTCGGTGTAGTTGTTGTGTTGAGTGTTGTTTTGAGGGTTGTTGTTTTGTTGTTTTTGATGATATAAACTGATACTAACATAGTATTTACCTGAACAAACATTATAGTATTTACCCATAGGATAATGCATAGTCATGTTCCAAATGAAGCGTCGGTCACAAACTGGTTGCGACGACCGTCAGTCGAGCTTGCGTTGAAAATGTTTGTCAAACTTAATTTAAAATGTCGGAAGTTTGTCAAACAAGCAGTGTTCATCACGCGATCAACCTTTTACATGTGTTGCATGGAAATTGTTTGTCGCAATAATGCACGGCGCACAAGCGGGCGTTGTACAATTACCATGCGTATAAATGTATGGCTCATGAACAGTAAACGGAACGGCCCCCGAACTATAAAACCGGCACCTCAAGTTCACTGCAAGTAACATAGGCCTATCGCGCGATGGTTACCGGGCGCTTTGTGTTTTCATAGTAAAGGCTTTGACAATATCAACATGGTGTTCGTATGTTTTACATTATCTCCATTTTTTTGTTTAACTTACTGGTTAATTGATAATTTAAGAACCTTTAAGGTTTTGATTAATGAATACGTTCGTTGTAGTTTGCCACTAACCGATCTGGTCAGTACAGTTGGCATATGCTAATGCTAATGAGATGCAAATATCAATTGAGATTGAGCGATATGTTTTAATGTCTTCATCATTAAACAAGGGTTTTAATTAGGATTCACATTTCATATTGCCACATCACTCTTTAAAGCCACACTTTATAAGATGGGAGGCATGAAGAAATTATGAGAGCAGGTTAGACTACATACCACCATAAGGACNTAAATTTCAGTGCTATTGTTTTGTTTTTTGCAGAGCTCCGGTGTTAAAAGGGTTCTAAAAGGGTTCCCCTTCTTCCAGAGTACAAGGTGTACATTACTAAGGGGCAACTTTCACAAGATCGGCATGCTGGAGCCAATAATCAACAAAAGTTGACAATTGCTCTGCTGGTTGTCCTTTTCAGCAGGGAACAACTTGCATAGTCCAGCGCCAAAGGGTCAAGGAAGGCCAATAATACTTTAATATCAACAACATGTTTGCCTAGTGTTGCCAAACAGGCTGTGAAACATTTTGTGTTAAATGCATTTAAAAAAGACAGCTGTCCGATTCAGCTTTCAATGACATCATTGATGTAACATAACAGTGAATGTGCAAATGCTAGAAAAAAGAGACTGAAGTGAACTTTATTTTGATGTTTGAATTTTAACATTTGCTGGAACACTTATTTGTATAGGCTGTGTTATAAATTGTTGGAATGACACTCTGCAGTATGTGATTGTTATTTATGGGTATAAATTCTGATACCATATTTTCCTTATATTTGGAATTAAAAATGTGTTTAATTTGAAAAAATTGTTAATTATCTGTTTGCAGTTTTAAATTACCACAGTTGCTATTATTGTTACCATGTACTCTAGGTAGTTCTATTTATAGACAAAAAAAAGTAGCCGCTACATAGCCGCTACAAGGTAGCAGGAAGGTAGCCGCTACTAGAAAAGGTAGCCGCTACGAAGCCAGAAAAGGTAGCCGAAAGGTAGCCAGAAAAGGTAGCCGCTACATAGCCGCTACTAAGTAGCCGGAAAGCTAATTTGCATACGAAAAACTACCTAGCCGCTACTCAGCCGCTACAGGTAGCGGCTGAGTAGCCGCTATGTTGCAGCTAGGTAGCCGCTATAGGTAGCCAGAGGCCTTATATTTCTGTAAGGGAATGCAATTTGAACAACATTCACAGAGGACCACAGAAGTTTTGTAAAACTCCAACTGGTAAAAGAGGAAAAGTCGTTTGAAGAAAACATTCACTGACACATACACAAACAGATGACTAAAATCACAGCATCCCAATAGCTCACCAGGAGCATGTGGTCCTCAGGGGAGATAACAAAAACACATTTTAAAAACATTTCTCTAAAATGTAGATTTTATTTTCATATCATTAAAATATGTGTACATGTGTAAAATATAATCATAAACATTATCTCAATACAACAACAGCAGCATTTAAATTCCTCCAAATAACATCACAAGTTCCAAATGCAGAAAATATCACAGACATTAAATTTCTAGGCACATACTATACACATTTAATAAAGAAGAAGAAATAAAACCGAAATTGTGACCAAAAAACTTTTGATTATACAAAATCAAATTTGAAAGATGACATAATAACACAAGCGATAAGACACTTAAAGAATAAAAGATTCTTAAATAACTGAAGATTTTAAAAGAATATAAATCAAAATCTTGCCTGTTAAAGAGTGAAAAGATTTCACAGGAACTGATAACTTAGTGATAAAATTTATGAAAAACAAACAACAACTTGTATTGAAAAACAAGTAAAAGTACAATCTCTTTATGATATTGATGACAGAGAATGGAGATGAGACCAATCAGTCATCGACAAGCACCTCACGCATGTATTCACCGACTCTTTCCCATGCATTGTGATTCATATGAGGTCACTCTGTAATGTTTAAAAAAAAAACATCAGTGTTTTCAGGCAATTGTCCCAAAAATGTCGCCCCCAAATCAAACACCATTACAACCATGCTGTACCCCTCAATCATCATCAACCCCACCCATTTCTTCAATTTTCTTTGTGACATTTTTCTTAAAAGGCATTTCAAAGTCTTCAAAGTCCACTTCCCAACCAAATCGATCGCGCTTGACGACCTTCTCCGTTATGAGTTCTCCAGTGGTTGGCTGTTTGGTCCACGCTTTAAGAGGTGTGTATGTGATGTTTTCCTGCTCGTCAATTCCCCCTGCCAGCGCCGACGCTGCTCGTAAGATCGAACCTTTCCTCTGACGGGGCTGACCTTCGTCCATTGCATGACGGGCACTGTGGGACATTTCCTGCACACAAATTTTACGTAAACATTTTTAAATATGAGTAAATTTTATAGAAAATAATTGGGTGGTGACTTGATATCAGATAAGTCTGATGAGATGTAGGAAAAGATAAGGACACATGACTTAGAACATTCGTAACTCTGTCTTCATCTTAAACATTTAACCAATGACAATCAAAGCTTAAATGTTAAATTTCTCTCTCAATATTTCAATTGGAGGGTTTTATAGCCTTATATATTGGAGATATAGAAATCGTCTTACTCTTATCAGTAATAAATTTGTGTGTGTGCAAATGAGACACTCTCTGGGAAAACAGGGTTTAATGCATTAGCCTCAAGCGTCATCTGAGATTAGCCTATGCACAGGGTAACCTGTGCACAGGCTAATCTGAGAGGACACTGTATGCACATGCAGCAAGCCTCGTTTTTCCCAAAGTAAGGCTCAAATGTATTTTATAAGACAGTCCACTGCATTCTTATTGTTCATGCAAGAAAAATATCAATATGTGGGAATAATTCAACTCTTGATATAAAATTAGGCTACATGAGATTTATTCAGCTATGTAGGAAAAACTCAGAATTTATAAGAAGAATGTTCACAGATATTCAAAGGAAAGCTATGAAGACATTTTAGAGTTGATACGTTTAATACTGTTATTATGGTTATATAATATGAAGAGCTCATTGTGAAAATTCAAAATTAAATTACCATATGTAATAACAACAAATCAAATCACATTTTTTTTATAACGCTGTACCGGTATTTCAGCATTTAATTACAATGCTTTATAATACTATTAAGTAAGGCTGGAATGTTTATATGATGGGAATATCCAAGTTAATGTATTAGCCAAATGTAAGCAAATCTTGCGTAAAGTGGAGGAAAACACCACACATTGGTATCTACAAACTTTTCAACACTACAAGAATACATTTTGATTTGGCACAAGCTGAAATTTTACAATGTTAGTTGAGAGTTTACTAAAACTGCTGCTTATAAGGTAAATACCAAAAACCCACACCTAACATGCATGCATGTACATCAGTGTATTTTTTCTTCACAATTTTGTGTTATTAGCAAATTTAACAATTAAAACTCTGTTTTGCATTGTTTTTACGTAATTTACTTGAAATAACTGTCTTTCAGATGAATATGAAAGTAGGATTATTAAAGACGTGCTTACATCTGTTTAATACATCAATATACATGAATGCACGTGAAACACGTGTTAAATGCAAGGGCCTTGCTACATATACATTTTATTCCACAATTTAATTGATTGATGGAACATTAAATGAAGTCTACAAAAAGTATACTGGTATAGAATAATATATGGTTTTCTCCAGATCAGAGAAAATCAACTGTATTAAACTAAATCCATTTTATTAATAAAAATTTCACATTTATAATGCAAATTCTTGGTAATAGTAGCAGCCACCCTGTCATTTTGTAAGCAAGCAAGTGGAGATTATTACCTTACTTTTAATCATCAGCGCTCTAAAATTTTCAAAACCATCTTAATCAAATGTTAACACATTTATTAGACTTTATGATTGACCTACATTTTCTTATGCCCAACCATCAAAAAAGATGTTTTTTTATAAAACCAGCTGATACAGTGCTTTAACTTTTATTTCATTTTAGCATTAACCATCTTTTATTACATTCAGGATAATTTGTAAAGGCCTAAAAGAAAAAAGTCCTTTGTTTGCATCACCAAAAAAATAAGGGTAAGTAGATGGGCTTTACTTTTTTTGTGTTACCTTTTTTTCTTGATTTTCCACTTTTATTATAATATGCAATCATATACTGAAATCTTTCCAAGCTCTATTTATTATACTTGTTCAGTTATTGTTTGTTCATATAAAGTTTTATTAGAGAATATGATGAATTTTGCATCACTTATTGCAAACTTTTTAATTTAATGAAAATGATTGAAAACTCAACCTTGAATACAAATTGTGTTTACGGTTGGCACACTCAATAAGGGTTGATAAGGTTACTGGAAACAAACAATTTTGTTTAAACCTAATGACATATAAACACTGTAGCCTGTATATATACTATAATTTAATATTTCTTTAATCCTAAGTCTAAGATTGGGGTGGTAAACACTATACCCCTACAAAATGTATTCCGCAGCGAAAAAACTCTACATACCCTAGCCGTGCCAGGAGGCTTCTGATCGCCATCATCCAGGGGTACGGATTGGGGGCGTCCTTTGGGCGTCGCCTTGCCCCCTCCCTTACCCCCCTTGCCTTTTCCACCCTTGCCCCCACCCACGGGCGGCAGGGTGTCCCACTTGGTCTGCACACAGTACAGGACCCGTGGGTCGGCCCAGGACTGGGCAATGTCCATGGGAGTTTGACCTGTATCAGAAAGAATTCTGGTGAATAAAGGTTACTTATTGCGCCTTATTCTTGGAAAACGAGGCTTGATGCATGTGTGTAAAGTGTTGTCCCGGATAAAGAGCAGTCAGCACAGGTTAATCAGGGAAACACTAATTAGCCTGTACACACTGCACAGACTAATCTGGGGCGACACTTTACTCACATGCATTAAGCCCATTTTTACCAAACGTGGTTCAATTACTTGTTATTGACATAAAGATAATTCACTTCAAAACCATGCCTAACAGTCTTAGTATGAATTAAAATTCCAGTCAATGATAATCAAGGCTGACAAATTTTTTCAATGACGTTCGATTATGAGGTCTAGTTTGTAGCCTGAAGAGCCATAAAAATCCTTAATCTTTCTTATAACGGTATCTAGTCACTTCGGCACCTGGTTTCTTAGGCATCATAAAAAAGTGCCACTTCAGCATTCGGGTTTGACCAGTTCGGCTTTCACAGTTTGTCACTTCGGCACTTCTAAATTATCACCTATTTTAATTGATGTTCAATCAGTTTGCAAAGTTCATACACAAACCGCGTTTGCTGACTTACAGAAGGTATGAAATAAATGAAGACTTTAGAACGTATGTTTCCTCAGTTGGCCAGATCAAAGTTTAATAGCAATTAATTCAAACTTGCTAGCTTATTGATCCATAAAAGAGTTTGGTATAATTAGATATTAGCACTTTAATAAATTGACGATTAAAAAGGTATATAAGGCTAAAAAAGCATTTCATGTCATTCTCAAAATGTCAGATTTTTTTTTTGATGTAATGTGTAATTTGTGCTCACGTTGGCAACACAGAACCTGCGAGACTGGTAAGTTAATTCATTGTCGACCATTACATAAATTATTGATATTACCCGGTAACTCTAAATAAATAGCAATCAAAACAGAAAAGTTACGATTTCATTGTCCAGTTATTTAAAAGTTTGAGTAAAATATATGTTAGTACATGTAAAGTTATATTTATTAGTCTAAATTTAGTGAGACGCGTTCTTACTTTAAAACATATTGCCACATTTTAATAATTTGAACAGATTAATTTTTTCACAATTAGTAATTGAAGCTGCTGCTCTATTTACTATATGAAAATAATATTCCTGTATACGTAATTTGTGATATGTCTATTGCATCGAAAATGATTATTAATTTGAAATGAAATATTTGTCAGTATGTTAAATCATATAATGATTTATTTATTATGCAAATCTTAATAATTTGCATTTGTGCACAAGACAACGCCGCACAATTAAGGTTAAAGATCACTAATAATAATAGAATCATCGACATATTAGGCTACTTTATCACGAACCGTTATTTCATCCACATGCAATGCTCACTATGTATGATTATTTGTGATGCTTTTTCCTACATTTTCGTAGCCAATATCTTTATATATACTCATTTTCTGAATACCCCCACTCTCGCTGTATAATATGTGTTGTTGTTGCTAAATTATCAGAAGTCACAATATTGTTCTAAAAATTGTACTTTTTTATTTTGCCCTTATTGTATACCGGGTATGTTATATACTTGGGTGAAAATAAAAGTTCTTTTCTGTTTCTTAAAAATACTTGTTTTTATTCATGTATTTCATGTATGCATTTTAACACATCCTGTATTTAATGTTTAGTGTTATTTTTTCATGGTCTTATTAAAAAAATATCAACAAATTGCGAAAGCAACTGTCCACATGTCACTCTTCTCAATAAGCACTGCTCGCTGTATAATTATGTCGCTTAGCAACAAATTAGACGTTCCAGTAGCTGGTAGTTTTACCGGTATCTATTTAACCATCAGTTGAGCATAAAATATTGACCATCAATAGTTCGCACATTTTAAATTCACATTTAAAGTAATGATTTCATTGTCCAATTATTTCAAAGTTTAAGTCCCTGATCCTGATGTTGAGACAACAGTACTGGATGGTTCGATTGACGACTTTGAAGTTGAGGAACCATCGGAACCTCAGTATGAGATAATTGAAAGTGGTACTCTCTGTCAGAAAAGAAAATTGGTTGACTGCGATGGATTCAGTCACACAGTTAAGGTATGAGACATCCGTTAAACCTATCATCAACGTTATAACTCAGACTCATATCTATTGTTTCAACGACATTAATTATTAAATAATTATACAAATATTATAGTACATTATACATTATTCATAGGGCCATTTTTCGTTTTATTTTGTTATAGAACAGCAAAGATGAACATACACTTTGGCGCTGTAGGAAGAGATCGAAGACCATGAACTGTTTATGATACACATTCCCTTGTATATTAAATGGTTGCCAATAGTATTTTAGTTACAAATAAATGAATGTGTCTCATGGATATCATAACATTTTGTATATTTCAAACACAACGTGACTTTGCATTGATGTTGATCCGATTATGTGTTACGCTACAATGTATTAATGTTCATTTTTTTTTTTTAATTTCTCGAATTTTATCGATGTAAATAAGTAAGTGTAGTTTTGTTGTTTTTTGCCATGTATGTTTTTTGGTATTTTAAAATAGAAAAATAAAATGAATTAAAATTCCTTATTTGTATGTTCCTACTTAATGTATCAGGTATATATTAATTACTTAGGTTGATTTGTAAAAACAGTTAGTGTCGAAGCATATGTGCCCGTGACAATACAATGTATGTTGAAATATATTAATTTAACAATAAATGCATTTAATTTATTAAAAACTTATTATTATTTTTAAAAACTTAATAAGTGCTGAAACGTCTAACTATAAGTTCCGAAATATCCAATATCAAGTGCCGAAATAACTACCGAGTGCCGAAGTAAGTAAAGTCCGAACTCTCCAGGTGCCGAAATAACTAGTATTCCTTATAACTAAACTAGAAAGTTCTCAATCTCAAATGTCTGAAATCAAAATGTTCAAAATTTTGAATTCTTGGTGGACTCAATTGTGTATTTGAGAATTTTTCATACCGGTTTTATAAACATTGAAAACTAATACACCAAGACACAAGCATAACAAAAGCCACATCATGCAAAAATGGGTTGTTTGCCATATGCAGCCAGCGTTGCTCCAGACCAGCTAGCACATCTGCACAGTCTGGTCAGGAGCTATCCTATGCGCTAATGAGACTATGAAACCTTGTGTGACTTCATAAAGGACACAGAAGGTTCTGACCAGACTGCTTGGATACCCGGACTGGTCTGAAGCTACGCTGGCTGCACATATGGCAAACAACCCAATTTCGCATGATGCGGCTAATATTTTCATACATAATTTGAGGATTGAACAGGAAACTATTTTCTCTTATCCCTTTCCCACTCAGAACAAAGTGAAAAAGGCTTTATGCAACCAGCATCAAACCAGAACAGTTCAGGTTTATGCTGTTTGCTGATCATCAGTATTTTAGTGCATCAGTATCCTAGGGCTGGAAATGAAAATTTAATCTACTAAAAAAGGTCAAGGCTACCTTTCTTGTTCTCAATCTGGAGCCTGGCTCCCTTGGTGATGAGGAAGTCGACGACCTGCTCCCTAGAGGACTCAATGGCGCGGGTCAGGGGCGTGCCACCGCTCAGGGCCGTGGCCTCCAGCTCGGCCCCCTTGTCGAGGAGCGTCTGCACGATGTCCAGTTGGCCGGCATGACACGCGTGATGTAGCGGTGTCCACTTGAAGTTATCCCTCGCATTCACTGTGGCACTGCAATAGATGTGTTTTGTTCATAATTACAGGGATGCAACAGTGGAACATAATGATTATTTGTGTATGCAGCATGAAGATGATTAATTAAGCACTGCCAAATACCTGTATTTAACTATAGCTTTGTTTGGAAAAAAAACATAAATAGCAACTAGAACATATTCTTAGAAACCCCACAAGCTCCCAGTTGATTCTGAATAGTCCATTTTTGAGACAAGGTCAAATCTAACCCCCTCACAGTTAGTGTTTTTTTTTTGCTAGAAAAAGGGCCCATAACTCTTATTATTTTAAAATATCCAAACCAAAATATGACTTTGCGCAAGTTCACATGCTGGTTGATATATTTGCAGAGGTTCATCCCTCTAGCATCAATACTTTTTGAATTACAAGCAACACAAAAAAGAAGAACAGAAGCATGGATGGACAAGGGTGGATCTCTACCCCAACCCCCCTTATAAAGAGGAGGCATTCACAAATATTTATTGTGTACCGTTACATCATACTGTAAAACAAAATATAATTTGATAAGCATCACCCATTCATGTAAAATAAAATTGAAAATTAATTAGATAAACAGTCTGTAAAACATGTAAATAATAAACACACCCATTTTCAAGGAGAAAGTTCACCATCGCTAGATTGCCTGCAGCAGCAGCCACCATGAGGGGTGTTTTATAATACTTGTCCCGCGTGTCTGCAGAAATTCCTCTGTGAAAGGCGTTCTTCAGCGAATCAAAATCGCCGCTACGTGCAGCATCATTGATATTCAGGTACGTCTTCTCCGGATGCTGGAGGTACCAAGCCGAATCGTCCTGCAGTGGATGTTTGGGCGGGCGGTCACGATCAAATCGACCCGTGTCGGTGAAATGAATGTGACGCTCAATAAACATCTGCGGTGGACCACCACCGTAAGTTCTCGGTCCTTCTTCAGACGTACAGATCGGCATCACCAGCTTAAACTTTCCCTTCTTCCCCCTGCCACCTTTCTTCCCCTTTTTCCCTTTCTTCTTCTTAGGCTCAAATGAACTCATTAAATAGTTCTTGTTCACATACTTTTTACCAAGTATAAATTCGTTATAATCTATTTTCCCGCCCTTGTCATGCACCCCCTGCACTCTTCTGAGCTCTTCTTCACTCACAGGCGGACTCTTTCCCAGCAGCATGTCCACAAACTCACTTTTACTCACTGTGCCCTCCTCATCCGGGTCATAATACTTTTGAAACTCGTTCTTTATCATTTCTTGCCTCTCAAAAATAAAGTCATACAAGGCTATAGCCCAGGGCTCGTTGTTCTTGCCGACTTTTCCGAAGATTTTCTCCGCTTTTCTTGCCTCTTTCATTGCCTCCTTATGACCCATATCTTTGGCAATAGTCCTCGCAGTGTTGCCTTCATTGTTCTTTGGTTTTGGGTTGCACCCTGTTAAACAAACGTTTTTACAATGTAAGTATGGGTTATATGCTTTTTAGTTTTCAACAAAATCTGAATGTTTTTTTTTCTTCTTCAAATCACTACAACTTTAACCAATAAGATTTAATCTGATTTTACAATGTTGCTAAGGTCAGGTTTAATATTATGTCGTTGAAGATATTAGTTCATATTACATATTTATATAGTATATGTTGTAGATTTACAATCTTAAGTTCACATGATTTATTCATATATTGTATATCTAATAAACAGTTTAAACTAAAAGTAGATTGGAAAGCTTAACACTCCAAAAGAGTACCATGGAAATGAACATGATAAGGTTATACTATACAACATGCCCTCAGTTTTCTAGACAAGGGCATTTTGTCACCTGAGTCCTTAATTACTTTCTTTTTTTGAGAAAGCGGAAAGCTGTAAACTTATGTTTTTGATTGGTTTTGTCAACTCCATACTTTTTCAGCATATGAATAAAAATCTCCCAGCTCACTGACAGTGGTGAAAACTGTGACTCCTGTCTGTGCAATGAATCTCATTATGTTTTTCTAATCTTATTGAACCGGGTTCTGAGAAAACTGGGCTTTAAAGGCATGTGTGTAAAGTGTTGTCCCAGATTAGCCTGTGCAGTCCACACAGGCTAATCAGGGGTGACACTTTCCGCCTAGACTGGATTTTCGTTTTCAGGAAGACTTCATTCAAACCAAAAATACCATACAAACGAAAAGTGCCATCCATGATGAGCCTGTGCAGACTGCACAGGCTAATCTGGGAAGACACTTTACGCCCATGAATTAAGTCTAGTTTTCCCAGAGCATGGCTCTATTTAACATCTCTTTTGAAATTTGTGTTTAACTGACAATGCAGCATCAAAGGAGACACCCCACTGTTATAAGAAGACACCCCACTGTTGTACCTCTCTGCGCCAGGAACTTCAGACACATCCCGTGTCCCCCGGCGGCGGCGTTGTGCAGTGGAGTGTTACCATCAGCGTTCACCTGGTCAAACAGCGCACCAAACCCAGCCATGCATGCCAGCACCTTAAAAGCAAACAAAGGGTCTTGTTCACAGATTTTGGTATTTTATAAAAGTGTTTTTAAATGAATGTACTGTACTTATAAATATATTAAATAGTCTTCAATCATTAAAATAGCTTTTTAAAAAGTTCTTTCCTTTTGCTCTCGTGATTTCAACCTGGGACCTTGAGAAGCAAAATCTAAAGCACTACCAGTCTTTACGATTCAGGTTTTATAAATAAACAGGGTTTTTAAAGACTATGAGGGTAAGGAAAGTATTTTCCAATTTATCAATGAAAAGTGTTTCAAACACTTAATTTTGTTATGTTTTTGATTGATTTTCCACTTACAAATCTATATTTTTAGCATTTGATATGTGTTTCTTATCTGTGTTTCATTAATATGGACTTGCAATAAATGATTTTCACTTCTGATATTGAACATTTATTCAAATCACACATATGTTAACTTTGCATGTCACCGCAATATTTCTTAACCCTTCACAATCCTAAATGAAGACTCAGCCTACTTGCAAATGGCCGCTGGCTGCTGCGAAGTGTGCAGCGTGGTTGTGCCGCAGGTCCATGGCATTGACATCAGCACCGTTCTGCAGCAGCGCCCTCACGACCTTCACACTACCGCTGGCAGCAGCAGCCATCAGGGCTGTCTTACCAGTTTTCTAGAATTATTTGACAAATGATAACCATGTGATACCCACTTGGTATTCTTTTTACGTATTAGAATTTAAAAAAATACAATTTTTATATCAAAATGTAAATTAATTATAGTTTAAGACTGAAACAACAGATCTCTATAGGAATTGAAACATTCATACAATCAATGAACATGCAAATTATTGCATTTAATATTATAAAGGTTTTGCTTCATTAAATATACATAAGAACTTGTTACTCCAATAAGAACTAGTGCCACAAATTAGAACTTGTAACTACAATACGAAATTGTGACTCCAATAAAAACGTGTGACTCCAATAAGAACTTGTGACTCCTATAAGAACTTGTGACTTCAATAAGAACTTGTGACTCCAATAACAACTTGTGACTACAATAAGAACTTGTGACTACAATAAGAACTTGTGACTCCAATACGAACTAGTGACTCCAATAAGAGCTTGTGACTCCTATAAGAACGTGTGACTTCAATAAGGACTTGTGATTCCAATAAGAACGTGTGACTACCATAAGAACTAAGGACTTCATTAAGAACTTGTGACTACAATAAGAACTTGTGACTACAATTCTTTATTTATTTAAGATGTGAAGAACTATAAACAAACTTTGTATCTTCTAATGGTTTATATTAATTGGCATGATTCAAACACAAAAATATGTACCAACTTAAGAAAAATTAAAATTTGGATTTCCAATAAACCTTCATGCCAAAAATGCAATTACAATTTGATTTACAATGCTGATAAAAAGCTTGTTATGTAACATGCACATTCAAACAATCAAGTTATTTATTAAATACTAATATTTTATTAAGAAGTTATTATTAAACTAATGACAAGTTGAAAACTTTGCGATACAAACATTATAAGAAATACATCAATGTCATACAAATACAAATCAACAACAATTTGTACTATTACAGAAGAATTGTCTTTTAAATATTGAAGAATGAGCCCAAAATATGGTGCCTTCTATGACAATGCTGATGAAAAACCAATTTACCTTTGAAAGAAACAAACATAATGTACAATATGTAAGTGCTACATGTATTCTTAGTCTTTTTCAGATGGGAATATCAAATGTTTTTGTGATTTTACAACAAAGTGACAATATGCTTCACTTATTTTAGCCAGTACTTACAAACGACCTATTTTAAAACATCTGAATATTGGCTTATTTGGGAAACTGAAAACAAATGGCAATACTTAATGTAAACTTCTAATAAGGAACTCAACATGATTGATCAGATTTACAGGATCAAATTAATATTTACTAACGTAGGAGAATAGTTGTATTTCAGTGTATAGGCATACATTTATTAAAATGAAATAATAATCAGGATCAGCATTAGAAATTCATGCTTCACCAACAATACGGATAGTGTGTGAATTTAATATACTCAAAAGGCAGTGACATATCTACAATAAACTCAAATTGTAACAGCTTCTAATGAAATTAGAAAATCAATGTGATCATTGAATTATGTATAAATTGTAGTATGCGAGATCAAGACAGAAATATCAAGTTAATTGGTTTAACATTCTTAAAATACCGGTATTTAAGTATGAAATGCTTGTACAATATACCATATTTTTAAATTAAGAAAATCAGACATGCATTTCAGACACGCAAATTGTTTCTTAAATTCAATATGGGTGCACTATTCGTAAAAGAATATATAAACAATGCCTGAAAAAGTGGCCGATGCCATATTTGGTAAAGGACTATGTTATGATTACAGAAATGTCACCCTTCTAATATATCACCATAGAAGGTTAAAAATATATGTAAAAATATGCCTTTTATAGTCACTAGCATACATATAATATATAATGTTGATTAATTATAACTAGCATTAGTATTTACATACATCAGAAATCATACTGTTTTCCACAGTCTTGATGACAGTCCTAACTCCATTAATGGACATTAATGGTCTGGTAATTTTCTACTTGGGCAACGCTCTGTGAAAAGGGGTTTAATGCATGTGCGTAAAGTGTTGTCCCAGATAAGCCTGTGCAGTCCGCACAGGCTAATCTGGGATAACACTTTCTGCTTTTATGATATTTTTTGTTTAAAGAAAGTTTCTTTTTAGCAAAAATCCAGTTTAAGCATAAAGTTTCGTCCCTGATTAGCCTGTGTGGATTGCACAGGCTAATCTGGAACGACGCTTTACACACATGCATTAAACCCCCTCTTCACAGAGCGAGGCTCAATTAATTTTGGCTAATATGTCATTTAAGCGGCCAATTACAAGCACAAACTAAACCAGCCACAAGGCCAGTATTGTGGAAATCTTTCCAGGACAATTATGTACATTTTTTCTGGTTTTGTTTGAGGTCTGGCAGACTTTTGCAGATTTTTTTTTTCTGCTCAACTTTAATTACATGCATATTTATTTATTAAATAAAAAGATGCAGAATGACAGCAAAATACATGAGTAGCAATTAAGATACCAACATATATTTAAAGTATTTTCTTGATTACCAAAAAAACAAATATCAGAATATTAAAAAAAGCAATTGAATTCACTTAGAAATCTAGACTAAACCAGTGTGCTACTTTATATGATAGTAATAATATATGGGTACTAAGATTATATAGGCAGTAAAGAAAAAAGAAAGTTATATATGTGCTACAAAAAGAAAACAAGAGGGCCATAGGCCCTTGATCTCTCACCTGAGACTTTGGGCAAGTGAACTGTTCAAAGCAACTAGTTAAATGTGTCCAAAACCATTCTTAAACTTGGCCAAGATATTAATATCATTTTGAACTAAAATCAATTTTGCCATATAAGGAAAATTACACCCTCTTGTGGCCATGTTTTTCAACCAAATGCAACCATTTTCAAACTTGGCAATGGTACATGAAAAACAATTTACACCAATTTTAGACCCAGGGGCATGATTTGAACAAAACATGGTAGAAGATCACCATATGATATAACATGCCAAATACCAAACCTCTAGGCCTGGCTGTTTCTGGGGAGATTTTTAAGTCATTTTGCTCTATAACTCTCTATAAATACTAAAACCCCCTGTGCTTGGCCATTTTTTACCACAGGGGCATGACTTGAACAAACTAAGTAGAGGACCACTAGATGATGCTACACACCAATTATCACAGCCCTGACCCTTGTGATTTCGGAGAAGATTTTATTTTTTAAAGCTATTTTAAGCTCTGGTGACCTAAATGGACCAGAACAATTATAAACTGGGTAACACAAGTATCATTCATGCCTTTGCATGCTGGGAAATTTGTTGTCTGCTAAAATGTTGTCTGCTGAATTTCTAAAATAAGCATTTTCTTCGATTTTTTTCAAAGAATACTATCTGAATAGCAAAAAGTTTGGATCCTGATGAGATGTCACGTTCTGTGGCGTCTCATCTGGATCCAAACTGTTTGCAAATGCCTTAAAAGTCGGTTCCAGCACTTAAAGAGTTAATTTTCAACTCTGCCTAGTAGTTCAGGTGGAGAAGTTGTTAGACGATAAAACTAATGTAAAGGTACAAACACACACAGACTGAAATACGATGGACAAAATGGTATCCTAAAAGCTTGCCATGTCAGGTGAGCTAAATAGAGATGGAGTGCTCAAGCAGAAAGGGTTACCTTCTCTTTCAATAATTTTCTAGGAGGTAATTTTGTTGTCTCTATATCAATCTGTAAACATGCACACACAAACAAACAGCACTTAAAAATTCCAAAACAGTTCAAAGTAAAGCTACATTTCTCATAGGATTTAAATACAAAATGTACCGGTAAACATGCATCACACCAAAGTAAAAACCACCACCTTGCATAATTAAAACTGGTTTGTGGAATTTTAATGTAGCATAAAGGTTGAAACCATTTTAATTTGTTGATAATATTAATATGGTTTTGTAAATAATGAAACAGTTTCTTCAGGACACATAGAGAAAATGCTCTGATAACATTGATTTTCTTACAAACCGCTGATCAACAAGTCATCGTCAATCTTGAATGTTCCTTTATACTTTTAAAAAATCCAAAGCTCTACTTTAAGTACTAAATCTTTGTAACAGACATCAGTGTAAGATATTATTGCAATGTCAGTCTTTGACAAAATTATATATCTGTGTAACATTTTATTAGATCTAAAAAGTGGAAACCATGTGCTCCCAAATCATGTGTATTGCATCCATAATTGATGGTGCATTCTTGCCTCAGTGGGCTCAACTATTTTGAGGCCCTTCGTACGCTTTTTAGACTTTTTCTTTTGGGGTTTAGGCTTCTTTTTTGGTTCTGGTCCAAATCCATCTTCTGGTTCCTACCATTGATCAGTGTTATAGAAATAGCTTTGTTAAAACTAGTTGAATATTTTATTTGAATTTTGATTGGTTTCTAATAGCTAGAACTTTATTCAAATATTCACAAATTAAAATGAGCCTTGCTCTGGGAAATGGGGCTTTATTCATGTGCATTAACCCTTTGCATGCTGGGAAATTTGTCGTCTGCTAAAATGTTGTCTGCTAAATTTCTAAAATTAGCATTTTCTTCGAATTTTTTTCAAAGAATACTATCAGAATAGCAAACAGTTTGGATCCTGATGAGACGCCACGTTCTGTGGCGTCTCATCTGGATCCAAACTGTTTGCAAAGGCCTTCAAAATCCGGTTCCAGCGCTCAAAGGGTTAAGCCGTGTCCCAGATTGACCTGTGCAGAGGCTTATCAGGGATGACACTTATCGCTTTTTTTAATGATATTTTTCATTTAAAGGAAGTCTCTTCTTAAGGAAAATGCAGTTTAGGCTGAAAGTGTCGTCCCTGATTAACCTGAGCAGACTGCACAGTCTAATCTGGGATGATACTTAACTCAAATGCATTAAGCCCCGTTTTCCAAGAAAACAATTGAATAAAAATGCAAATTTTCGAATACCATGACATACAACTCGCTTTCAATTTGTTAAACAATCAACATAAAACAAAGATCATTGTCCTTAACGTTCAAAATGAAGCAATGCCACATGCAAAAATAACAAAAATAAAATAAATATTCAAAGCATTACCTCTTGTTTTGAATTTGGTTCTGCACCTTTCTGTATCAGAAGCAGACACATCTCTTCATTGTCCATGGCTGTTTCACAAGCCATTAACAAAACTGGAATACCCTGTTTGTCCATATTGTTGACCTCGGCTCCATTCACAACAGCAATCTCTAGACATTTGGCATGACGTTGGGTGGGTGAAATGCAATAGAAGAGGATACCTGGGAAGAAATGTACCGTCAGTGGTAAAATATATGAGTCAGGCTCTGGGAAAACGAGATATGCGTAAAGTGTCGTCCCAGATTTGCCTAATCAGGGACAACACTTTCCGCATAGACTGGATTTTGTTCAGAAGAGACTTCCTTTTAACGCAAAATTCCATAAACGTAGAAAGTGTTGTCCCTGATCAGCCTGACTGAACAGGCTAATCTGGGACGACACTTTACCAACATGCATTAAGCCCCTTTTCTTCCAGAGCAAGACTCGTATATGTGTACTTTCTTCAGAAACAACAAGCAAACAAGAGGCCCATGAGGGCCTGAATCGCTCTACTGGCTGGAATGTTTAACAACATTGGGAAACCGTTTTAACAATTATTGTTTACGTCATTGTCATATAAAGACACTGAAAAAGTTTGAAAAGAATCGGATGAAAACTGTGGATTTAATTGCGTAAACAAGAAAAAGTCTAACGCACGCACAGACGACGGACAACACCCATTTTCAATAGGGTTCGAGTCCTCATTAATATAAAGACACTGAACAAGTTTGAAAAGAATCGGATGAAAACTGTGGAGTTTATCGCGTAAACAAGAAAAAGTCTTATGCACACACAGACGCACGCACGCACTGACGGCAGCCATTTTCAATAGGGTTCGAGTCCTCACTAATATAAAGACACTGAACAAGTTCGAAAAGAATCCGATGAAAACTGTGGAGTTTTTGCATAAACAAGAAAAAGTCTTATGCACGCACCGACGCACGCACGGACGGACGACACCCGTTTTCAACGACACCCATTTTCAATAGGGTTCGAGTCCTCATTTATATAAAGACACTGAAAAAGTTTGAAAAGAATGGGATGAAAACTGTGGAGTTTATCGCGTAAACAAGAAAAAGTCAAACGCACGCACGGGTGCACGCACGCACGGACGGATGACACCCATTTTCAATAGGGTTCGAGTCCTCATTAATATAAAGACACTGAACAAGTTTGAAAAGAATCGGATGAAAACTGTGGAGTTTATCCTGTAAATAAGAAAAAGTCTTACGCACGGACGCACAGACGACGGAAACCACGCCATGACATAAGCTCTCCGGCCTTTGGCCAGTAGAGCTAAAAAACAATGCAAGATATTTGTTTTCAATGTTGCTATTTCATATACACAATTGTACAATGACCAAAATCTTTAAAAGAAACAAACCAACAAACCTTTGCCCTCTCTGTCCGCTAGTTTCATGTTGGCTCCTTTCTCCGCCAGCTTGGCAAGGCAATCTACATGTCCATATTCTGCAGCTCTCATG
This sequence comes from Dreissena rostriformis, assembly GCA_007657795.1. Taxonomy (NCBI): domain Eukaryota; kingdom Metazoa; phylum Mollusca; class Bivalvia; order Myida; family Dreissenidae; genus Dreissena; species Dreissena rostriformis. The sequence goes on along the minus strand of VMBQ01000566.1, from coordinate 166,412 downwards.
GCAGCCGACCGCCCTTTGAAATCCACGACATCAGGATGAGCACCAAGCCCCAGCAAGAACTCAATCATATCATCATCATTGGCCTTTGCAGCTACCGACAGCGCCGTGTGTCCCTCATTAGCATCATTATAGTTTATCAGATGAGGAACCCCTTGTAGGGACATCTTCTCGATCTGGCTTTTGTCTTTGTCTCGGACACATTGTAACAGTTTACAGACCTGTAAGGTCTCAAGTCTAGTTTGGGCTAGAGGCATTCTTAGAATTGTTCAATGACTACCTGAAATTCAATCAAAAACTGACTGCTTGATTCTTAAAAGCCAAAACGTCAAACAGGGACTACCCTAGGCCTTAAAAATAGGGAGAAGTGACTTCTCCTTTTTTCTGAAACAGGGAGAAGTTTGGAAAATCAGGGAGAAGTTTGTGCGAACAATATCGGCTTAAATTATTCAAAAACAAAACATGTTCATTTCACAACTTTTATTATTTCTATCATTATACTATGTTTATATGTAACAACAATAAGTTCTCATTAAAATCTACTTCATCATAACACATTTAAGTCATTTAACACATTTAAGTAATTTAAGATATGTACCGGTAGCACCTTTTCATCACATATTTGTCGTCATTATATTATCATCATCCCTATGACTGCTTTTGTAAAAAAAAACACAATCTTAATGCATGGAAATCTAGTATCAAGTCCATCATCATCAAGTACAAACAACTCATATTTTCAAATTTAATTACATCCTTTCATGTTAATATATTCTTGTTACAAACTACTTTTACCTAATTTTGTATGATATTTACAATTTAAAGTGCGACAAACACCTAAATTATGTCAGCCAATTTCGAGCTTGCGTCCAATTAGAACCCTCATTTCACTACTGTTATTTTAATTAGCAGCCCAAATGCCCGCTGTATCCGTGACTTCTGTCACAGACAATTGGCTTTAATAAACCTACCGCACTAAACGGTCCCTACGGTATAATTCTCCACGAAAAAATCGTGACAAGTTACTAAGAAGACTGATGATGAAAAGCGGGTGTAGATTTCCTCGTGGATATTGTGCATTTCATGCATAGTTCAATTTGTAATCGAAACACACTTCAGAATTTTAATGTTAACGCGACGTAAAAAAACACACTAAACCGTGCTTATGTATATTTTGTTTACCCTTTGTGTGATACGATTAAAAGCGCGTGAAAATTATACGGGACGTGTACAGAAGTCACGTTATCCGCATTGAAAGCGAGTGTGTATTGATTTTTTTTTTTGTATAAAACCTAAATTAAATACAGGAATCTGAGCGATGACAATTAAATAAAACATCTTAATGATTTATGTATGTACCCACAAAAATAACAATGTTCTAAATGGAAAATCATTGAGATGAAGTAATTGTTTGCACTACATCGATACCGAAACGTTAGTTAACTCGCATTTGTTCCAGACCCACGTGGTCTTGTGTAATAAGAAGCAATGTGCACATATTAGCTAGAATTTCCACTGTGTAAATGTTGTTCACTGAGTGAGTGTTTTGATTCGATTGATCACTACATTTTGAATAAGTTTTGATTTGTATGCGTTTACTTAAATAATAGCACTAAGTGGGATTTACAATGAAGCCTTTTACGTATGGATATATCAAATTATGGATATAAGCACTGCGAACGGGTGAGTTAGTTTCCGTGTATATGAATTATGAATTAATGTCTGACGAAATAAATTGCGAATTGACCGAAGAATGATTGTGTAAGAGTTTTTTTACACGAAACAAGTTAACAGTAGAAAATACTAGAGTAAATCGTATTCATATTAACGGTTGGTCAGGTGTTGCGCGTGTAATTTTTTTGTGCATAAATACATAGTCATAACGACGACTTACAACGTCATTTCATCGCTTAGGTAAACTACTGCATATGTATTCATAATGCACACGTTCTCATTGGTTACTATCACTGTGAATGTACCGCTTAACTCCGCCTTCAAGGCGGAGTTCTAATTGCGGTTTCAGAACAGACAATGATCAAAATTGTCGGCGAAATGACACTGGCTCGTCAATCAATTATCACGTAATCATAAGACAACTAACGGCACGCGCAAAGAGGCACAAGTGTGTTGTTATAGCAACCAATATTAAGCAACTGCTTTGTCACGGTCAATTAGCGATCCGTGCGGGGGGTAAATTGTGTAACCGTTAGATAAACAACAAACAATAAACTTGCTAATCGCCTGCGGGCGGTAGCACGCCTTAGCAAAAATAATCGGGCGCTTGATTTCGCTTTTCCGGTCTTTCTTACTAAAAAAATAGGGCGACTTGATCTTCGCTTTTCTGGGCCCGAAGGGCGAAATCCCGGGCGTAAGAGCGAAATTGTCGCTCTAATCGCCCGTAGGGTAGTCCCTGGTCAAAAGGTATTAAGTATAACTAGTGTAATGTACTGTGATTTATAGTTTGGTGACAATAGCCAATGGCCTAAACAAATGGGAAATTATATCTGTATTTTGATGAAATTGTGAACATGTATTTCTAAAAACAATCTATTTTGTTTTTACATATAGTATCTTTCAGTGACCGTATTCAGGTGCAGACCTTATTCAGGGGATATTTGTTAACATTAAGAACAAGAATCTTGTGATGACGTCACATACTGTGACATAGGCTCCGTGTTTTTTGTTTTACTAAAAATAAATTATACTACAATTAAAAATAAATACAAATACAACATAAATGATGAACAAACATGTTTTAATGAATTTCAAAATCTTACTAAAGTAATCCAAATTTATCAATATCCCATATATTTTAACATTCTATTGTTCACTAGTGGTTAGATGATGTTCAACTGAAAGGCGAGTTACCCTTATTGTTATTTACTCAACATTATGATGCCCATGCTGCTAAATATTTAACCAAATTGTGTTTGTTTTGAAAACAAAATGTAAAATCAGTGTGTTTTGAACCAAAAAAATAACATCTTTGTATAGAATGCTGAATCTCTAAAAGAAGAGAAATAACTCGAGTTTTATAAGAAGATACCTGCCAGTTATACCCGCGAGGGGAGTCCGGCATTATTGAAAGATAGATAGATAGAAAGTATGTCATTATTTCCAAAATATGGAGATGACCTAATGTGTAAGAATGGAAGGAAGGATAATGTTCTGGAAACTTGCTCTCTAGAAACATATTCAATAATTAAACAAGATGAATCAGTTACCTTTGAAACAAAATCGATTCTAAGGTCGTTTGGTTCGAAACAATACCTTCATTACATTCATGATTAAATATCTATAATTTGTTAAAAACTGGCAGTAACCAGGGAAGCCATTACATGTTTACGTAGTTATGGGTCCCGGTGTCATATGTCAAATTATGGAGAAGGCAACATAATAAAGGGAACCAGTATAAAACGCGCACCTGCTTCCGGACTTCTACATAAAAATAGATGAGGCCCGACCATAAATTTGTATTTTCAGACCATATTTAAATCGTGTTCTGTGAATTGCGTTTTATCATAAATTATAGCACGTACAATTTAACATTACCGGATAATATGTCTATGTTTCAAGTTGTTGGTTATGTTACGGACGAATCTATTTTCATTTCATAGCGGATTTGCATAACAGACAGATGCATGGGAAAGGAATATAAAGCGTGTGGTGTAACCTACTCTTGCCTGGTACCCCATCTGCTGTGACCTTTACTGTTATTTGTATTTAAAAACGGTAACCATATCAACAGTTCTGCTTTGATGCACGTGTGAGGTGAGATAATTATTGATGTGTGTCGAATATTGTTACTGTTCGATAATATGTATTTGTATAGGCTATATGCATGTTCCGCTGCCGTTAAATGTTAGCGATATGCCAGTGAATTCTTTCAATCCGAACTCTTCGTAACGCGAGGGAACGAGAAAAAAACACCAACTTACAATTAATCAAGGAACGTGGATTACATTATCTATAGTTCAAACCAGATGGGGTATTTTCGACGACCACACATATTCCGATATAAACACGCGTGCTGCGCATGCTCGGCCTAAGTCACATGTTATTTAATTTGCATACACACACTTTATTTAGTTGATGACCTAGTTTAAGTGTGTTTGGCAATATGAACGATCTTTGGATAAATAAACAAACTCACACTCGTACACAGTAGTTTTTTTATCAACTTTAACTAATCCCTTAATATTCCAAGTCATCATTAAACATTTAAATCATTTCTTATTAAATCAAAATGGTGTCATTTCGTCTGGATAACATTCCAGAATAGCCACGTGATGCTTTTTTCGTAGACTATAGTATGATGTTCAACAGACAAAGGTTACCCGCGAAAAAAAATGGTGTACATAAGGTTAAACTTTATAAGGAAAAACAAACACATGCACACCGTTAAGGCACCAAAATACAATAATACATTTCTATTTAACAATGTAATGATCATTGAAGAGGAATATGAAAATGGATATTATGAACATCGCACTACAAAATTTGAAAACTAATATTGATATTGCAGTCCAAATTGTATTACAACATTATTCAATTAAATTTTAAGATGGGTCCCTAACTTTTTGTGTGCTGTATACTGGAGTTGAGTGCGGCCGTCGAAAATACCAATCATGATCTACGGAACATGATTGACTTTCATTTTGTTCAAAAGTAAACGAACTTGAACGTGTGAACAGTTGGTATTTTCGAAACCTTTGTTGGTAATGTTTTGAATAACCAATATAAATTGTATGCATCTTTTTGCATTTTTATGAACATTTATCAATAGCAGCTTTACAACTTCGAAAATAACCAAGACGTGGTTAAATTATTTTTCATCAAATCGATACCTGTATGAGGGACTTTGAAAAAGACTGACATTATGGCGTAATGATCGTTTGTGCTACATATTAATGAATGATATGTGTAGTCTGCAGCAGCAAAACTGGAGTTAACATATGTGTCCGAATGAGCGGACCGATATCATATGTTTACGAACGAGCGGGCCGATATCACAGTTGTCTGAATTAGCGGACCAATATTACTGGTGTCAGAATGAGCGGACCGAGATCATAGGTGTCTGAATGAGCGGACCGAGATCATAGGTGTCTGAATGAGCGAATCGAGATCACATGTGTCTGAATGAGCGGACCGAGATCACCGGTGTCCGAATTAGCGGACCGAGATCACAGGTGTCTGAATGAGCGGACCCAGAACACATATGTCTGAATGAGCGGACCCAGAAAATAGGTGTCTGCATGAGCGGACCTAATTCATAGGTGTCTGAATGAGCGGACCTAATTCATAGGTGTCTGAATGAGCGAACTTAGAACATAGGTGTCTGAATGAGCGGACCGAGATCACAGGTGTCTGAATGAGCGGACCCAGATCTCAAGTGTCTGAATGAGCGGACCGGGATCATAGGTGTCTGAATGAGCGGACCGAGATCACAGGTGTCTTAATGAGCGGACCCAGAAAACAGGTGTCTGAATGAGCAGACCCAGAATAAAGGTGTCTGAAGGAGCGGACCTAGATCATAGGTATCTGAATGAGCGAACTAAGAACATCGGGGTCTGAATGAGCGGACCCAGATTATAGGTGTCTGAATTAGCCAAGTCAGAACATTGGTGTAGTGAGCGGACCCAAAACATAGGGGTCTGAATGAGCGGACCCTGAACAAATGTGTTTGAATGGGCGGACCAAGAACACAGGTGTCTGAATAAGCAGACCAAGGACATAGATGTCTGAATAAGCGGACGTAAAGCATAGGTGTCTGAATGAGCGGATCCAAAACATAGGTGTCTAAATGAGCGGACCTAAAACATAGGTGTCTAAATGAGCGGACCCAGAATATAGGTGTCTTAATGAGCAGACCCTGAACATAGATGTCTGAATGAGCGGACCCAGATCATAAGTGTCTGAATGAGCGGACCCAGAACATAGGTGTCTGGACGAGCGGGCATGAACATAGGTTTCTGAATGAGCGGACCACGATCATAAGTGTCTGAATGAGAGGACCCTGAACATAGGTGTCTGAATGAGCGGACCCTGAACATAGGTGTCTGAATGAGCGGACCAGAAAATAGGTGTCTGAATAAGCGGACACTGAAAATAGGTGTCTGAATTTAGCGGACCCTGAACATAGGTGTCTGAATAAGCGGATCCAGAACATAGGTGTCTGAATGGGTATCGTCTGAATGAGCGGACCCTGAACAAACTGCTTTCTGAATGAGCGAACCCAGAACATAGGTGTATGAAGAATCGGACCAAGATCAAAGGTGTCTGAATGAGCGCACTCAGAACATAGGTGTCTGAATGAGCGGACACAGAACATAAGTGTCTGAATGAGCGGACCCTGAACATAGGTGTCTGAATGAGCGGACCCAGATCATGGGTGTCTGAATGAGCGAAGTCAGAATATAGGTGTTTAAATGAACGGACCCTGAACATAGGTGTCTGAATGAGCGGACACATAACATAGGTGTCTGAATGAGCGGACCACGATCATAGTTGTCTGAATAAGCAAACTCAGAACATAGGTGTCTGAATGAGCGGACCACGATCATAGTTGTCTGAATAAGCAAACTCAGAACATAGGTGTCTGAGTCAGCGGACCCAGAATATATGCGTTTGAATGAGCGGACCCTGGATATAGGTGCCTGAATTAGCGAACTCATAACATAGGTGTCTGAATTAGCGGCCCCAGAACATTGGTGTCTGAATGAGCGAACTCAGAACATAGGTGTCTGAATGAGCGGACCAAGAACAAAGATGTCTGAATGAGCGGACCATGAACATAGGTGTCTGAATAAGCGGACCCAGAACATAGGTTTCTGAATGAGCGTACCTAGATCATGGGTGTCTGAATTGGCGAACTCAGAACATAGGTGTCTGAATGAGGGGACCCAGAACACAGGTGTCTGATTGTGCGGACCCAGAACATAGGTGCCTGAATGAGCGGACTTAGATCATAGGTGTCTGAATGGGCGAACTCAGAACATAGTTGTCTGAATGAGCGGACCCAGAATATAAGTGTCTGAATAAGCGGACCCTGAACATAGGTGTCTGAATGATCGGACCCAGATCATGGGTGTCTGAATGAGCGAAGTCAGAACATCGGTGTCTGAATGAGCGGACCTTGAACATAGGTGTCTGAATGAGCGGACCCAGATTGTAGGTGTCTGAATGAGCGAACTTAGAACATTGGTGTCTGAATGAGCGGACCCAGATCATGGGTGTCTGAATGAGCGAAGTCAGACCGTAGGTGTCTGAATGAGCGGAGAGAGATCACAGGTGTCTGAATAAGCGGACCGACATCACAGGTGTCTGAATGAGTGGACCGATATCACAGGTGTCTGAATGAGCGGACCGATATCACGTGTGTCTGAATGAGAGGACCCTGAACATAGGTGTCTGAATGAGCGGACCGATATTACAGGTGTCTGAAAGAGCGGACCGAGATCACAGGTGTCTGAATGAGCGGACCGAGAACACAGGTGTCTTAATGAGAGGACCCAGATCACAGGTGTCTGAATGAGCGGACCGAGATCACAGGTGCCTGAATGAGAGGACCCTGAACATAGGTGTCTGAATGAGCGGACCCTGAACATAGGTGTCTGAATGAGAGGACCGAGATCACATGTGTCTAAATGAGAGGACCGAGATCACAGGTGTCTGAATGAGTGGACCGATATCATAGGTGTCTGAATGAGGGGACCGAGATAACAGGTGTCTGAATGAGCGGAACAAGATCACAGGTGTCTGAATGAGAGGACCGAGATCACAGGTGTCTGAATGAGAGGACCGAGATCACAGGTGTCTGAATTAGTGGACCGATATTACAGGTGTCTGAATGAGCGGACCGATATCACAGGTGTCTGAATGAGCGGACCGAGATCACAGGTGTATGAGTGAGCGGACCGAGATCACTCGTGTCTGAATGAGCGGACGTAGAACATTGGTGTCTGAATGAGCGGACCGAGATCACAGGTGTCTGAATGAGCGGACCGAGATCACAGGTGTCTGAATGAGCGGACCCAGATCACAGGTGTCTGAATGAGCGGACCGAGATCACAGGTGTCTTAATGAGCGGACCCAGATCACAGGTGTCTGAATGATCGGACCGAGATCACAGGTGTCTGAATGAGGGGACCCTGAACATAGGTGTCTGAATGAGCGGATCCTGAACATAGGTGTCTGAATTAGAGGACCCTGAATATAGGTGTCTAAATGAGAGGACCCTGAACATAGGTGTCTGAATGAGTGGAACCTGAACATAGGTGTCTGAATGAGAGGACCCTGAACATGAGAGAACCCTGAACACAGGTGTCTGAATGAAAGGACCCAGAACAGAGGTGTCTGAATGAAAGGACCCAGAACATAGGTGTCTGAATGAGAGGACCCTGAACATAGGTGTCTGAAAAGAGGACCCTGAACATAGGTGTCTGAATGAGAGGGCCCTGATCATAGTTGTCTGAATGAGAAGACCCTGAACAGAGGTGACTGAGCGAGCGGACCCTGAACATGTGTCTGAAAGAGAGGACCCTGGACATAGGTTTCCGAATGAGCGGACCCAGATCATAGGTGTCAGAATAAGCGAACCCAGACCATTGGTTATCGTTTAGAAGAGACTTCCTATTATTAAAGTCTATAAATGCGGAAAGTGTCGTCCCTGATTAGCCCATACGGACTGTACAAGCTAATATGGGACAGCACTTCACGCACGCCCAGTTTTCTTATTGTCCTAGTCCCATTCATGAAGGACTATTATTGTGCTACACTTACATAACATTTGGGATTCACTTTTTTGCAAGTTTTATAAAAGGTTTGAATATTCAGTTGTCAACATCGAGTTATCGGCTGTGACAATAATGTCACATAAGAAAACGCGCGTGTTTCGATCAAAAGCTGATAATTGTAACCATTAGCTTTATCATCTCTATATGATAAACGCTCTGTACACAAATTCGCTATATATTGCTCAATGACATTATTATATTTCGCTATAGGTCGCTATAAAAGTATACCAACTTCAAATTTGTATCGTTTGTGTGGATTAGTATCTTTAGCAATAATCATGCACACTTTGAGGCATAAACGATTGTAGGTTTAAATCATAATTAATTGAAGCGTGCTAGCTTAGTCCACTATCTGAGTTAAGATCAGAATACGGAATACCGTTAGGGCCATCGTGGTTACACATTAAAATCCAGAGGGCGAGAACGCGAGAGTACGATGACGAGAATGCGACAATACGATGACGACAGTGCGACAATCAATCTCCACGCAGAGTTGTCTCTCCTTGCTCTCACATACATTTGATCCGGGAAGCGGACAACTACAATGAGCGAGGCCTGGTAAAGGGGAGATAAGCTGGGTTAGGATAAGGGTAAGGGGTCGGGTTAGGGTTAAGGCTAACCACAACCCTAGCCCGTCCCCTCACCCTTACCCCAACCCTTACCCTAACCCTCTAACCCACCCATGCGCATTTCAATACCAGGCCTCGATCGTTGTAATTATCCCCTACCCATTTTGATCCAGCTATGCTGGTTCCAGTCAAATCTCTGCGCTGAGGTTGTACGATGGCGAGAATGCGATGGCGAGAATGCAAGAACGCGATAGTACGATGACGACAATGCGACAGTGCGACAATACGATGGCGACAATGCGATAGTACGATGGCGACAATGCGAAAGTCATATCGTACTGTCGCCATCGTATCATCGCATTCTCGCCATCGCGTTCTCGCATTCTCGCCCTCAGGACTTTAATGTGTAGCCACGATGGCACTAACGGCATTCCGTAGGGTTTCGAATGCCCTGTACTACATGAGATTACCGCGGGATTTTAAACCCACCGATTACATGGGATGTGTCAATACAACGGGGATAAGGCAAAGAACGTTCGGACCTATTAGGAATTATTCGAGAGATAAGGGTAGTGCAATAAAACACATAATTAGATCTAAAGGTTAAACATTGATCGTTGGTAGAAAAGATCTTAAAAGTGTAAGTAACAAAACACGCGCTGACTGGATTTATTGAAGGTGAGTTTTTGTAAGGTTCACGTCTAAAATGTGTGTTTTAATGCAACGCGGTGAATCCTATGTGAATGGTTAAAGAAATGATGTGGTGACCCGGTACGTAGCAAAACGTCGAAACGTTGGGAATAACGTTGTGATCGCCGTCACTACGTTCCATGTCAACATACATTTTCCGATACATCGCATTCTCCCAACAACGGGAATATGAAACAAACTATTATATAAACTTATACATAGTTGTAGATCACAATTTTGAACATCGTAAAAGCAGCACTGGTAATGTACCGTTTTTAGGTTGAATGGACTGTAGTCCTACACAGCTGAATGGCAAACAAACCAGCTCACCTAGTCATGTGACTTTGGATGTGATAGCACTGTAAACTTGTTATGCAGAGCCAATACCATAATGAGCTTTGTATGAAGTAATTAACAATGTGTAATGTTATTCGCGAGGTCAATTAACAAGACCATTCCACTTTGATATTGTCAATTCAATCGTAAATTAACTTATGATGAAATTAACAACAAAGCCATTGATGATTTAGAGTCATGATACTAATATAATACCAAAACATTGCATATCTAATTTTGTTAACAAACTAATAAAAACAAGCCCGCATGTTAACTCTATTTAAATTGGCACTTGACATATTGTTTAATTGCTTTGACGTCGGTTCGTGTGACGTTGACAAATGCTGCGCAGTTAGACGCCGTCGGTTTCTACGTCATAAACGGGGCTAGTAATAAAACAGCAGTTAGCCCATGTGTGTAGCGGAGATGTCCAACAAGAAATAATTTCATTAACTAATTATATATGTTTTAATTTACATGTACATGTACTACGTGACAGCCAGTCGTGATATAAAAAAGAGGAGTCTAAACCGCCTTTATTATTCTTACACAAATGAGGTCAATATCGGCGAACTTTTCAATTTACACCTATCAGTACCAGTTCTCTTGATAATCATTTTCAGATTCTCGACAGGGAAAGAGCAATACACCTAGGCGAGGCAAAATCTGCGAATGACTATGGCGTCCAAGGGTCCGGCGGCAATCCAGACCTTGTTCGAGTTCACGTGCAAGACGTTGCGCGGCGAGCTCGTGCCGCTGAGCAAGTTCCGCGGGAAAGTGGTTCTCGTGGAGAACGTGGCCTCGCTTTGAGGTTCAACTGTGCGGGATTACAGCCAGATGAACGAGCTGGTTGCCAAGTTCGGCAATAAGCTCGTTATCCTGGCTTTCCCGTGCAACCAGTTTGGACATCAGGTGAGTGCAGTAGCACGGTGAAATACGTAGACATGTCTTTCCTACCACGCTTAATAGTTAACATAGAAGTAATGTATCGACGACGCTTGCACCACCCTTGAACATAGTTCTCGCTCCTGTTTCGCTTTCACGCAACACGTATACAAAGAGTTGAAATTCGTGCTGGGTTTGGAATAAAAAGGCGCAGATTTGTGTTTTTTTAAAGCGTGCATGAAAGTACTTTACCGCGATGGACGAAGCTTTGAAACGACGAAACACAGTTTGTGCATAGATGTTCTAGTCCCGTGTCCATAGTCAATGTAACGTTGTTCCTCCCGCCACAAAACACACTGTGCCAGTAACGGCAACTCTGTATGGAGAATGATGTAGCCATTCACGTTGTCTAAACTCGAGGTTAAGCGTTCTGTAATTTGAATTTCGCATGGGATTTTACATGCATGAGTCACATTGTACTGAATTTGAGTATGTACACATATTATATATAAATGATATTACTAGAACACGGATGTCAAAAGCATGTGAAAACGTGTTTTAGTATTTATTATCTAGATGTCATATGCAGTCCTATAAAATTCAGGTGGAGTAAATGAATGTTACGATGTTTAATACCACGTTTTCTTAATTTGCCAAGATAACACAGACGGATGTATGTATAACCTTAAATAAGTGTGTAAATGTATTCCGTGACATGAATTACATAACCGGGACATCGTATCAAGCACACCGTATGCATGCTTTGTTTGGTTTGAATAATAACCAGGTCTGAAAGTCACGTGCAATTACGACGGATTTGTTTGTACGTACAATTCTTGCCTTGCATTCTATAAGAATGTCCGCAAGTTTAATCCACGCAAATTCAGCAATTCTGAACCAACTTCAGTTTATAACATCAAAGGGTATTAACAGTGCAATATTAAACGAGCCTCTACTTTGTCGAAGATAGTATAAGATAATCCTGGGCTAACTTAACGTAATGAATTTATAAAATAACGACTCAAAATACATATGTTTGTGTTGCTGTTGTTCTTTTTAATGTAAATAAAAAATAGAATGTTGCGTTAGCCTTTCCGATCCTCCTTAAAGTACGCATACTATTAAATGTGTTCGCGTTATTTTAGGAAAACGGTAAAGGTGAAGAAATTTACAACTCTCTAAAGCACGTGCGACCAGGGGACGGGTTCGTGCCTCAGTTTGAACTCATGGAAAAGTGTGACGTCAACGGAGCTAGCGCGCACCCGGTGTTCGAATTTCTCCGTAATCGGCTGCAGACGCCGAGCGACGATGGAATTAATTTGATGAAAAATCCGAAACTAATTATATGGGAGCCAGTTACTAGGAATGACATAGCGTGGAATTTTGAGAAATTTCTGGTGGCTCCGGATGGGACCCCATTCCAGAGATATAGCAAACAATTTCACACGATTAATTTGAAGCATGATATTCAGCATCTTATTGATAAGTTTCAAATCTAGATCTAGTTAGCAATTTAATGTGCAGAAGTCATGCGCATAGCGTTGAAATGCCAGAACATGATATTTACATTTTTTTATCTTTAACCTTGAAGGATGACCTCGACCTTTCACCACTCAAAATGTGCAGCTCCATGAGATACACGTGCATGCCAAATATGAAGTTGCTATCTTCAATATTGCAAAAGTTATGAGCAAGGTTAAATTTTTAACACAGACAGAATGACGGACAGACAGAATGACAGACAGGCCAAAATTAATATAACCCCCCCCCCTTTTTTAAAGGGATCATAAAAAGTTAGTCTTACCGTGAAATCACAAATGTTTTGTGAGTATAAAAGTAAATGTTAAAATTAGCAGTTGTCGAAAACATGTGGCTATTTTTGTTTAACAATTGTTTTAGTGAATTTGTTGCTTGATTGTTCTTATTACATGTTTGTACAATTGTTCTTATAACATTTGTGTGCATTGACTATTTTTCAAAGTTGTGAACTCATGATTGGTATATCGTAAACCATGTGCGGTGATGTTCCATGATCCTTGCATATACTTTGAGAACTAGTCGAGTTAAAATAAATGCTCGAACCCAGTATATTATGTATCATGTTGCTGTTTTTTCACCAAATATAAGGCCCGCAATTCAATGTGACTGTCCTCTGGGGACACCAGCCAGAAAGTTTTCATTGGCATCCAGTCGAAATGTTAGCCAGAAAGTATTCATTGGCATCGAGTCTAAATGTGGGCCAGAAAGTCTTCATTGGTATCCAGTCTAAATGTTAGCCAAAAAGTATTTATTGGCATCCAGTCGAAATGTGAGCCAGAAAGTTTTCATTGGCATCCAGTCGAAATGTGAGCCAGAAAGTCTTCATTGGCATCCAGTCTAAATGTGAGCTAGAAAGTCTTCATAGGCATCCAGTCCAAATGTGAGCCAGAAAGTCTTCATTGGCATCCAGTCCAAATGTGAGCCAGAAAGTCTTCATTTGGGTTATCAAGTCTTAATATGAGCCAGACAGGCTTTAGTGGGTTATTAAGTTGAGATGTGAGCCAGAAAGTCTTTATTTGGGGATCCAGTCTAAATGTGAGCCAGAAAGTCTTTATTAAGTTATCCAGTCCAAATGTGAGCCAGAAGGTCTTTATTGGGTTATCCAGTCTAAATGTGAGCCAGAAAGTCTTTATTGGGTTATCCAGTCTAAATGTGAGCCAGAATGTCTTCATTGGCATCCAGTCTTAATGAGAGCCAGAAAGTCTTTATTGGGTAATCCGGTCTAAATGTGAGCCAGAAAGTATTTATTGGATTATCAAATCTAAATGTGAGCCAGAAAGTCTATTGGGTTATCCAGTCTAAATGTGAGCCAGAAGGTCTTCGTTGGCATCCAGTCCTAATGAGAGCCAGAAAGTCTTTATTGGGTAATCCGGTCTAAATGTGAGCCAGAAAGTCTTTATTGGGTTATCGAGTCTAAATGTGAGTCAGAAAGTCTTTATTGGGTTATCGAGTCTAAATGTGGGCCAGAAAGTCTTTATTGGGTTATCAAGTCTAAATGTGAGCCAGAAAAACTTTATTGTGTTATCCAGTCTCAATGTGAGCCAGAAAGTCTTTAATGGGTTATACAGTCTGAATGTGAGCCAGAAAGTCTTTATTGGGTTATCCAGTCTAAATGTGAGCCAGAAAGTCTTTATTGGGTTATCCAGTCTAAATGTGAGCCAGAAAGTCTTTATTTGGTTATCCAGTGTAAATGTGAGCCAGAAAGTCTTTAATGGGTTATCCAGTCTAAATGTGAGCCAGAAAGTCTTAATTGGGTTATCCAGTATAAATATGGGCCAGACAGTCTTTATTGTGTTATCCAGTCTAAATGTGGGCCAGAAAGTCTTTATTGGGTTATCCAGTCTAAATGTGAGCCAGAAAGTCTGTATTGGGTTGTCCAGTCTAAATGTGAGCCAGGAAGTCTGTATTGGGTTATCCAGTCTAAATGTGAGCCAGAAAGTCTTTATTGGGTTATCCAGTCTTAATGCTAGTCGAGCAAGTCATTACCGACTTAATTTGCATTTCATTTTTAGAGCCAAAGGGATAAAGGATAAAACGCACAAAGATCAGGATTCATATGCATAAAGCTGCATTAGAGAAAGTTTAGGCAAATTTCTTTGAATTATGAATTTTCTTTATTGATGTTCCATTTAAGCTCATTTTGCGTTAGGAAGGTGTGCATGTAAATCTACAGTAACTACAAAACTGTATTCTCAGAATGTGTCTGAAATAACCATGAATGCAAAAACAGTTTATACAAGAAAATAATTTTATTCACAAATATTAAATGCAAACTGTTCAGAGACAACACACATGTATACACATACAAAGACATTTACAACAGGGAAAATAAGAACAGAAAAAGGCAGTTTTGAGTTGAACAGTTTAGTTGAGATTGCAGATATCTAGATTGAGGACAGACAGGAATCTACAAGGAATTGGACAAATATGTAACTTTTATGGATGTATATGATTTCCAACATGTGGTTTTGAACATGACAACATAATATGGGAGACTCATGCATGGGCTGGTATTCATAGAATTCAAACATTTAAGGATAATTCTGAAATATTCAATTAGATCTTTTTTTAAAGAGTTAATCATGTGAAAAATGTGACAGAAATGGTGTAATATAACCTCAAGCCAATACAATATTTAGTATTGTTCATGCATTAGCTTGATAAAGTAACGTTTCAAGTTTAAAAAAAGTCTTTATTTTCAACTTATATCAGGTAAAGCAAACAAATCTGTATAAATATTGACCTTGCCAATATTTTTATACTTAACTCCACATTGTGGTAACTCTGTAAGAACTCATCACATTCCTTATTATAGTGAGCACAACAATTATTCAAGTAAAACTTGTGAATCGATGACAATACATTAATCTATTAACTAGGTTTCATTTTTTAATGTAAACTCATTTGATGCACAAACACAATCAATTTCATTTCAAATGTTTCAGACAGAAAAATTCATCAACTTGATTAACCAACATAAAAACTTGTAAAGTATGGTGTGTTAAAACAAAACAATCTACAGCAGGAATCTGCATATTTTTTGTTAGAAACTTTATTCTATTCCAACTAGAAACTTAATTCCATTCCTTCTCCAAAATTTACAATTTTGCCCAAGTCAACATACTACAAATGTATCAATAAATTGCATTTAAAAATTGTCCCTAAAGAACAAAAAAAACCATCCCTTAACTACGAAACATATAAGTGTAATGCAAAACAAAAAAGTTTAAACAAACGCATTAACAATACACGTTCCTCTCACCTCACAGCAGTGATAGAACGATCATACAATAAATGCATACAGTGGTGATAATGATTTCTTTGGACGGCAATTTATATATCACAAAGCTCTGGATGAAACAGGAATGTCCATGCATAGAATCAGCAAGCAACACAGTATCTCAGTATGAACTTTCAAACATTTTACACAGAAATCACTGTGAGTTATGACAATCCTTATACACAAGCATGCCTTTTAAACTTCAGATGTGCATGACAACATTGAGAGTAAGTTGTGTAAGGTATCCCTAAGTTTTTGTTTGCTGGATTTTTGGCAACAGTTTTTCAGTCATATCCGGGAAATCGTGATTTGAGCCTTGTTCTGTGAAAACTGGGCTTAATGCATGTGCATGAATTGTCGTCCCAGATTAGCCTGTGCAGTCAGCACAAGCTTATCAGGGACAACACTTTCCACCTAGACTGGATTTTTGTTTGGAAGAGACTTCCTTTAAACAAAAAATTCCAAAAAATCGGAAAGCGTCGTCCTTGATTAGCCTGGGACGACGCTTAACCCTCATGCATTAAGCCCAGTTTTCCCAGAACGAGGCTCATTTCATGACCTATCCCCACACAAGTTATGTAGCCAGGCTGGAATTCAAGATCTGTGAATGTACAGTCCAGTGCTCTACCAACTAAGATAACCAAGAATGGCACCATTTATCTAAACAAGTAAAAACAAATTGAAAGATGTTGGAAGTTATGGAAACTACAGGTATATATTGAATGTACATCTAGTATTCTTTCATTGCATCTAGGTCCATTTATTAATGACATAAATGAACAATTTTAAGTTATAAGTCTACAGTCTGTATATTTGTAATCATACATCCCACTTTACATATAACTTCAAATTTGTTACCACAAAAATCGAATTCTACAATTAAACTACACTATACATGTATGAAAAATAATGTAACGTTAGTCAGTTAGTCAACATTAATAATTTAAAAATAAAATACAATGTGTTTCATTATATATTAGAGCATCTTGGTAGCTGAATGGACATTAATTAAAAAAATTTCATTTACCACATGCCTATCTTGTCCGTAAATGATTAAAATTCATAACACAATATATAATACTTAAAATGCTGAAAACTGATGACATCATCAACAAAGTTTAAAAAATACAAAACACCATGAACAATTACCAACCTTATACTACATGAACATTAATTTTCTAGAAACAATCCCATAATACATTTTTGGGAATTATTTTGCAACAACCCATGGTTTCTAACAGCATGAGCTATAAATACTACGGTAGTATGAAGTATACTTTTTAAACCTAAAAGTATGCTAAACATTTTCACTTTGCCAGAAAATCTGGAAATGAAAACACTAAATACCGGTACAAGCTCAATGAAACAATGAAACAAAGCTATTCACTAAAGATAGTTATTAACATGCAATTGACAATAATATCCCAGAAGGGCTACTGTTGTTTCACAAGTATTGAACATGATAACTTGCTAACATATTGTAACAAATCATAGCTGCTTATTTATTGAAAATGAAAGTCCAAAAATCAAACAACATCTAATCATTGTTTTAATACCAAATATTCCAATTGTCTTCTTAGGTTGAATATACAGATCAATGTTCGTTTTTGTATTACCTTTTCATTTGCTGTATGTTGCAATACATATTTTCTTATACTGAAATACTGTTTGAAAACTCGAACACCAAAAGTTTTTTATTGAATCATAAAATAGTCAAATGTGTACCCGCAAAAATACAGTCAGTGAATGTCATATATATGTAAAAACGGATAATTAAAAAAAAAGGCAATAACATTACCAAATCCATTTTCTTACTGAATAATACAGGCACTACCCATTCTAACTTATATCACATGTCTCATAAGGTATGACTATGAATGTGTGATGTACTAGATGTTGACCCCTGTCTGCCCGTGGACTATGTTTGTATGATGTGCTAGATTTCGACCTCCTCGGTCGTCTCTGGGACTAGATATTCTCTGTTCTCGTATGTCCAGAAGTCGTTCAGGTCTATTAGAATGCTCACTACTGTGTCTCCTTTGCCACTGCAACATAAGACACTCGATATAAACAATTGGTGGTAGATGTATTCATGCAACTGATTTGCATTCATAATAAAATGAGCCTTGTTCTGGAAAATCGGGGCTAAATGCTTGTGTCCAGGTTTTTTTTCTCCCCTTTTTGGGAAGATAGCCCATGGCTTTGGATTTGGGAATTTTATCGGCATTTTCAAGAAATTGGGAAAATAAATTCAGAAGCCTTCTTTGGTAGCACTTGAGTTCAACCATATATATGGATATAACTCTGTATAATAATTCAAATTAAAAGATCAAAATCATGTAAAT
This sequence comes from Dreissena rostriformis, assembly GCA_007657795.1. Classification (NCBI taxonomy): domain Eukaryota; kingdom Metazoa; phylum Mollusca; class Bivalvia; order Myida; family Dreissenidae; genus Dreissena; species Dreissena rostriformis. Next base: position 147,976 of record VMBQ01000566.1, on the reverse strand, counting down.
CATTATTATGTACTTTGTTACATGTAATTGAAATAAAATAGTGATAAAATAATCATTAGACACTTCAATTTTTTTTTATTTTTTTTATTTTTTATTTTTATTTTTTTAAATTGGGAATTTTTTTCCAAATTTTGGGAAAAAAGTATACCTTTTGCCATTGGGAACATAGCCGTTATTCGGCTATAAAATCGGGCCAAAAAAAACCCTGTGCGTAAAGTGTCAACCCAGATTAGCCTGTGCAGTCCACACAGGCTTATCAGACACACTTTTTGCATTTGTGGAATTATTTGCTTAAAGAAAGTCTCTTCTCACTGTTTAGCCTTTGCGGACTGCACAAGGTAATCTAGGATGACACTTCACACAAATGCATTAAGTCCATTTTTCCCAGAACAAGGCTCATGTTCAATCCTGATTGAGGAAATTTAAATAGTTCACATGTCCACAGACGAGCTGATTGAAAAATTATTTTGTATGAAAGGAAATATTACTTGTCCAAATATCTGGTAGTTGTGTTAAGTCTCAACTTATTTTGCAAACAATTTGACATTTATTACCCAATATATAAAGCGTAACTGGTTACTTGTTGATTGAGAGTTAATGATGATTCTAAATTGTGGTACAGTTTTGTTACAATTTGCTACAAGAAACCGTCAAGAGACGTGTGATGCTCCCCAAAGGTGTTTTTTGTCACAATATTGCACTATATATTCAGATAAAAGGAAACGTCTTGAGGGGCATAACTTTGGACAAAATAATACGATGGATGGTTTAGCAACTTAAAAGAACAGCAAATTTTATATTTTGTTTTCATGGACGTATGAAGATAAACTTCAAAGGGCCATAACTCTCTACATAAATCATCTAACCAGAACCCACTAATAACATGCGCATCTGCTCAAGGTAGTTAAGCTTCCCATAAAGCTTCATTGAATTCCAGTCAGTAGTTGGGGAGAAATAGCCCGGACAAGAATTGCACTATATGTACAGTTTATAGAAAATTTCAAAGGGCCATAACTCTGT
>VMBQ01000566.1:122380-142749 GCA_007657795.1 Dreissena rostriformis | reverse complement strand
TATCAGCGATAACAAGGGCTTTGTCACACCCCACACCCCTTTATCAGCGATAACAAGGGCTTTGTCACACCCCCACACCCCTTTATCAGCGATAACAAGGGCTTTGTCACACCCCACACCCCTTTATCAGCGATAACAAGGGCTTTGTCACACCCCCACACCCCTTTATCAGCGATGTTCAACGGCAAATAACTCAACAATGTGTTGATCATCGCCTGAAAAGTTTCTTGCACATCTTCACATTATGGTGATAACATGTTTGAAGTGTAAATATAATAACATGAGAAATGTGGAAGTAGTATCTCATAAACTTACAACATTTTATGCGGACTGACAAACCATCATAGTGACTCCAATATATCACCTCTCAAACTTTGTTATAAACAAGTGATGTGTTTGTGAAACACTATGTCCCCTTTTGAGCGATTTTGACCCACATATTTGACCTTGAAAGATGACCTTGACCTTTAACCACTCAAAATGTGCAGCTCCATGAGATACACATGCATGCCAAATATCAAGTTGCTATCTTCAATATTGCAAAGTTATGGCCAATGTTAGTTTTTGCAAACAAACCAACAGACAGGGCAAAAACAATATGTCCCCATGTATAGACTGGGGGACATAAAAATGATACAACCTACCAGAAGCATTGAACGACCAACACGTTTTAAAAATATGTTGTGCATTGAGATAACCAATAGAATGAACCCTTGTTACCCTTCAGTCAACCAATCACAGCCTTGCTTTCAATGGTGTGAATATAGAGAATTTTAATTTAATAATCCAACAATTTCACGATCCTTTTTTAGACACCATGACTGTCAATGAAGATTTAAATAAGCCAACACATCAAGCAAGAACACTGACCTATCAGTGACAGTGGAGATATCAATAATGTCCTTCGATGTTTTTCTATTTTTTCTACCAATAAAATATTTGAGATAATGTCATTATCAATGCAACACCTATTTCCAAGATTAAGTAATAGAGCATAATTATACCATTTTTTCATTTTTAAGAAACAGTGACCTTGACCTGACACACCCCAAATACAATCATGAGTTTCATAATTATTAGTTTCGTATTTAATAGCAATTATAATTGCAGCCAAAATGAATCATTACCATTCAATTGATATACTGACATTCAGAAAAGACGTTATGTGCCTTCAGGTCACAGCATTGCATTAATGCACTACAAACATTGATTCCCATACCCTTATTACTCATCAATTGGACTTCTGGAGAAGATATAAATATTTTTTTAATAACTGGCATGACTTCCCTCCGGTTCCTTATCTACAGCACCCTGCACCTTCTCTGGTCCAATATCTTTCTTATCATGCTTATGTCACCAATACAAGCCAGAGAGGCCTTAACAGCCTCCTAGACACATTTGTGATTTCTGGCTTTGTAGGGATGATTTTTAAACTAAAGTTTGACTCATTGTTTTTTATTTCGTAATTTATAAATGTTTATCTGAAATTTATTTGTAATGGGCTATTATTGTTATATTCCTCTATATCCAGCTTATCATCCTTAAGTGATGTTGTATTTTTGATCCATTGAGAATCACTCATAATTCAATTTCTTCAATTAATGTTGAATCGCACAGAGTTCAATGAAAAATGTGTGTGCAAATGGTCAAATTGATTCAATTCATGAAAAGAGTGCAAATGTTTCCAAAATGAAACATTCCCAACTGCAACCATACAATAAACACCAACACTGGCCAGTGTCAAAGTTCATCAAGAAATGCACAAAGATTTTAGTAAGAAATCCCCATGTAGAATGCATGAAGCACAACAACTGATGGCAATAGTCTGTTAGCTTCAGAGTTTGCTTGTCATACTTACTGGAATTTCTGCGGCATACTTTTTCAAGACCCCCTGATGGTGCATGAATAAGTTAGATAGCATACCAATAGACTTGCCTATCTTAATACTAATAATCAGTGTAAAAGCAATAAATACAAGATTTTTATTTCCACAAGTCTAGGTCTTCATTTTTACGGTGCCATATTGTTTTATGATAATACATAAAGAATATGACATGTTTCATTAAAAAATTATGGTATGGAAATAAGATATCAATTTATTTGCAGAGTATTAAAAATAAAGTTCACAATGTAGCCTTAAACACAGTTCTGTAATATCAAATGGAAACAATTTTTGTTAAGTAATCATAAGTCCTCCACAAATTTGAACTAACAACAATGTTGAAAGCATTTGAGACGCGCACTGAGAAAAAGGGGTTTAATGCTTGTGCATAAAGTGTCGTCCCCGATAAGCCTGTACAGTCTGCACAGGCTAATTAGGGACAATACTTTCCGCTTTATTGATATTTTTTTTTTAAAGAAAGTCTCTTCTTAGAAAAATCCAGATGAGGCGGAAAGTGTCGTCCCTGATTAGCCTGTGCTGGGACGACGCTTTACGCACATGCATTAAACCTCGCTTTCCCAGAGTGAGGCTCATTTTTTCCTCATCAAACAAACTTACCCTAAAGAAGTAGTTCAAAGCGAAGACATTGAGGTGGCCTCTCTGTTGCACGTCCAGAATTCTGAAGAGATAGCGCAGGGCTTCCGGCTCCTTTCTGTTCTCCAGGGCCAGCACAAAGTCAAGGTAGGTCTTGTAATCCTGCACCAAAAAAGTAGTTCCAATGCTTTGAACATTAAGATGTACAAGAGGGCCAGCACAAAATCAAGGTACGTCTTGTAATCCTACACCAAGAAAGTAGTTTCAATGTTTTGAACATTAATATGTACAAGAGGGCCAGTAAAAAGTCAATGAACATCTTGTAATCCTGCACCAAGAAAGTAGTTCCAATGTTTTGAACATTAAGATGTACAAGAGGGCCAGTACAAAGTCAATGTACGTCTTGTAATCCTGCACCAAGAAAGTAGTTCCAATGTTTTAAACATTAAGATGTACAAGAGGGCCAGTACGTACAAAGTAAAGGTACATCTTGTAAACCTGCACCAAGAAAGTAGTCCCAATCATTGGAAAATTATGATGTGTATGATTGACACCATGAGGGCAAAACAGATTAATAAATATTTTTTTAAGACCAATATTACAAAAATTAGGTTAACTCTTATAAGCGTATTCTTATGTTTTCATTATTTATTTAATTCACATCATTAGATATTCAATATGCATTTACCTGCAATCTTGAACCTGTATTTCTTCCAGTTGTCAACATAAGCAAGCTAAAATAACTAAGTGTGAATCCAATAAATACATCCCACAGGTGTGATATGTAGAAAATCAAACTTACCATTTCTCCCTCGTATGTGAGGCATTCCTGGAAGACTCTGTCCAGGAACACGTCAGTCAGGGTGCCAGTGCCGTACCTGCAATAGTCACACACATCCTTTATGTAGTAATAGTTGAATGTGAAACTGTTCTATCTCTGTTACATTCCTTTATGAGATACAATTGTTTCACTCTTAGCCCTCAAAACAAGTCTTATTTATTATTTTATAATCTGCCTTATATAGACAAAATTTGCACATATACAAACTGTAGGATGAATATTACCCAACAAAACTGAAGATCAAAGTCAAGCTCAGGCTTCTAACTAAATTATATGCAGAAATGTGGTCATTGCTCACAAAGTAAACGGAAAGAGAAATGAGAACAAAAAACTAATAAACACAATCTAACACACCCTTAGATGCAAAATATGCATTCATAATCTTTTCACTGGCATAGTTAGGTATCAACAGGGGTGAGAGAAGCTCAGGGGAGGAGAATACCTTACCCCAATTAAGATGTTCACCAGAAGTCATTACTATTAAACAAATTCATGCAAGTTAGACCTATTTTAACTAGAAAGGTTTGTGAAGCAATTAGTACACTCAAAAGATCAGCTGCAAGGAGAAGAAAAGACACCCCTGGATGAGGGATTCCATGATAGACTAGTTGCATACCTGGCAAGTTAGAACTATTTTAACGTTCCATACCTGGCCAGTTCATCCTTGCTAAGCATGCCATTGTGATCCTTGTCAAGGTTCAGGTACTGTCCATACACGCGCAGGGCCGAGGGTGCAGAGAACCAGTTGGACTCCTGCATCTCCTTAGACAGGTCCTCATCACGCAGCTGCAGCAATAAATGGGATTTGAGCCTCACTCAGTGAAAATGGGACCCAATGCATGTGCGTTAAGTGTTATCCCAGGGATGACACTTTCCGCCTAGACTGAATTTTGTTTAGAAGAGACTTCCTTGAACGAAATATTCCATAAAAGCGGAAAGTGTCTTGCCTGATTAGCCTGTGCGGACAAAATCTGGGCTAATCTGGAACAACACTTTACGCACATGCATTATGCCCCATTTTCAAAAAGCGCAGTTTTTTTTTTTTGTATAACGTGTACCTGTTGTATAACAGGCAGTTCACTAAGCCTTTAATGACATATATTCCGCCTAACTTCTTCCTTCAGTGAATCCATGAAAACAGACGCTTACCGGTACACAAATATAAATGCATTTTTTTTTTAACACAAACCATAGTATGTTTGACTTCTTGTTACATTTAGGTATTTATAACATAATTGAGTTGATCCAATACAAGCTTAGCCTTGATGTCCTTGTGCTGTAAGAGCTCATTCAGCCATATGCATAATTAGTATAGAGTCAAATCCATCAGCACATTTTGCAGCAGTGAACAAGTATGGCAATTAATTAGACAAGAGTCTCAAAAGAAACCTTTGTATGAAATAAATTTGATATGGCAAAAACCATTAAAATCGATGTTCTAGAATTCACAAATTAGCAAATTTTGCTAAATAAAGTTGTATTTGGGCTAAAACGTTTTTTCTCATAAAACAGCCAAAATTAGAAAAATTCCCATGTGATACAGTTAACTAAGCTAAAGAAATTTTTGAGCCACGGGATGGCTGAATTTAGCTCAGTAAAAAGTTGGCAGCAAGTGAGAGACTTACTTCTAGAAGGTCGTCAAGGAAACTACAGGCGAGGATGTCCTGGATCTTAATCTTGCCCTTCCTCATTGGATCCAGAAAGAAGAAGAATTTCCGCACTGCCGTACACACGTAGAACGAGTAGAAGGACTTCTCCAGGCCATTTAACTGGAAAATGGGAGTAAAGAAATGTGTAAAAAACAATCAAAGTCCCTTCAAAGTATTTGAGTCTGGCTCTGGGAAAACAGGGCTTTATGCATGTGCGTAAAGTGTCCTCCCAGATAAGCCTGTGCAGTCTGCACAGGCTAATCATGGTTGACACTTTCGGCTAAAATAATATTTTTGGTTAAAAAGGAAGCCACTTCTTAGCAAAAATTTAATTAAGGCGGAAAGTGTCATCCCTGATTAGCCCGTGTGGACTGCACAGGCTTATCTGGTATGACACTTAACGCACAAGCATTTATCACAGAGCAAGGCCCATTTTAATAAGAAACTTTGTTTTGTATTAGGTAATATGTGTTATTCTAAATATATTTACAACGATTTTCTAATATTTACTTTTGTGTTTTTTACTTTGAAATGTAACTTATCAATATTTGGTGAGTGTTCTTGACAAGGCTGACACTATTTTAATTGCCATACAATATGCTGGACATGCTTTTTCAAACTAGAGGGAAAATGCAATCTGCCAAGGAATAAGAGGATGTTTTGATTTACTGATAGACTGGTCACATTATTTTCAACTTTGCACAGCAGATTACCGTAGACTGGTTACATTTTTTTCAACTTTGCACAGCGGGTTACCGTTTTCATGTTTTTACAGAGATCAATGCTGATAGGAAGCTTGTGTACAAACCAAATGTGTCGTGTTCTGAGAAAACTGGGCAAAATGCTTGTGCGTAAAGTTTCATCCCAGATAGGCCTGTGCAGTCCGCACAAGCTAATCCGGGACGACACTTTCCGCCTAAACTGGATTTTCGCTAAGAAGAGACATCATTTTAACGAAAAGTTCCATAAAAGCGGACAGGCTAATCTGGGATGACAATTTATGCACAAGCATTTTGCCCAGTTTTCTCAGAACACGCCACAAATTATTACAAGTAAAGTTTGAAATTCATGCTGCAAACAGATAATGAACGAACATTCAAGCAGAGATGTGTTCTCCATTGAACATAATAAAACAAATTGCTTTCCATGCCAAGATTTAAAAACTTAACATAAAAGTGCACAGGGGCATAATTTAAGAACCACCTCAGGGGAGGAAAATGCACTAAAATTACTTCATGATACCCATAACTCAAAAGAAAGGGACCAACAATTTAAATGAAGCTTGCATGCACAGATCAAAATCTCAATATTCCTTACCTGACGATGTATCTACATTTATTGTAAATGTCTCATTTATTGATAACTTCATTGATAAACACTGCTTCAAACATCAACAGACCGGCATCAAGCGATCATGGATCTTATACCATATGCAGCCAGCATAGCTTCAGCCCAGCCTGCGCAATTGCCCCATCCAGTCAGGAGCTATGCTGTGCGCTATAAAGTCATGTAAGGTTTTGTGGTCTCATAAGCAGACAGGGTAGCTCCTGACCCGGCTGTGCGGATGTGTAGAATGGGCTGGAGCTTCCCTGGCCCAAAGTAGCATAAGATTATTTTTTCATCAATTGTTCTTGACAATTGCAAGATCAATACTCATGTTGCTGTGTTCAACTCTATTGCATTATCGCTTTTTTTTTTGCACAATTAAAAAAACAAGTGGTCCATCAGGCCCTAAGGCGCTCACCTGAGAGCAAAAGGAACTAGACTATTCTGAAAAAATGCAAGCTGATTCATGAAGATTGGACCAAAAAAGTTACTTTTAACATGTTTTTTTTAAATATTTGACCTAGTGACCTAATTTTTGAGCTCATATGACCTAGTTTCAATCTCTGCCAAAATTTTATTGGGACAAATGTTCTGACCAAGTTTCATGAAGATTTGCCAATAAATGTGGCTATTATATAGCGTCAACAAGTTTTCACTATAGCTATATAAGGACAACTGCCCCCCCCCGGCAGCCATGTTTTTCAACGAATCATAGCCATTTTCAAACTCAGCCGAGCTATTGTTAGAACAAATGTTCTGATCAAGTTTCATAAAGATTGGATAATAAATGTGACTTCTAGAGTGTTAACAAGGTTTTACTACATAGCCATATAAGGAAAAATGCCACGCCCCCTTGCAGCCATGTTTTTTAACGGATCTCAACCATTTTCGAACTCAGCCCAGATATCATTAGTACAAATATTCTGACCAAGTTTCATGAGCATTGGACCAAAAATGTGACTTCTAGAGTGTTAACAAGGTTTTACTATAGCCATATAAGGAAAACTGCCACGCCCCCTGGCGGCCATGTTTTTCAACCAACCGGAACCATTTTCGAACTCGTCCAAGATATTATTGGGACACATGTTCTGACCAAGTTTCATGAAGATTGGACTATAAATGTGACTTCTAGAGTGTTAACAAGGTTTTACTATAGCCATATAAGGAAAACTGCCACGCCCCCTGGCAGCCATGTTTTTCAACCAACCGGAACCATTTTCGAACTCGTCCAAGATATTATTGGGACACATGTTCTGACCAAGTTTCATGAAGATTGGACTAACAATGTGACTTCTAGAGTGTTAACAAGGTTTTACTATAGCCATATAAGGAAAACTGCCACGCCCCCTGGCAGCCATGTTTTTCAACCAACCGGAACCATTTTCGAACTCGTCCAAGATATTATTGAGACACATGTTCTTACCAAGTTTCATGAAGATTGGACAATAAATGTGACCTTTAGAGTGTTAACAAGGTAAATGTTGACGCCGCACGACGCACACCGCATGACGGACAAAAGGCGATCACAATAGCTCACCATGAGCAAGTTGTGCTCAGGTGAGCTAAAAAATGGAAACATTCCATGGTTCGACTTGCATGTAAATAAATAAATGATCCCTTAAACATCTTAAATTAAACCTTTGACTTTTGATGTATACTTAGAGCTCAGTTTATTGATGTATACTTAGAGCTCACTTTATTGATGTATACTTAGAGCTCAGTTTATTGATGTATACTTAGAGCTCAGTTTATTGATGTATACTTAGAGCTCACTTTATTGATGTATACTTAGAGCTCACTTTATTGATGTATACTTAGAGCTCAGTTTAGTTCTCGTACAATGGCCTGCCCACCTGTCAAACCACAAATTGCAATCAAACAATCAATGATTGACTCACATGTAAAATTGGTAAATTATTGGTATTGACTACATACACAATTGGAATAGCTTGTTACGTCTATTCTACGAAATACTTTAATAGAATATATTACACAAGAAATGTATAAATTGCTGTATTTTCAATTTTTTTTTTTGAAAAAAAGCAGTACACAATACAATACAAAAACAACTTTAAACTGATTCTGAAGAAGAAGCTTCACAAGAATTAACAAGTAAAATATATGACCTAAAATAAACCAGTAATAGAAACTTGCAGTAACAACACATGTGTACATACCTGAGGTAATGTGGGAATTAATTCTAAAATATAATTTTCTAGGTCCTGAAAAATACAGAAATGTTATCAAAGCACATGACACACCTCTTTTCTCAACAAATTGACATATGTTAACAATGTATTACCATACCAGTACTTTTTTTCAGAACATTAAACTAACAAGTTCAGGAATATCATAAAGTTCTGTCATTACCATTAAAATTTAACTTATTTGGGCATTTAAAAATCACTACTATGTAATTCGACAAATAAGACATGCACAACTTTGTACACAAAGTGTGTTGAATTATAAACATACTGGTAATTACACTTTTTTCAGTTTCTGTTTTTGAACAATTCAGTAACTGAGACTGCTACAAAATCATGTGCATGTTTTGTTGTATTCAAATCAATTTAAAATAATAATTTGCACCAAGACTCTTATAAATGCTACAATTAAGAGAATATGAGTTGTGCTCTGAGAAAACAGGGCCAAATACATATGCGTAAAATCTTGTCAAGGGCTTTATGCACATGCATTAACCCTTTGCATGCTGGGAAATTTGTCGTCTGCTAAAATGTCGTCTGCTGAATTTCTAAAATTAGCATTTTCTTCGATTGTTTTCAAAGAATACTATCAGAATAGCAAACAGTTTGGATCCTGATGAGACGCCACATTCTGTGGCGTCTCATCTGGATCCAAACTGTTTGCAAAAACCTTCAAAATCCGGTTCCAGCACTGAAAGGGTTAAGCCCTGTTTTCCCAGAGGTTGGCCTAATTATTAAAAAGCACTCACTGATTCTTTCAAATATCCCTGGCCCGCAACATCATACAAGGACAGCCCTATACGAGTCTGGTGTAACCAGACCTTACGCATCACGTAATTGAAAAACTGCATGATCGATATTCTGCCATAGGGATCGGTCTGCAACAACTTGGTGAACACACTTGGCTTGAAAAACTGTCTGAAATAAGAAACAGTTAATCATATTCTTTACTTTCAGAATGACAGGCTCAGCAAATAACAAAACATGTAGTCCTAATTTTTTTCTATTTAAATTAGGGGAGATTTAGTACAAAAACAGGACATGCGTCTGTAGGACACTTGATGCCCCAACATTCCAATTTTGTCCACCAATGTCACATAATTTCACATGCTGGTTAAAAGTACTTGACATGAATGTAAAAAACAACCTCAACATAAACTATGACCGCTGCAATGAAATACTTACTGGCATTTGGGACCAGCCTCTAGAGCGACCTTCTGGAAGTCCTCAAAGTTGATCATCTGGTCATCACCGACCACTGGGGGCGTGTGAAACTGGTCGAGCAGAAACCACAGACGCTGAAAACAGGAAGTCTTTATTACAGCCTTGTTCTCGGAAAACTGGGCTTAATGCATGTGTGTAAAGTGTTGTCCCAAATTAGCCTGTGCAGTCTAAAAACACTTTCGGCCTAGACTGGATTTTTGTTTAAACGAAACTTGCTTTTAAAAAAATCCATAAAAGCGGAAAGTGTCATCCCTGATTAGCCTGTGCAGACTACACAGGCTAATCTGGGACAACACTTTACACACATGTATTGAGGCTTATTATATCACTTGGTTAAACACACCAATGAAGTTACGAATATATCATTTACCATTAGTCACACAAACAGACAAAAAGGCAGGCAGGTATATCTAAAAGGCATTAATATAAAGAAGTGCAAGTGAAGTGAAGCATTAAGTACAACAGGCATTTTTTATGACCCTTTGTTAACTGCATGTTTTATTTTATTGTTTTGTTGGATTGTTCACCGTTTTTAAAAGTATATCAGTCATATCATGGTGGTAACCAATTCAGTCTTTCTCTAGGCTAACTCGTTTACCAGTACAAAGTGCACATACTTATGCCAGTAAATGACAACTGCCCTACTTGAATCAATGGTAGGGGGAGAGTGGATGTATAAAGGATCTCATGATAAGGGGAGAAAGGCTGTATAAATGATTTCAAGACCAATCACCACACAAGTTAAGTGAACCAGCCAGAGAAAGTGCTCCTAAATAAGCTGAGAAAAACTGTAAGCAAGAGAAGAACCCAGAAAAAAGATCACATTAATGTAATTTTTTTATTTTCAAATCATACATTTGTATACTTTCTATATTTTATATCTTGGTTGGTACAAATTGAGTCACAAAATTCCACTCTACCAAAGACTGTTGCCTTCTGTCACCAGTCTAACGAGCCCATATCTGAGTAAAGGCTAAGAGTACCTGTAACTCATCATTGTCAAGGAGTTCTCGACTGCGCCTCTGCAGGAACACAGCCCTCGACTCTTCTCGCAGCTTCAATAACAGGGGCTCCTCTTCAGAAGGTAACTGAAACATAAACACAATGAGTCATAATTACCTGCTGGGTCAGGCAAGCATGTTTTCTTGTATTGTTAATTGAGAGAAAGAGAATATTCAACAGCTGGGCTCACGCTGACTCAACGTTTTCTTAACCCAAACCTGACATAGAACATTTAAATTATTCTCATTCTGGCAGGTTAATGTGTTTAACACATAAACAGTTTTAGCCAAATTCAATTTTAGCTCACTTTGCTACTCAGTAGCAATGGGCTAATTTGGCGATTGGCAGAATAATGTGACAAGTTAGATTATTTACTAGTCAAGGACATAAAGCTTGAGTGTATCAAATCATATCAAATATATAAATGCCTACATTTCATTACTCCATTCAAAAATAGCAGGTACTAGAACCAACAACAACAGAATATTAAAAGATATCAATAACCTTATGATGAGAAAACTAAAGAGTAAATGCCAGAGACAGAAACAAACAGATTGAAATCTGTCAAACACATTATAACCACTCACTTTGTCGTACAGGCGGGGCAGTTTGAGGGTGGGGTGGTTGTGTGCCACGCCTTTCCAGTCATGATACAGTTCTGTGAACAACTGCATCTCCTCCGCTTTCTTTTCATCGTCAGTTTGCACATCTTCTGTAAATAAGAATAGTTGTAATTGTATTTTCATGAATTAAGTGCACACCAACAAACACAAGGGCTTTGTGAAGAGGGGAAAGCTGGGTCGGTTTTCACCTAATTTCGGTTTTCCCTACTTCCTGTTTGCTATATCTTGGTTGCCCTAGATCTGCACTTAAGTTTTATTCTAAGATTAGAGATGAGGGAGGGGGTATTCATAAAGCCAAAGTAATTAAATGAATTAAACTACATTGATATTTTATTATTTTATTTACTTAAGTATTAAGTAATCATTATTGATTTAAAAACCATTATTTTTGTTCCAGTAATTTGAATTGAAGAGCCATCAGAAAGATTACTTGACGAGGTTAGTTAATATTTACGTTCCAATTCCTCAAACAAAAACAAAACTGATTTTTCTGCTACTTACAAACTGTTAATGCTAATAGTACAAGCAGAACCGCTATAATTATTACATCAATTAACCAAATCAATTACACAAACAATTAAAGGAGTACATTATCTCTTATCAAAAAGCCTGTTTACCATCAATCCATAATATTTTTTATCTGTTTTCAAATCAGGCAAAAATGATTGGTTCAGGACAAAAGCCAAGGAAACACTAAAAGTTAAAACTGTTTTCAGCATAGCTAACAAAGATTACTTTAGAACAATATTTATGGAGATAATTATGTTGCACGAGAATACAATGCCCAATACAATTTCAAAAATTGGAAAATGATTTTCGCCCTCCTTTTTACCAACCCCGTGTCTTAGCAGTTCTTAAAAACAAATAATAAACAAGACCTGTCACCATAGGATGATATATGCCCCCTTTTTCCACATTTTTGTAAACCTAAACGCAGTGTTTTTCCACATTTTTCGAAACCTAAAGGCAAAGTGTGACAGAATATCAGACGGACGGACAGATGGACAGTGCGATCACTAAAGGCCCACTTTTGGGGGCATAAAAAATAAATGGCCTTACAAGTATGTTTTATTGATCCTTTCATCAACTCATTAAGATGCTCTCTTATCTATAATGTTTAACAAATTCCATAAAATCAAATTAATGTAAAAGAAGTAGTGTACAATATGTTATCCATATTAATTTAATTTCATTTGCATAGCAAGAACACACTATTCTCATAACTTCTGATAAGTATAGTACATGACTTTAAATAAATATGTCCTCTACACACGTTTAGTTTTTTATACTGACAATTTAATTTTAAGTTTGACTACCTTATTAACTTATGTTTACGATTACTGAAAACATCTGTCATTATACTGTTGTTGATTCCCTATGTAGATATTTATGTCTGAGTTTATGTAATTTTTTTGGGTCTGATTAGTTTTCTTAGGTGTTTGAAGAATCAAGGGTCTGAGGTGTTTATGATGGACCTAGTTCTTTATGAATGCTTTAAGCTTTATGAGTACATACGTACAGCTCAAAATTCTTCCTTGTAAAGCCAAAAACCATGTTTAAAAATATGTCTCACTTATGTCTATAAAATCGAGTTCAATCAACCTAATACATTGTGACAAACACAATATCTGTTACCATCAACATCTATTTGCGTGTCTTTTGAGGAGAAATGCTCACAACTAAAACTTGATAAAAAAGGTTATCAAACCGAAAGTGGAAGCTTTGAATTGACAATTCAATTTATCTTTACAGAGGTTCTGGAGATAGTCGATGTATCAAGATTGGTTGATTAAACACAAGATCTATATTGCGGAGGATTCCGGAGATAGTCAACGTAAAGTTTTAGCATATTTTCAAATCCTTCATACATGAAGTCAGCGTAGTCAATTGCAAAAACTTACACATTTTCATGAACCGTTGATGTGTTTGAAACTTGGATTAACATCATTATTCTTTGTGCACACCATATAAGGCAAGTTGTTATAATTTGCACATTTAATGGATATACATGTATTTATGATTTGTGTGTGTTTATTTATGCCAGAAAATAGTTTATGTTGCTCTTATTAAAGATTGAAGTGAAGCCTGGATTCCAGACGACGAGTTTACATGAAAAAAGCCTTTAGGAGTTGCAACTCCCAGGGAACCAGAGCCTGAGAGGGTCAGTAGCTGGGACTGGGAGTTGAATTATTGCTACTTATTAGCGACCAAACGATCTGGGTTAGAATGGTCACGTGCTGATCATTTGACCCCCATGCATTACTAAAGGACAAAACATTTCAAAATGTATGTCAACGCCGTTTGTCTTTTAAAAGACACTTTTTGTTGAAGTCAAGACCAGTGTCAATTTGTTAAAGTCAAGACTAGTTCTTCTTGAATGTCCGAGCTTTTAACATCCGTACAACACAGAGATCTTCTTGATTAAACTGACTTCAATGTAAAAAAATTAAGTCTCTCTATAAAATAGACTCCAATCAACCTAATAATAATTAAATATATTGTTACAAACACAATGCCTGTTACCATCCACATCAGTTTGCATGTTGTTTGTTGATAAATGCTCAAAACAAAAAGTTGATAAAAAACGTAATCAAACCGAAGGCCTAAAACGGAAGTTTTGAATTGACGATTCAATGTATGGTACGGAGGTTCCGGATATAGTTGGTGTATTATGATTGGTTGATAAGACACGAGATATATCTCACAGGACGATTCCAGAGAAAGGAGATATAAGATAGCCTATTTTCAAATTCGGAACATTCGGATTTGTCCATTGCAAAAACTTACACATTTAAATGAACTGTTTGAAACTTTGGATTAATATCATTATTATGTGAGAACATCATATCATGTAAGTTGTTTTAAATTGCGTACTACTACTAGTGATATATTTATCATTTTATGATCTGTTTGTGGTAATTTATGCCAGAAAAATAGTTTTTGTTGCTAATTTTACCTATTAAAGTACCGCCTAGATTCCGGGCAGTTAACTTTCCATGGTTAATGGAATAATCAATTGCAAACCCCATTGACCTGGAGGGTCAATAGCAGGGAGTAGTTCTTCTTGAATGCTCTGAGCTTTTTATAAGAATAAACATACAGCTCAGAGTTCTTTCCATGGTAAATCGAATGATCAATTGCAACTCCCAGCGACCCGGAATTCCATGTAAAAAAATAAGTCTTAAGTTTTTTCTATAAAATTGACTCCAATCGACCTAATATATTGTAACAAACACAATACCTGTTACCATCAACATCAATTTGCATGTTGTTTATTGATAAATGCTCAAAACAAAAAAATTATAAAAAAAACGTAACCAAACAGAAATCCGAAGTTTTGAATTGATTATTCGATCTATGTTATGGAGGATCCGGATATAGTAGGTGTGTCATGATTGGTTGATTAGACACGAGATCTATCTTGCAGAGGATTCTGGAGATAGGAGATAGCGTATTTTCGAATTCGGAATATTCAGATTTGTCAATTGCAAAAACTTACACAATTAAATGAACCGTTGACGTGTTTGAAACTTTGGATTATCATTACTACGGGAACACACCATATCAAGGAAGTTGTTTTAAATTTAGTATTAGTGATATATTATATTTATGATTTGTTTGTGGTTAATAATGCCTGAAAATAGTTTATGTTGCTAATTTTACTGATTTAAGTGGCGCCCGGATACTGGGCGATAAACTTTCGTTTTAGCGGTTGCAACTCCCAGCGACCTGGGGGGTCAATATAGCTGGGAGTTGGATTATTGCAACTATAGCAGGGAGTGGGATTATTGCAGCTCAACTTCTCAAGTCAAGACCAGAGTCACTAGCAACGATAAACATGGAAATAATTACTTTTCTTTCTTTCAACAAACTTTTGCAGTGACTTCTTCCACTCCATGGTTTCAACCTTTTCCTTTTTATTGCCTTTTAATGTCATTTTTAAGAACGACAACAAACATTGCTTTATTGTTATAAAAATCTACATGTCGAGATTTGTTTTGCCGTCCATCTTTGATTTTCGCTCGTTTGTTTTCGTTTGTAACGCGATCGTTGATTAGTCAATCCGTTGATCGCTACTAAATGACGCAAAGACGCTTTTTTCTCCAGAATCGTCGTGCATTTCGTGCTTACAGGTCTTGTTAAAAGTCATTATAATGTGGTCAACGTTTTATACATAAACGTTTTATAGATATAAGAAAATATTTGTAACATGTGCTCACGTTGTAACGTATCTTTTTTTTAATAAACCTTCCAGTATACACTGGACAGAATTTTTAAGTGTCCAACAGATATTTTGTAAAATATGCAAACTATATATGAAGAAAAGACCAATTATTTTTGTAACGTAGCATATGCATATTGTTTATTCTTATAACATAAATATTATGTTATACAATGGTAATTAATGATAAATCTTATATTATAATAATAAGGGTTCTATAAAGAAAATATTTAAATGTTATGAACAATAACAACATAAATGAAGTTTAAGTTTGGAAATTAATAGCAAATCTTTATAATATATTTGCCATGATTAAAGGATTTTCTTGCATGTAGAAGCATGACATACTTTACATTCATTGTAAAATAGCCTTAATCAACGATTCGAAAGGTCAGAGATAGTATATTTAGATATGTGCATCTGTTACTTAGACAAGTTTATTCAACGAGGTATTCAGTTGATAAAATGGTCAGAAATGTTGACACAGAAATTCTAATCATAATAAGTTATTTCATATCTCCATTGATCTATACCGGTCAAGGGAGTACTATTATAACCTGTTGTCGATAAACTCTATAAAGTGATGCAACGAGAATCTTAATCCTTGTAAATTATCTCTCAGTACAGTACATTAAATAGTCGAATCAGATGTTTAAGAGGATTAGTCAATAAATGGGTTTATACATGAAAAGTATTTCGTTCCCGGGGAACGTCTTGTTGGAACAACACCCAACCAATCAACAAATAACACGGGTGTTCTGTGAAGCACTTTGACCAATCAAATATGTTATAGGAATATCATTTATTTTATGTTTATATATATTTGGGATAGAGAGAGTCCACCTTTTTGTACACATTAAATACAGAGTTTTGCAAATATGTCCTATACATGTTATGTTAATTGAACAATAAAAAAGCGAAATGACTAATTTCATCACGGTCACCCTTTAATAGAAAATAACAGAACAAATTGTTGAAACGCATTTCATTAGTTTGAGATAACCCTGTCCACCTCACCCGCAACTTGCATTATAGATATATGCTACGTTTCAAAAAAGGAAAGGATGAATATCTATGAAAATCTGAACCAGACGTAGATAACATGTTATCTACGTCTCTGATCTGAACCATCCATGGCAGCAAAGCTCTTACGTACAGCCGAATTCATCCCAATTTGAAAAACGATAATTAAGTACATACACGTGTGATATGCTGCTAAAAATACATTCAAATATGAAGTTCGGTATAACGATACTCTTAGGTGCCCACCAAAAGCTGGAGCAGCGAGTATCCCGAAAACACTTTATATGCTCATTCCCGTCATGTTTCCTTTTTTAATTCAGCGATTCCGGAAAGAATATATTGCCATGCGTTTGAACAAGTATTTTGCTGCTCTCGTGTTTCCCGTGCCTAAAAGTAGAAATCGAACAAGCTGTACCGCTGGCTTCAATTAAATCATTTATATTGTATTGTGTATTACCAGCTACTAAATTAAGATCGAACAAAATGCATTCTTTGTAAAATATATTTGTAATTTATTCTTATATTTTTCAATAATCTATAAATTATCATGAACACAGCGATGGCCAGACTCAGCAGGTTGTGGAAAAGAAGCTCCGTCAGCTTCCCCACCAAACACAGTCTCTACAAGTTCCTCGTACTCTCCATCCTACTGTATGGCTGCGAGACCTGGACACTTCACGCGGACACAAAACGCAGAATACAGGTATTTGAACACAAGTTTCGACGAAGACTGCTCTGCATCTCCTAAATAGAGCTCAAGGCCAATGAGTACACCCGGAACATGACAGCAGCCCTTGTTAGCCCACAAGAACTCCTCCCGATGACCATCAAACGAAGAAAGCTGGCTTTGTTTGGTATGATTCTTTGTGCAAGACTGTGCGCCAGGGAAGTCGCCGTCGCGGCCGTCAGAAGAAAACCTTGATGGGCCAATATGAAATAGAGGACGCCCCTCCCCATGGGTGAGCTACCCACAGCAGCCCACATAAGACCTGATTGGCGGAGAATCTCAGTGCCGTCGTCCGTCACCACCTCAACGGCCAGATCGATTGAGGGAATGATGATGCATTACTTGTCATTATGAGTTTTAATTATACCTTTTAATTTTAACCCTCTTCAGTAAAATATACACCGTGGCGTTGAAGAGTATTCCATTGAAGTTGAAGTTGAAGTTGACCTGGCCAACTAGCTTATGTCACATCATTGAAGTCCATTCTTCATATGAAATGTCAAATTTCAAATTAATGAACGTGTATTGATAATACTATACAAAATGAAGTATCCTGTACAAAGGTTGTTTCCACTCAATNACCTGAGGTTAACAACGGACACAGCGAGAGCAATGGAAAGTGTGAATAGTGTGTTGATTTAAATTGCCTAGGTGTGCAAAATTGAAAGTGTCATTACATAATTCTTACGGAACATTATCGAGAAATGAATTATCTACAAAGGTATGTAAATATTATGGCAATCCGTTGATATTAACTGTCTGATATCGGGGCTTGAATGTTGCGCACCAAATTTCTTGCGCAACAATATAGACGAAGAAGGAAAACATTCCACCACATTTTGAGTCCTTCGCCCGTTGTACGCTCAAAATATTACCCATATAAAAAGTAGCTTAATATTTGAGAGCGTCAACAAGTTGGACTACTGGGCGATAAACTTTCTATGGTAAATCGTTTTAGCGGTTGCAACTCCCAGCGACCTGGTGGGTCAATATAGCTGGGAGTTGGATTATTGCAACTGTAGCAGGGAGTTGGATTATTGCAACTCAACTTCTCAAGTCAAGACCAGAGTCACTAGCAACGATAAACATGGAAATAATTACTTTTCTTTCTTTCAACAAACTTTTGCAGTGACTTCTTCCACTCCATGGTTTCAACCTTTTCCTTTTTATTGCCTTTTAATGTCATTTTTAAGAACGACAACGAACATTGCTTTATTGTTATAAAAATCTACATGTTGAGATTTGTTTTGCCGTCCATCTTTGATTTTCGCTCGTTTGTTTTCGTTTGTAACGCGATCGTTGATTGGTCAATCCGTTGATCGCTACTAAATGACGCAAAGAAGCTTTTTTCTCCAGAATCGTCGTGCATTTCGTGCTTACAAGTCTTCTTAAAAGTCATTATTATGTGGTCAACGTTTTATACATAAACGTTTTATAGATATAATAAAATATTTGTAACATGTTCTCACGTTGTAATGTGTCTTTTTTTTATAAACCTCCAGTATACACTGGACAGATTTTTTTTAAGTGTCCAACCAGGGATGTATACATCCCTGGTCCAACAGATGTTTTTGTAAAATATGCAAAATATATATATGAAGAAAAGACCAATTATTTTATTGTACACATTAAATACAGAGTTTTGCAAATATGTCCTATACATATAATGTTAATTGAACAATGAAAAAGCGAAATGACTAATTTCATCATGGTCATCCTTTAATAGAACATAACAAAATAACAGAACAAATTGTTGAAACGCATTTCATGAACACAGCGATGGCCAGACTCAGCAGGTTGTGGACAAGAAGCTCCGTCAGCTTCCCCACCAAACACAGTCTCTACAAGTTCCTCGTACTCTCCATCCTATTGTATGGCTGCGAGACCTGGACACTTCACGCGGACACAGAACGCAGAATACAGGTATTTGAACACAAGTTTCGACGAAGACTGCTCTGCATCTCCAGCTCAGGGCCAGTGAGAACACCCGGAACATGACAGCAGCCTTGTTAGCCCACAAGAACTCCTCCTGATGACCATCAAACGAAGAAAGCTGGCTTTGTTTGGTACGATTCTTTGTGCAAGACTGTGCGCCAGGGAAGTCGCCATCGAGACCGTCAGAAGAAAACCTTGATGGGCCAATATGAAATAGAGGACGCCCCTCCCCATGGGTGAGCTACCCACAGCAGCCCACATAAGACCTGATTGGCGGAGAATCTCAGTGCCGTCGTCCGTCACCACCTCAACGGCCAGATCGATTGAGGGAATGATGATGCATTACTTGTAATTAGGAGTTTTAATTATACCTTTCACTTTTAACCCTCTTCAGTAAAAT
The DNA here is from genome assembly GCA_007657795.1 of Dreissena rostriformis. Classification (NCBI taxonomy): domain Eukaryota; kingdom Metazoa; phylum Mollusca; class Bivalvia; order Myida; family Dreissenidae; genus Dreissena; species Dreissena rostriformis. The sequence continues at coordinate 123,097 of VMBQ01000566.1, read as the reverse complement.
ATCCACCGTGGCGTTGAAGAGTATTCCATTGAAGTTGAAGTTGACCTGGCCAACTAGCTTATGTCACATCATTGAAGTCCATTCTTCATATGAAATGTAAAATTTGCAATTAATGAACGTGTTTTGATAATACTATACAAAATGAAGTATCCTGTACAAACGTTGTTTTCACTTAATTAATTAACCTCACTTATGTCTGTACAGAAATACAGACTGTCGTGTTCATCAATATACATACATGTATATTTAAATTGCAATTCATTTTAAATGAGAAAACATGCAAATTTAATTGTGATTCAATTATATTCAATAATTATACATGCAGACAAAATCACATGGTATGAGCTTTCATCCAGGTAAGAAATATTACCTTCTTATTTTACGTGCAGTACGCAGGACGTTTAGCTGCAATTCCCAGGTCAATTGGGTTTGTCATTTGCCAAGTGTGAGGTTGAGCGCTCATTAACTGGTTTAAACCCCCAATGCTTAGCATTGACCGTTCCAAGGCGGTGACCCCAGCTTTATTCTACTATGTGTATATGTTGTTTCGTTTTGTGCCGTACTGTACCGTTTTGGCAATTGGTTCCTTGCCATAAATAAAGGACCACAGAGGTGTGTATGATAAAACTGCAATACTGCTGCAGCTTCTGGAGTTTCACTTCTTCATATTGGTACAATCAAACATGCTTTAATATGAAGGACAGAAATAAACCAATT
>VMBQ01000566.1:104161-121427 GCA_007657795.1 Dreissena rostriformis | reverse complement strand
CCTTCTTTGTATATATCATCCGCAGAATACTTCTTTGTATATATCATCCGCAGTTTCCTTCTTTGTACATATTATCTGCAGTTTCCTTCTTTGTACATATCATCCGCTGTTTCCTTCTTTGTTCATATCATCCGCTCTTTCCGATAATCCTTCTTTGTCTATATTATCCGCTCTTTTCCTTATTTGTATATATTATCCGCTGATTCATAATGTCCGCAGATTTAATAATTATTTATATATCCGCAAATCCCTTCTTTGTATATATCATCCGCAGATTCCTTCTTTGTATATATCATCCGCTGTTTCCTTCTTTGTTCATATCATCCGCTCTTTCCGATAATCCTTCTTTGTCTATATCATCCGCTCTTTACTATATACCCTATATCATCCGCTCTTTTATCCGCCTTTTAGTACGTGCCATTAGCTTGTTTCACACAAGCGTCTTTATATCGCAGGGTTTGCATGCTTCTGTGCGACAAGGATCAGGAAAGCGAGTTTCCAAAACGTTCTTAATGTAATAAAACAATGATATTAATTTACGTTACGTCGACATTCTGACATCACAAGTTGGAAAATGGAAATTGGAACAGAAATAAGTCAGAAAATAAGGGTATGTTTTCGTTTGTTGGCGCCTGTAAAGGCGTACTGTGTAAGTGTGGTTGTAATTTCATTAAAGGTTACACACTACTAAAATATTGCGTTCTTGGAAACGGGCTAAATATTTAATTAATCTTTCATTAATTTCATCTTCCATGTTTGATTTGGGTGGTGTGTGGGTGGGTGGATCAGGCCTTACACATGCACATTTTTGCGTATTTACTTCCTCTCCATCCTGTAAAAATAAAGCATCTATAACATCTCTGATTAATAGTAGGGCTCTGGTCAACTTTGTTATTGTCTCACAAGCGCTTCAGCCTGAGAGTCAAAGTAATCGTGGAATGGTTTCCTTTATTTCACATATAGCAGCACTAAAAGATTTGATAGCTAATTCAAGCGCCACAGGGATGGAAACTAACTTTGTACTTGTAATTGCCTGCACGGGCAACCATCTTTAGTATTTTGGTTGCCCAGCTAAAGTGTAACAAGCCCAGAATCATGAACATGTCGTGTCAGGTGTATCTTATACTTTTTTCCAATAAAATAATAGATAATTAAATAACAAAATTTCTGACATGACACACGTTTAAACTTTAAAGAATAATGTCTAATTGTGAGTCTGATTGAATCATTTCCTAGGCCTAAATACATGAATATTATTAAACTGATATTGAATTATTGCTTTTAAAATATTTAATTGCACTAAATGTTTTTAAGCTTTAAAAAACCTAGTTGCCCGGCCGGACTACCAACATTTGAAATCGAGTTGCCCAGGTCAAAATCAACTTGCCCCGGGCTCATGTGCAACCACTAATTTCCATCCCTGCGCCAAATAAACATGTTTAGCATAACTAGCTTTAAAAATAAAATGTACTTAATCCTGTTTTGCCTGATTTATGGTTCTTTGTCTTTTGTCCGATTATATAGCGGATTTGTCTGTGCCAAACACATGTCCAAGTGGTATCAGTATCTTTGACAGTTTTCTAGTGTTATTCTGAAACTTTGGCAAATAAAGAGATAAAAGAAACTTTTATTAAAAATATTTATTGAAAGTGCTTATTTTGACAATAATAAACCATTGATGTATTTGATTTACAGGTACAGAATTAAAGTCACTAAATAAATATTATCAAACTTTCATTTAAAAAAATTTGTGAACTTTTCATAACAGTCATATCCAATATTTATTAATTGAATAAATGTGAGAGCAAAAGCTACAGGACATTTCAAATAGAGAAAATAATTTACTATGTGTTAAGAGGTGCTGTGAAGATCTCATGTTAATTTTATTTAATATTTTTATAACAAATATTTATTTTTTTCAGTCGGCAATCAAGGCCAAATTGATAGAGCTTGGAGCCTATGTTGGTATGTAGTTTACATATTGTGCTAAATGTTTATATATGCACATGTAACAGGGGCCTAAAATTCCACTTGCATGTTTGCCATGGCGATTGAACAATGCCTTTAGTTTATCTAATGCTAGTTTTACCAAGCATGTGCATTGTCCACGTGTACAGTTGTAAAATGCCATAATAATAATATCAAATGATAATTTGACATCGTCTTTGTCTTTCTTCTTAAATAAAGTAAATCACTTTTGAAAATTAGAATTTTTACACACAAAAATGCAGAAAAAAAATGCTTGTTACCATACAGTCCAGGGGTGTTTATTTTCAAATATTTAGACGTAACCAAGCGAAGATGTGAGGCATTTTTTTTTTTAAACCAATTCAATTGCAGCATTTATAATTTCATTATAAGCTATTTCCAAAAATGCATAAGAAAGCAAATGCTTGAAAACAATAAAGATTAACCATCCAAAGGACCCTGACCCCATTCCCAAAATAGTGAGACACATACATGTACTTTCTGAAATTCATTCATTATTCATATTTCAAATCATTTAAACTGGTCTTTTTTACAGTAAAAATATTGCAAAAAGTAAAATTTCAGCAATATGTACATGTATACCAAACGTTCTAAATCTTTCATTGTGCTCTGGGATACAAAGCTTTACAATATGGAACATTTATTCTTGTGACTTCACTAAGAATACTCATATGACTTCAACTATTAATACAGCAATATGCTTCATAGAATTGGTGATTTTGTTGAATATATTACAAAGTATTGTATTGCATTAAGCCCGGTTTACCCAGAAAGAGGCTCATATGGGGTTTAACCCTTTGCATGCTGGGAAATTTGTCATCTGCTAAAATGTTGTCTGCTAAATTTCTAAAATTAGCATTTTCTTTGATTTTTTTTAAGAATACTATCAGAATAGCAAACAGTTTGGATCCTGATGAGACGCCACGTTTTGTGGCGTCTCATCTGGATCCAAACTGTTTGCAAAGGCCTTCAAAATCCGGTTCCAGCGCTCAAAGGGTCAAGTAAAGTGTTGATTTCTCATGACAGATGATGAGCTCCCAGACTACATCATGGTCATGGTGGCCAACAAGAAAACTCAGAAACAGATGACGGACGACCTCAGCCTCTTCTTGAGCTCCAACACAGAAAAGTTCACATCTTGGTACCGTACTTCATACATTATGTGTATTACGCCCATTTTTTTTCCCCCAGGTTTCATTTTTAATAGTTGGTGCGCGTTATCAACTCATAAAATCTTATTCTGGCTGCTAACTTGCAAAAAAATCATTAAGCAATCGTAAAGTATCATAATAATAATACTATTTATTTAAAAGATCAGTGAAATATCAGCATCATGGTAACTGGCTGTACGATTCCTGTAGTCTGGTTTTGTTGCAAATAAAACAATGCAGTCACCATATTTTAAAATTGTAAATTAATAATTTATTGTATGCCATATGTCTACATATTTCATGAGTTTGATCTTGAATAGAGGAAACCACAGAAATATTATCAAGAGAGAAATGTTTGCTACCAATTTCCAATACCATACAGGACAATAAATACATCACAACTTTTAAGCTGATGTGGCCGCCCTGGTCAATGCAAGGTATGCAGGGTTTAAACTGGCTGAAATGCCAGCCAAACCTTGTGTGCTATTTGAAGATGTTTTATTTGTGTTTTGTCAATATTGTCATTTAAAAAAAACAACAACAGAGATATCCAGTCAATTCCATTGGAACAGATGTACACACACGCACACACGCACGCACGCACGCACACACACACACACACACACTTTGATTCAGGACAGAAATTACAGACATATTTGCCAAGGATAGTTAGAATGTAATAATTGTTATGTTATGAATGTCATCATTTTAGATTCAAATATTTGATATTCAAATGTTCACCTGTATTGTTGGTCCTTTCCATTTAAATAATCATTATTGAACTTCCCTTGATGTTTTTCAAGAATAAATGCATTTGTTTTTTCAGGTTACATGGGTTATTAAAGAAACTTCAGTCTATAAATACTGGTAATATCTTAGTTTCTTAAAATTCTCCCATTTTATTAAACTCCTTACTAATACAATTATATATGATGTTGTTTTATTAATATGATTTTGTGATATGAATTTAAAGATGAAGATGTGTAGTAGCTGATAAAGTGATATGAAAATTCAAAAAATTGTGTTGACATTTATTCTGCAAATCTGTAAATGACTTACTACAAAGAGTTAAAACAATTATATTCATGAACACAAATGAACTCAAATTGTAGTCTATTTCATGTTGTTTTGGAATTTATATTTCTTGATGTTAATGGTTTTCACCAGACATACATATTTCTGAAATATTGTCATCAACATTGCGCATAAGACTTCTCTCCGTAACAAGCAGTTTTGTAAAAAAATCACCCCTAATTTCTTTGAAAGGTGAACCCTCCAGCAGCAAGCACAAAGGCAAAGAAAAGGAAAAACACAAGCCAGAGAAAAAGAAGCCAAGCCAAAAGCCAGTGCCCACAGAGAAATCCAAGACCATCAAACCAACAGAGGCTGTAGATCCCCAGAGACCCAGGAAGTCTTCGACGGGAGAAGTTGCTAGGCAACGCAAAAGTTCCACAGGTGAGACCGACAAAGGCAAGAAAGGGGACAAAGATAAGAGGGCGAGCCTTGATGAGAAACTTGTGAGACCTGCAGAGACTGAGACCATTGATGAAATCAAATTGAGTGAAGACACAGGTAGGTTTTGGCTTGCATGTTTACATTTACAGATATTTTGTAACATTAGCTACTTGCCCAAATTTGAATATTGATGATGGAAAATTACATCTGTCCAATGCTGCTTTAAGGTAAAACTGGGCTTAACCCTTTGCATGCTGGGAAATTTGTCGTCTGCTGAAATGTCGTCTGCTGTGTTTCTAAAATTTGCATTTTCTTTGATTTTTTTTCAAAGAATACTATCAGAATAGCAAACAGTTTGGATCCTGATGAGACGCCACGTTCTGTGGGGTCTCATCTGGATCCAAACTGTTTGCAAAGGCCTTCAAAATCCGGTTCCAGCCCTCAATGGCTTAATGCCTGTGTGTAAAGTGTCTTGACACTCTCTGCCTACACTGGATTTTTGTTTAGAAAAGACTTTCTTTAATTGGAAAAAATCTGTAACAGCGGAAAGTGTCCTCTCGGATTAGCATTTGCAGACTGCACAGGCTAATCCGGGATGACACTTCGAACACATGCATTAAACCCAGTCTTCCCAGCTCATATACATCTTGAACACTTGTTAACATTTCTGAATCTGGAGTCATATAAGAAATATAGATAACATATAGTTTTGGGTCAAAATCAAATTAATACTGACTGGTAAAGCCAATTTTTCTCAATTATGTTTTAAACACTTTGTAATGGCTAACAGATGAATTCCGCGAGGAAGCCAAGGAGATTCTCAAGAAGGAGCAAGTGAAGTCAATCAGCACAGCTGGTAAGCCTCCCCCTGCTAAAGTGGCCAAGTCTGACCGGACCGCTGACGTGAAGAAGGCCAGATCGTCACTCGAAGAACCATCGAGGAGCAAACCGCAGAGTGTACCTGAAAGGGCTAAGGTATAGACAAATGTTTCGGGTTATTGTGTGATTATTAACAATTGGTAATGAATATGTATTAGTAGTGAAATGAATGTTTCCATGTCTTTTGTAATGTAATGTCTAGATATATGTTTTTGTGTCATGTACAGTATAAAAGCATTAAAATATACCTTTAACACAGTAAAACTATCCAATTATTCATTTATTTTTCCAGGGATGGAATAATTCTTTTCTTTTCCCAAAAGTTTGCAAATCACCCACTTTGTTTTGGAAATCAATATTTTTGTAGGCACTGATTCTGAATCAGTAATTTTTGGCTCGGCTGTTTTCAAGAAAACCCGAGGTATTGTCATAGTCAGCTTGTCCTTCCACCGTCCGCGTCGTCCCAAAACTTTAACATTGGCCATAACTTTTGCAATATGGAAGATAGCAACTTGATATTTGGCATGAATGTGTATCTCATAGAGCTGCACATTTTGAGTGGTGAAAGGTCAAGGTCATCCTTCAAGGTCAAAGGTCCATTTATTTTTATGCCCCCGGTAGGGTGGCATAAAGCAGTTGAACTGTCAGTCCGTCCGTCTGTCAGTCTGTGTGTCCGTCCAAAAACTTTAACGTTGGTCATAACTTTTGCAATATTGAAGATAGCAACTTGATATTTGGCATGCATGTGTATCTCATGAAGCTGCACATTTTGAGTGGTGAAAGCTCAAGGTCATCCTTCAAGGTAAAAAAAATAAATGCATGTGCATCTCATGGAGCTGCACATTTTGAGTGGTGAAAGGTCAAGGTCATCCTTCAAGGTCAAAGGTCNCCTGTGCATACTGTTTTCAGGAAGTGTCGTGCCTGATTAGCCTGTGCATACTGTTTTCAGGAAGTGTCGTGCCTGATTAGCCTGTGCATACTGTTTTCAGGAAGTGTCGTGCCTGATTAGCCTGTGCATACTGTTTTCAGGAAGTGTCGTGCCTGATTAGCCTGTGCATACTGTTTTCAGGAAGTGTCGTGCCTGATTAGCCTGTGCATACTGTTTTCAGGAAGTGTCGTGCCTGATTAGCCTGTGCATACTGTTTTCAGGAAGTGTCGTGCCTGATTAGCCTGTGCATACTGTTTTCAGGAAGTGTCGTGCCTGATTAGCCTGTGCATACTGTTTTCAGGAAGTGTCGTGCCTGATTAGCCTGTGCATACTGTTTTCAGGAAGTGTCGTGCCTGATTAGCCTGTGCATACTGTTTTCAGGAAGTGTCGTGCCTGATTAGCCTGTGCATACTGTTTTCAGGAAGTGTCGTGCCTGATTAGCCTGTGCATACTGTTTTCAGGAAGTGTCGTGCCTGATTAGCCTGTGCATACTGTTTTCAGGAAGTGTCGTGCCTGATTAGCCTGTGCATACTGTTTTCAGGAAGTGTCGTGCCTGATTAGCCTGTGCATACTGTTTTCAGGAAGTGTCGTGCCTGATTAGCCTGTGCATACTGTTTTCAGGAAGTGTCGTGCCTGATTAGCCTGTGCATACTGTTTTCAGGAAGTGTCGTGCCTGATTAGCCTGTGCATACTGTTTTCAGGAAGTGTCGTGCCTGATTAGCCTGTGCATACTGTTTTCAGGAAGTGTCGTGCCTGATTAGCCTGTGCATACTGTTTTCAGGAAGTGTCGTGCCTGATTAGCCTGTGCATACTGTTTTCAGGAAGTGTCGTGCCTGATTAGCCTGTGCATACTGTTTTCAGGAAGTGTCGTGCCTGATTAGCCTGTGCATACTGTTTTCAGGAAGTGTCGTGCCTGATTAGCCTGTGCATACTGTTTTCAGGAAGTGTCGTGCCTGATTAGCCTGTGCATACTGTTTTCAGGAAGTGTCGTGCCTGATTAGCCTGTGCATACTGTTTTCAGGAAGTGTCGTGCCTGATTAGCCTGTGCATACTGTTTTCAGGAAGTGTCGTGCCTGATTAGCCTGTGCATACTGTTTTCCCAGAGTGAGGCTAATATTCAATTAAACGGCCCCAGGAAGCTTTTGAATTATGGCCCTTATCTAAAATTTGCTTTTTCAGCCTTTTTTTGCTGTCTTGGTCTAGCAGTTTTAATTAGATCATCTCTAAATTGTATGAACATGTTTGAGAACATTATCTTTTAGCCAAGGTGGATGATCACCAAAATAGCCCAAATAAATTTCTTAACATTTATACTCTTTTGCAGTTTCAGCTGTCTATGTTGAACAGTTTTCATCAAATTTTCACCAAAATTTATGTTTTAACGCTTTGAGCAAAAGGGTTTTACAGAAGAATGATTGGTGAGCTGCTTACTGTTCCTGAATGTTGTTTTGTTCACAAGCTGTTTACTAATGTGTGACCCATTCTGGTATGTTTCAGGTCCAGCGTACCGAAAGCATTGCAAGCCAATAAGTCTCTGCTTATGAAGGCTGTAACTGAGGCAGAAAAATCCATCTCCTCGTCAAAGAAAATTGATGAAGGTAGGGTGGAATTATAGCTCAGAAAAATAAACCGGACACTGGCCTTTATGTATGAATATACTGTATGTAATTATTTTATCATAGTGAGGTTGCTGGTCTCAAACGTTCCCAGACAACTGGATTTGAACACACAAAAAGTCCACACCAGACCAAGCATGGGAGTTTATCTTAAGCCAGTTGAGTTAAGGTCTCTGTTACCAAAAATATTTCTGCATAACAGGGTTCGACATTTAGGCATGTCTGAACGACATTGTCTTGTTAGATCGGTGGTCGGGTCGGGCTAGTAAATCTGCAAGCTAGCTATTCCCACTGGTTGTACATAAAAAGCTTTCTATACCGATTTATATCAATAACTGCAGTGAAAACCTGTTTTCCTAATGCTAAAAATAACTCTTGTATCCGTTATTTACTTCAAATCAAAATTAAAGTCTATAAATAAACGCCGAGCATTCAACATGATTCATCGCTATTTTTAGACATGAGGGAGCTTCCAGAGGAAATTGCTTGGTTCCATTGGTCAAAATATCATGAATATTAATAACCTCCTTCAAAATATTCAGTGTCTGAAAAATTGTAAAGCATGTTTGTCTGACTTCTTTCGAAATGCGGTATTGTCAATGTAAACATTATGTGTAGCAGATGAGAGAATGTAATTTAAAGAATGGTATTCAAGTTCGGATTTTCCCCTGACAAATCAGTTAACAATAGAATCAGACGGTAAAACTGAGACAAAACGTTAATATGAAGATAAACAAAAACATAAATTTTATCCTTAATGGAAAATAGAGTTCCCTTGGCTTGACTTTGAAGAAGAACAACAAAAAATGTTTTGCATATCATGCAAGGAATACAAAAAGGTCTACCTTTGTCGTGGGAACTGAGAATGTTATATTTGATGCACTAAACGATGACGGTCAAGAATTTAAGTGACAATACAATGGTTATAAATCAGATTTAGTGAGTTGCCTCTTATTGTGTTGAATAAATGTCACCTACAGACGACATCATGTGTTTACTAGGTAATAAATAGTTAAATGATAACAAACACTCCATGTAGTGTAATAGTTTAATTTTATTATTTACCTCTATGCATCAAAATAAGTTTCCCATGTTCACTGATTGTTTCCTGATAAATCCTGATTAAACAGTTACATGACACAACTTTATTTATTTACTATGTCAATTATGGTCTAGTAAAAATCAGACTTGGGCTAGTAGATTTCACAAGGACCTGGTACCAATGTCTTGCTGTAAACAAAGTTAATGTCAAACCCTGCATAATAACTCGAATGAAGATGGAGGAAATGTGATTCATTTTTGAGTGCTTAACATATTTGCTTTGCTTGAGATGCCATATGGGACCAGTTGAAACAAGATCAACCCACTGTTTCTGCTTGATAGATTTAGTTTTTATGACTTATTGTTCCGAAATTGTTTGTGTTGGTAGCTTGCAGGCACACCTAGCTTGAGATTGCACAAATATTTTAATTAAATTTAAAACATTAACATTAAAAACCTGGTTTCTTGCCATTGTCATGGCTCTTTGCGGACTCCACAGGCTAATCTGGGACAACACTTAACTCACATGCGTCCAGTTTTTCCAGATTGGGCTTATATACTTGCAGGAGTGCGATCTGATGCGAGGCCAGTTGAGGTGAAGCACAGATTGAAGACTGCGGCCGGTCAGCAGCTGATGTCTCGTTCCAANCTGTTTCTGCTCGATAGATTTAGTTTTTATGACTTATTGTTCCGAAATTGTTTGTGTTGGTAGCTTGCAGGCAGACTTAGCTTCAGATTGCACAAATATTTTAATTAAATTTAAAACATTAACATTAAAAACCTGATTTCTTGCCATTGTTATGGCTCTTTTCAGACTCCACAGGCTATTCTGGGACAACACTTAACTCACATGCATTAAGTCCAGTTTTTCCAGATTGGGCTAATATACTTGTAGGAGTGCGGTCTGATGCGAGGCCAGTTGAGGTGAAGCACAGATTGAAGACTGCGGCCGGTCAGCAGCTGATGTCTCGCTCCAAACGCCGAGAGATGAACGCAAAGTCATCCATGCACTCGGCAGAATCAGATGAAGAACCAGTCAGTATTTGATTGAGATGATATGACATTTAATGTAAAACAGAGTGATTAAAATAAGCTCCAGCAAACGAGCCCTGCATTAAAAAAACTCAGTTTTGAACATAAAACAGTCTATATTCCATAAGTATTGAATTGACTTATTGATTGACGTTTTTGTTTAACTCAATAATATCTTTCACACTGTGCAAACAGTTCATTACATGCCTCACATTGCCCTTTGTCAAGTTATTGTATTGATGCAGTTGTCTAGTGTGTCTTTGTTAACTTGTATTTGTAACAAATCCCCAAAAGAAACATTTTTTCTACAATGTTAATCAACTTGACAATAAACTGTAAATCCCAAACATACTTTTGTCAACAATAACAAAAGTATTGCTACTTTGCCCAAATTGTTTTTTTTTTGCAAGAGATTTACCTTTTTTTCATTAAATTAAAGCCACACACCTTTTTTGGCATAGTAAATTTAAGTATAAATAAGAAACATATTTTATCTATGCCAATTAGAATATATCTGGTGGTAACAAGGTAGAAATCCATCTTTTTTGCGCTTTAAAACTTAAAAATAATCGCGTTTGTCGAAATGGACATATAATATAGAATCCTACATTTGGTTTTTTAAAGCGGTGATTCCCGGTTGAAAAATAATAAATTAATTGCTAACTAGGCTATAGGTTTAATGAAAATTTTGCACACTTTCAAATTTCATCTATATGTATTGATAAACATGTTCTTACAATACATCCGGCAGTAACATTGGCTATAAATTTTTCAGCCAAAGAAAACTCGTCGGCCCAGTGACGGGTTTGAGAATCTGAAGTACACAGTCCGCAATGAGGGCGCCCCAGGTAAACCTGCTGCCAAGGTGTCTCCCAAGTCACGCACCTCGACCATCGCCCCAGCCAGGGTTGCTACCACAGGTACACACTTAAAAGTCATATGTTGTTTAAGAGTATTTTTTTTTAGGTTTATCATTGTTTTTTAAGTAATTTACACTGGTTGAGTTTTAATGTGTGTTACTGTGAAATCACTTAAATTCAAATGAATCAATTGGGTTGGAATGCTGTTTTATGACACATGTAAGGATATCTAAAAAGTCATAATGCAAAGTTTTAGCTTCATATTGTAATTAAAATAAAAAGTTTTTTCCTTCTCCTGAAAACTTGTAAATATTGAGGTTGGCCATTTTCGCGGGGAGGGGACGATATGAGAATATCAGTTGAATCATAGATACTGAGGCACTTTCATCTTTTATAGGCATTGAAAAACAAATCTTGGTCTGTTTGTGTGAAAACAAACATTAGGTTATTAAATATTAGACATGCATTTGAAGTCAATTCATGTCCTTTTAACAGACCTTATATGCTGCTGAATTCTTTTGAAACTGGCCTAGCAAACGGTGTATTTTCACTATGATGTACATTATTTTGTTTTCAGCATTACGAGAGTTGAACAAGATAAGCTCATCCCAGACCAGACAGCAGGTGATTTCAGCAGACAGTGAGGAAAGCCTGCACAGTGTGGAAGGTAAGAGCCCAACTTGAACTACTACACTGCTAAGTACTAACATAGAGCATTACTACCATTGAAGTGCAGGTTTATAATCACAAAGAGCCGTCAGCAAGGAAAATTTAAGTTTTTGATTGCAAAAGAATTGTGTTTTTTNTTGCAAGAGATTTACCATGTTTTATCATTAAATTAATGATTTAACTTACTTTTAAACCCTTTCTCAGTTAAAACAACAATACATCTGGCAGTAACATTGGCTTTATAATTTTCAGCCAAAGAAAACTCGTCGGCCCAGTGACGGGTTTGAGAATCTGAAGTACACGGTCCGCAATGAGGGCGCCCCAGGTAAACCTGCTGCCAAGGTGTCACCCAAGTCACGCGCCTCGACCATCGCCCCAGCCAGGGTCGCTACCACAGGTACACACTTTAAAGTCATATGTTATTTAAGATTATTTTTGTATGCCCCCTTCTTCGAAGAAGAGGGGGTATATTGTTTTTGGCCCGTCTCTCATTCTGTCTGTCTGTCCAAAACTTTAACCTTGGTTAAAGTTTGGTCATTACTTTTGCAATATTGAACATAGCAACTTCATATTTGGCATGCATGTGCATCTCATGGAGATGCACATTTTGAGTGGTGAAAGGTCAAGGTCATCCTTCAAGGTCAAAGGTCAAATATATGGATCAAAAATGCTCAAAAGGGGGCATTGTGTTTCTGACAAACACATCTCTTGTTTAGGTTTATCATTGATTTTTTAAAGAAATGTACACTGGTTGAGTTTTAATGTGTGTAGCTGTGAAGTCACTTAAATTCAAATAAATCAATTGGGTTAGAATGCTGTTTTAGTGCCCTGTACATGAAGAATATCAGTTGAATCATAGATACTTAGGCATCTTCCATCTTTTAAAAGCATTAAAAACAAATATTGGTCTGTTTGTGTGAAAACAAACAACAGGTTATTAAATAAGAGAAATGCATTTGCCAGTTTGCAGTCAGTTCATTTCCTTGTTTTAAATACTGCTGAATTCTTTTAATTGGCCTAACAAACTGGTTGCTATGATGTTCATAATTTTGTTTTCAGCGTTACGAGAGCTCAACAAGATCAGCTCATCCCAGCCCAGACAGCAGGTGATTGCAGCCGACAGTAAAGAAAGCCTGCACAGTGTGGAAGGTAAGAGCCCAACTAGAACAACCACACTGTAGTACTTACAGAGACCATTACTACAATTGAAGTGCCGGTTAACGTTCACAAAGAGCTGTCAGCATGGAAGATTAAAGTTTTTAATTGCAATATTTCTGTCTTTTTTTTCTCTTTTTTTTATGGGGGGGGGGGATGGCATATTGATTGTCTGTTTCTTATGAGACTCTGCAGGTTTCTTATCTTGAGCGATTCTGTTATACCCCTAATACTTGTGGATATTTAAGGAATATGAATATTTGGCAAATTTTGTTTGGAAATATTTAAATATCTACCTATTCATAGTAAATGTACCATGCACCCATTCTGTAGATCATATGACTTTTTTGATGTTCAGTTATTGTGAATCTTCCTACTGAAAGCCTGTGTATAATACGGTGTATCTTGTATTGCTTTGAGAAAAGGTTTGACTGGTATATAAACATACAATTTTCAATTGTTTTTTTTTTTTCATTTAAAAATGCATATATAAAAAAGATTTTATAAATATTTAGATGCAGTTTCAACAAGGAACAATTGACTAAGATTTCAAAATGCATTTATTTGAAAGGAAAAAATGTGACAAATTCATTACGAAAATTTACTTGCTTGGATTTTTTTTCAAACAAAAGTGAAGTCAAGCCTTTTCTCATTGCAGACAGTGAAGTTGGAACGGNGGGGGGGGCTGGCATGTTGATTGTCTGTTTCTTATGAGACTCTGCAGGTCTCTTATCTTGAGTGATTCTGTTATACCCCTTATACTTGTGGATATTAAAGGAATATGAATATTTGGCAAATTTTGTTTGGAAATATTTAAATATCTACCTATTCATAGTAAATGTACCATGCATCCATTCTGTAAATCGTATGACTTTTTTGGTGTTCAGTTATTGTTTATCTTCCTACTGAAAGCCTGTGTGTAATACTGTGTATCTTGTATTGCTTTGAGAAAAGGTTTGACTGGTATATAAACATACAATTTTCATTTGTTTTTGTTTTTTTAATTTAAAAATGCATATATAAAAAAGATTTTATAAATATTAAAATGCAGTTTCAACGAGAAACAATTGACTAAGATCCTAAAATGCATTTATTTGAAAGGAAAAGATGTGACAAATTCAGTACGAAGTTTACTTGCTTGGATTTTTTTTAAACAAAAGTGAAGTCAAGCCTTTTCTCATTGCAGAGAGTGAAGTTGGAACGGGTAGTGATGAAAGCGCTGTAAGTGCGAGCTCAGGGGGTGAGGGATCTCAGAGTGATGATGAGGCGGAAGAGGAGGAGGAGGAAGAGACTGATTCTGATTCCGATTCTGATGAAGTGATTGAAATAGCTGACCGGTGTGCTCAGACACTTGTTAATATGAGAGAAAAGAACTACCATCTAATGCAGGTGAACAACTCAGGAAATAAATTGGAGAAAGAAACACAGACTGATGGTTTGGAAAATGGACTTCTGGACTCTTGTCTTGGAAAACTTTCCAAAGATAAATTACTACAGATAGATGACAGTCTCCTGAATATGTTCATAGAGAACATGATGACATTTGAACTAGTAGAAAATGATGCCTTTAAGTTGTTTGCAAAGACTCTTCAGCCCAGATACCATTTTCCCAAGAAAAAGAAGCTGATGACACAGGTAGGATTGTTATATAATTCAGTGAAGGAGACATTGCATGATCAATTATCAAATGTAAGGACACCGGTTCTGACCCACTGCCAGTGGCGTGCTGTAGACAATACCGGTAGTATGTATGATACCATCTCTGTCGTCTTCATCTCTGATGATTGGAAGTATACCAAGGCAGTTCTAAAGACATTTAAAGCAGGATCCACCTTAGAAAGTAGTGTAGAAGATTTACAAGAAACTATAAGAAAATGGGGTTTTACTGAAGTCATTTTGGTAACTGAAACGTCAGAGAATGCGAGGAAAATATCTGAACATTTGGAATTAAAATCTGTCCCTTGTTTTGGAAGTTGTATTCAGGCAGCAATTAATGAATGTCTTGTTATTGCTGAAGTTCAGAGAAGCAAAGCTCTACTGAACGTGTTGGCCAAAAAGGTTCAGGAAAATTCTCTTGTGGCAGAAATTCTGGAGAAGAAAATGAAGGTGCTTTTACCTGAAGAAAAGCTTTCAGTGAAATTACAATATACAGAACATAAAACCTGGGACAGACTTCATGAAATGATATCAGTGTATACAGATGTTAAATCAGCTCTACAGGCTGCTGTTGTGGACTCTGAGCTTATTGACCAGGGTGTAGATCTTAGAAATCTGTTTGATGCCGTGTGTGAGCATTCCATTCTGGAATCCCTTGGAAAGCTGTTAAACTCGTTCAGGACTGCTACAGAGCTGCTCACAAACACGGAGGAACCAACACTACAGAAGGTCATCCCGATATTCGTAAAGCTGGAGAAAGCCCTTGAACTAGAAGGTGATGATGACGAAGTGATTCAATCGATGAAGGAATGTTTGAGGAACAGGATTGAGAAAGATGTCAAACAGTGCAAGGATTCCTGCTTGCTGGCCTGTCTACTTCATCCACAGACCAAACAGATGGCTTTTGTGTCTCAGGCAGAACTAGAACATGTGACCAACCTGCTGCTTCTGGAAATTAGGGCAGCTTATGAAGGACACGCAGATGATTCCAGGCAAACTGTTGGGAAAAATAACCATACAATAGTTAAGAAACAGATAAAATCATCATCAGATACTAGTGATGTTAGGAAAGTTTTTGTAAGTACAAAAAATGTCAATGATTGTAGTGAAACGGTGCTTGAAAATTCTGATGTTGCTAATGGTTCAGCTGACGTTGATGACACCAATACTGAGGGTTCGTCATGTGAAAGCTATACCAGCAATCATAAAAGGAGTGTGAAGACTTTAGATGTGGGCACAGATATGGCAGTAACTGTTAAGTATGATTGGCTAGACGATGTAATACAAGGCCCTGAGGACACAAAGACTCCAGAAGAACTGGCGAAAACTGAGCTGAATCTGTATATGGCTGAGCCTGCATCCAGCGTGAATCCATTACAATGGTGGATGGAGAAAGCTGCCTTGTATCCACATGTTAGTCAGGTGGCAAGACGGGTGCTAGCAGTCCCAGCATCATGTATAACGGCTGACCAGGCATTTGACATAAGTAGAAACCCGGTGCTGAAAAATGTCTGTGTCAAACCTGAACATGTGGACATGATGGTCTTTTTGAAAGAAAATAAGCTTTTATTTTAAATAAAAGTTTTATCTGTGAAGCAACTGAATGCATTTAAGTGTGTTGTAGACATCATGAACGATTGTGTACAATGTAATATGATTATTTTCATGTCTTGTGTACATGTACAGTCAAGTTTAATTTTATAAATTTGGTTAATGCTTTAGTTTACAGTAATTGGCTGCAATAATCTTGATATTAAGCATGCAGTTTATATATCTGGAACTATTTACTTTAGTGATGGTGTTTCAAATATTGTCATTCTGCAGGATACATGTATTTTAATAAAATATTTCAGAAAATAAAACACAACAGAAAACAATATTTCACAATGGAATGTTTGTGTTAATGACTTTTTTTACAACAGCCTTAGCACTACAAATCAAATATTTTCCTTCACAAGAGAAACCATGTACATTTTGTAAATATTCCTTCAATGATACATTTAGTTGAATGATACTTTCACTGCATCAATCAATAAATATCTTGTCACATTGATCATTCACTCAATGTTTTGCATGAAATCTAAGTCATTTTAAATTGGTTGGTTATTGTTGTCCTACAGACCAGTTTCAATTTCAATCAATTTTGTGATCAACCGGGACAAAAGATTTTTGGGCAAGAATATAATACAGAATCAAATGCTCGGAAAAATTGTTGCAGGAAAATGAACATTAAAAAGTATGAAAATAAAGCTCAGTTTATCAGTTTGATTGGATAAAGAGGATGCCTCAGTGACCCCTACATTTCTCAACAAACACATACACACACCCATATTGTTTTACCCAGCCTATGGACCCATATTGTCTTACGTAGCCTATGGACCGCCACTTCCTGACACGAGACTGGTCCAGCGTACTTCACAGCAGGAGGATGACTTGGATCTGGAAGAGTCACCAAGTGAAGACAACTCTCCAGGTAAATTTGTAGCCAGGATAAGACTCATTCTTTAACATTCTCAGATGTTTAGATGGTTTGTTTATCCTTTATGAATTATAACACCCTCGCAGGGAGACAGTATATTGGAGTCTTTTTTGGTTGGTTTTCCCACTGTTTGTGTTTGTGGAACCAACTTCTTCACATTTCTTGAGCATTTGAATTGAAACTTCAGACATATTATCTGCAGATGCGATAGACACTTGTCATTTCAAGTGATCCACACATTTCTGAGTTATTTGCCCTTGAACATACCCGACAAAGTGTTATGGGGGTGTAATTCATGTTTGTGGCAAAGCTCTAGTTAATGAATTAAATTAAATCCATGTTTGAAAATATTTTGA
>VMBQ01000566.1:42684-103225 GCA_007657795.1 Dreissena rostriformis | reverse complement strand
GAAAACCAAGCTCTGACCTTGTAAAACTTCAGAAGTTCATGTCTTTGAGTGGACTGAAGGCTACCCCGCCAAGTGAAACCACAGACTATCATTCAAGCTTGGATCATATTTATGTGTCCAATCTATCTGCTAGAACTGGTGTGATAGAAACCTTTTGGAGTGATCATAAGGCTGTCTGGATTTCTGTGTAGGTATGTGAAAGCAAAACAATAAATAGTATTATTTCATCTAAGTTTATTTTCTTACATTTGATAATGAAATTGATGGAAACTTCAAACAATATGTTACTAATTTGCTAATAAAAAAATTGAGATCAAACTTTCCTAATTGTCAATTCAAGTTCATATTTGTGACCTTAAATGTTATTGTTGTTCATGTATATGCATGCATTCAAAACATAACACAAGGTTTGCTCATGCCTTGAAAAGTACTTACATTTCATTTTGACCTTTGAACAATATTTCAGTAATTTAAGTATTGCATTGACAAAAACACGAAAGGTACTTTCCTGTCATTTAAATCAAAAATCCGGCTTCAATGCGGTCATCTCCGACCGCGGAACTCTTGTTGAATATTGGTATTGCAAATATAGGCTTCTGTTTTGTGAACTTGAGCGCCTTGTAGTATTGCACCTACCCATATTGAAAAGTAGTGTTTGCAAAAACAACAAGATAATTTGTATTGACGTCATTAATCTTGTCAGGGTTCTGCTTCCTTCCAGTGCTATAACATTTTAATTGTGTAACAAAATCTTCACATTTTTGTTAGTGATCAAAATCTTCATCAGTTTGTTGGTAAAATGATATTATCAAACTCAGATCCTGAGATACAGCAGCTTCTGGATGAGACCAATGAGACCATACTGGACCTGAATGAACTGAATGACGACCTCCGATATGAACACTTCAAGGACGAGTTACGGTGAGCCATTCAGATTGGAATCTTTTGGTCTTAAGTTGACCTTAATGTATGCTTAGATACAATTGTTTGTGGTATAAAAGTGTGGGAGATACATGGTGTTCCTCTACATAGTGAATGATTTAGCGTATTTAGTTAAAAGAATGGCCGGGTTTTACTGAATACAAGTCAGTTTATTCAGTGAGTCTTAAAAAAATTCTTCCACAAGCTTTCGTGATTTAACTCTTGCTTCTATCAGGTGAAAAATGCAACTGACCTGCTCACAATGATGATAGAACAATGCTACAGGCAAGCTTGATTTATCTTACCCTGTCATTTACAGTGAGACTACTTCTGAGCCCCAATTCATCGTGACATTGGATGGAATGGATCCCAGCTTGCTGAAGACAGTCCCAGAGACCAGGAGCCATCCAGTGCAGGTGGGGGTTGGTTGAGTAACCATGACTACAAACTGTCTTAAACACAATTGATCCATGCTCTGAAAAAAAGGGACTTAATGCCTGTGCGTAAAGTGTCGTCCCAGATTAGCCAATGAAGTCCGCACAGGATAAACAGGGACAACACTTTTCATGTACACTGGATTTTTGTTTAGACAAGACGTCCTTTAAACAAAAAATTCCATTAAAAGGGAAAGTGTCGGCCCTGATTCACAAGCATTAAGGTCTGTTTTCCCAGAGCGCGGCTTAATTCAAGTCCTGATCACAAACATTCAGTCATTGACAGTCAAAGCACATAATTTAACCAGGCCTCACTAATAAGAACAGCCTATTGCATAATGTGAGCAGGGTTTTTTTGGGGTTGTGAGGGATGGGGCCTTTAGCCCTTATGTGGGGGAAATTTTACGCGCGATTTTCCAGTTTGGGGGAAAAATTGTGCACATTTTTTCCTTGATGGGGGAAAATGTTAAGAGTCTTACTTTTACTGCTAAATGGGTTAAAAAGAAAGAAAAAAGTGTTATTTTCTTCATAGACCATCTTAACTGGGATTGACTATGGCTGACTGTGACAGACTGAGATCTTCTTGACACTGAGGGACTGACTATGGCTCAGGGCCCTCTCTGGCCATCAGGGGAAGGTACCCAGGGCCCTAATGAAGGGGAATTTTCGCGATATATTGTGATATAATAATCATGAGACACATCTTTTTATTTAAAAAAAAGGGGGGGGGATTTTTTGGTCTGGAAAGGGGAAAAAACCAACCTAGTTTGGTGGGGGAAGACGCCGATATTCGGCGTCTGTTATTTAAGGTAAAAAACCCCTGCTGAGTCTTATATTATTTATACCCCAGCAGGGACTGAGTATATTAGGGTCACTATGTCGGTTGGACGGTTTGTTGTTCGTTTGAACCGTAAACATAGTGTTTTACATTTGTGGAGAAAACTACTTCGAAAATTTCTAAATAGAATAAGATTGAAGATTGAAATATTAATATTTAATTACCATAGAGTCGTCTTTTTGTCATGGCATTCTAGTGTAGTAGCATAACTGTGTACCCAAAGCACAATATATTTTATTTTCGCATCATTATGCATTCCATGGTTACGAAATTCTCAGTTGAATAAATCTGCAAAGATTTTGCAATGCAACAAAAATATGTTCTTGTGTATATAACAGACAGTGAAACCTGTGGTGAAGGAGAAAGTCCAGCCCCAGAAAGTGGAACTACCTGAGGCCCCTGTGAACTCAGTGAAGACGTTAGGACCGCCCAAAATCAGGCCTTTCAATATCAGTTTGAAAGACAGTGACGGTAGTATTGTAGAACTTATTCTAATTAACTTTTGTCTCTGTGTTATTTCTTTCTGCAATATGGGAATCCTGTGGAATGTTGATATAAAAAATTTAATTGGTGCTGCAGTTTTTTTTGTAATGTGCTTCAGTGCTTCAGCTAGGGTTTGAAAAGGGCAGGGTGCTCTTTTGTCAAAATGGTACTTTTAATAAAAGCGTGCGCGGTCATATAATTCCTGTGGCATATTGTCAATATGACATGTAACATATACTTATATACATGTACTGCAAAATCTTTTATATTCCCCTGCAGGAAATTATGTTGTTTTTTTGACAGTTTTGTAGACATGGAAATTTGTAATATGTGTCAGCGATAAATCGCAGCTTGGTAAGGCATTCACTTACAGGAGGTTGGTCCTGTTTGTTACATGCTCGTGAGATAGTCCATTATTATGACGTGAATGATGTCCATTCTAAGTTTAATGTTCTATTCTAACTTCACATAATAGAGTGTTAATGTATTCGTTCATTATTCTCAGATGAGGATGAGGGTGAGGAGGAAGTGCCCAGTACAGGAAGCCCGCTCAAGTCCCCTCAGATCCTGGAGAGGTGCAGGTTCTGGCCGGCCTGTGCCAACGGAAACACCTGCCAGTACATTCACCCCTCAGTGCCTTGCAAGTGAGTACTAATTTTAAAATTACTTATAAAAGATGAAAAGTCATTTTCTGATTACTTACCCTTGATTTTAATTTTTATGACATAATATCCAGATCATATTTCAACAAAGCTTTTTAACCAGTAGAAGAAATTAATCTTTATAACTTTGTTCTATATATATTTTCTAATCCAGCCTATTAATAGATTATATTAGTTCATTATCTGTATTCATACATTAATAAAACAAGACATGTGAGCCTTGCTCTGGAAAAATGGGGCCTAATGCATGTGTGTAAAGTGTTGTCTCAGATAAGTCCTTGCAGTCCACACAGGCTAATCTTGGATGACACTTTACGCACATGCATTATGCCCCTTTTCCTCAGAGAGTGGCTCATTATATTTTTGCAGGATGTTTCCACTGTGCAAGTTCGGAGACAAGTGCATGTACATCCACCCCAACTGCAGGTTTGATGCAACCTGCTCCAGACCAGACTGCCCCTATACCCACTCTGGCAAGAGGAGCTTTGGGCAAACAGTCATACACAAAAGTATGTAGAATACTGGAAACCAATATTATTTGTTAGGCACTTATTTTGTGGATTTTTGTGTGGATCCACTCAAGCATGAAATCAAATATTTATGGAACTTTATGTCCGAAGTATTATAAAAGACCTAAAAAAGAATTCAGACATTAAACAACCTACAAATATGCCCCAATTTCACAAATCCACACACACAAATTTCAACAATAAATGGAATCCACAGTAATACCCGGCAGGGAAGGGGTATAAAGGAGTCAGCCTGTCAGTCTATCAGCATATGTTTGTGGAGTGTAGTACTTCAACATTTCTCAAGCGATTTAAATGGAACTTGAAGTAGTCATCCCCATAAAGGGCACAAGTGCAAAAAACTTCACACCCAGTGATATACTCACACCTGAGTTATATTTTATTGAATATAGCTTAAAAACTGGTGAGGGGCTTTTAGTGGGGTTGTTTTTGACAAACTCTAGTTTACAAAATCTACTTAGAGCCTTAAAATAGATTTCTGATTCTATCATTTGTGAGGGGATAGTGCTGAGTGACATTGTCGTACCATTTGCCAGCGTCAAACATTTTGAAACAGTGATTTTGCCTGTTAACATTTTATTCATTGTGCCTTTTTTGTGACTGAGCTAAGTGGCATTGGCAATTTCTATGGTTGTAAACAATATATGTGTATGTGGACATTTGTTGGCATTTAATGAAAGACAAACTTTTATTATGTGTTTGTCTTCAGTTGTGCAGGTCCCCATGCAGCCATTCTTTCCACCAGCCATGCCACAGATGTATGCCCCTAGACCCCAGACCAAGCCGTGTAGGTTCTATCCAAACTGCAACAACATGAGCTGTCCATTCACACACCCAAAGGTATGCAGATGAATATATACAATTTAAATTACAATGTTAATAATGCTGTCATAATTTGTTTGTCGTTCTAATTAGCAATAAAATGTTTTCTTGTCTTAATTATGTGTATTTTTTTCCACAAAATAGAAGATAACAAGGACTTAAAAGAAAATTGATAAAAAGTTTCCCCTTTTATACAAACATAACTGACAAGGATAGTAACTTTTAAGGTAGTTAGAAAAAAAAAAGTTCAAACTGTTCACACATTCTTTTGCAAATATGCATGAATTGGATGGTTTATTCAGAAATCTAATTACCCCGGTATATGTTACTTCCCTTGTTCCCAGCCGTGTCGCTATGGTATCGGGTGTATGTCGAAGAGCACCTGCCAGTACTTTCATCCCCCGTTGCCTGGCAAGGACAAGCTTAAATGGACGTCAATACCGGAGAAAAAAGAATCCAGGTTTGTAGCGCTCAGTGGTCTGTTGATGTATTCATAATCATTAATAATTCATTTAGCGACATTGTGAAGATATAATTATGCAGCTAAATGCTAACCTGAATGCGATCTTGCGTGTATGAGAGATAAATATTTATTCATGTAGTTTTAGACATTTTGATTTTACTTGTGGTTCTGAATGAAAAAAACGGTGGTGATGATTACCGTAATTACTCTATGTTTTCGGACACTTAAAAATAATTAATTTATTTCGTGTCCGAAAACATAGATATGAAAAATATTCACAAAATACAGGTGTCCGAAAATTTAATTGTCCGAAAATAGCGCCGATTGTATCAACAACTACCGGTTATATCACGTGCTTGTAAATACCACACCGTTTAGTATAAATTACCTTTATAATGTTTGCACTGCATTTGAAATAATTTCAAATGCTTAATTTATTATACAGAAAGTTAATACAACTTTTAACTTGGACCAACAAGTTCAATGGTGAGCTTGTGATGTACCGATATTCTATTATGAACCTGTAATTAATGCAATAAAAAAATGCAAACTATGAATTCTTTGTTTGTTCATTTCCGATAGTTGTTGTCTAACACCTTCCATTGTTCGTAAAACTTGCATTAGGGTGCATCACACTTTGGAGCGTTTAGCATTTGTCACAGTTATATTACTGAGAAGGGGCTTTCGGGTGATACCATTGTTTAATACCGGTTTACAAGGTTATTTAACTAATAACGCAAATGTCATGGTCCATTACCCTCAGACATGCATCTGCAACGTTTTATAATGTTAACCTGGTTGTAAAACCGAATGACCGAAGTGTCATCAGATAACAAAAACAGGGCCGAAATTAGGTAAAAGAGCGCTGTAAAATATACATGTACTGTCCGAAAACTTAGTCATTTATTATGGACGAAAACCTGTATGTCCGAAAATTAAGAGTCACGAAAATTAATTATTTTTGCGAAAAAAAAAGGGGTGTCCGAAAACATAGTGTCCGAAAACATAGAGTAATTACGGTATGTATATATCATATTGAAATTTGATTGTATGAACATTCAAAATTAAAATCTAAAAAATCAAAGGTTCAACCAGGTAATTCAAAATCTGTTCAGTTCTCAAGGGCAATATGCGCCTTAAAGCTTTATCTGTCTGTTTCAGTCAAACTCAAGCCACAGGTGTGGCCAAAGACGGCAAAAAAACTGCAGCAAAATAGTTGAGATGTCAGACAACCAAGGGAACATGCCAGTATTATAAATGTGATGTCCTGTTGACAGCACAACTGGAACCCAAAGTCAAGCATGCACCAAGCCATCATCCTAAGATTGGAACAACTCTGGAAGTCGCATCGGCTTCATCTGAGGAGGAGGCATCGGCCTCTATATCTGAGATTTGACTCTTGAGCATGTGTACTGTAGATGACTTGTAAATATTCTTTGTTTTCTTCTGTTTATGTTATTTTCATTTGATTTATTCACTCTGGTCTGGTAAGTAACAGAGCATTGACTTGTAAAAAATGAGTGGTTTTATACATAATTGAGCAATTAGGCTTGTATCACTGAGGTGATTTTAATTTTACTGCTATAATGTGTTAATAATTGACCCTTCATGCTGTATCTTTATAACATTGCTTCTTTGCTCCAACTATTCTGTTGTATTACAGATCAACAGAGTTCAGTTTACTAGGAAGATCTTTTCTGAAAGTTTGTAGTCTTTTTATCTTAATATTAATTTTTTTGTTAGTTTCTGTTAGAAAATGTCTGTAGTCTACAGTACACATGCTCATTATTGTTTTTTATTTTCATGCAAATATTATTCATGGAAACTGGGAACATTCTGTGTTGAGTGCGTTGTTATACTGATGGAGGAAAAAATAAAAGTGCTTTTGTGGTAGAAACTTCGTGGAAGAAACGCAAATGTGGATTAATTAATATGGAGAACACTAATCTGATTTTGTTTCAAAAGCGATTGTAATTAACAACATGTAGCAACGACTGAGTGCCAATAAGTGATTTACAGCTTGAATGTGGGAAGTAACCTAGTTTGTTAAAAGAGGATATGGACTAGTAAAAATGGTGTTATCTGAAATATGGTATAGACAAATAAAGATAATTGAATGTAATAGATTGACGATTGAGGAAAATATAATGATGATCGAGGAAAATAAATTGATGATTAATATTGATATATTGATGACAGGAGAAAATAGATTGACAATTGAAGAAAAAACATTAACAATTGAAGAAAAAAGAAAATATTATGACGATTGAAGAAAAAAAGAAAAAGAAAATATTTTAATGATTGAGGATAATAGATGGATGGGTGAGAAGATTGACGTTTTAAGAAAATGAATTGCCAATTTAAGAGTGTTCCGATGGAGCTTTAAATTTGGCGTTAATGGTGGCACACAAAAAAGTGGCCGATGATTTGTTTATTGTTCAATTATAGTGCAGCTGAAATTTGTAATTTAAATGGTGAATATTGAGTACTCTGTTAGTCTACCTGATTATTTTTATGAGTTAAACAAAAATTAATAAATATTTTTAACACATGGATTTTCAGAACAATATGCTATGTATTAAGCATAAATAACTTAATATTTTTAATGCTATGTGTGTACATTCTGAGATTGTTGGTACAAAACATAGCTCATTTTTCTTGGAACAACGTTTATTTCTATTTTCTGTTCATTAACAACCATTGTTTGTTTTTTTTATATGTTCAAACAACATATGTTTATTTATATGTTCATCAATTTGTTTGTTGTAATGTTTCGATGAAAGAGAGTTATTCAAATAGCTGCATTCTTCTACTGACCCATGCCATAGATGGTGTATGATGGATTAATTTTGAAAATTTTATATTTATCAATCAATCCATCAATTAACATTATATGGTTTCTTGTACGTTAACATCCCTCTGTAGTCGTTATCATTCACTTGTATAATTTTGACACAATTTCATTAAAATGAGTACCATAACATGTTTTACCCAATTTTATTTGAAAATGAGCCTTACTGAACAATGTATCTTACAAACAATTATAATTTTTCTTAAGTTAACAAGCCTATCAGTTACGGATTTATTTTAGCAATAACTGCAGCTATAAATAATGCATTGTATTTATATGGGCAAGTAATTCATGTTTACAGCTTAATTGGTTCAAATATTTATTACGGTATTTAGAAAAGGGGGTAAACTGAAGATTATTATATCATTATCATAAATTAACTCTATAAGAAAAATAATGTCACTGATACCACAAGGTCCACATGTGTCATATTTGGCAGTAGTATCTTAGTTTTCTCAAATTATGCCCCTTGGATAAAAACTGGCCAAGCACTGGGGTCCCAGGGTTTAAATAGCTTTATGTAACACAATAACTAAAAAAATATTTTTCTCTGGAATAACTAGGTTTTTTGTTATGTGACATTAAATTCCGGTCCTCAGCAAAATTTGTTAAAATTATGCCCTTTTATTAAANGGGGGGGGGGGGGGGGGGGGGGTCAAATAATTGATATGGACTTGTATATGAAAATAATAGTAAAAATCTTTTTCTCTGAAATCCAATTGTACTATTAGGTATGAAACATTGCAAAAAGGTCCTGTACAAAGTGTTTTAAAAAATAATGTCCCTCTGTTCAAAATTGGGCACACCCATTTGCTTTAATTTCTTTATAGTATCAACTTGCTACATACCATACTACAACATGTTGCGTCAGGGATTTTTTCGTCACTATTCTAGAGTTTGAGTTTTTTTGGCATTGGTTAATTTATTCTTTGATCATCTTTCATTGATAAATTCACTAATTTTATTAATTGATACATTTCTCATATCTGTATTTTTATGCCCCTGAAGGGTGGCATATAGTTTTTTAACTGTCCGTCAGTCCGTCTGTCTGTCCGTCCGTCCCTCCGAAAACTTGAACATTGGTCATAACTTTTGCAATATTGAAGATAGCAACATGATATTTGGCATGCATGTGTATCTCATGGAGCTGCACATTTTGAGTGGTGAAAGGTCAAGGTCATCCTTCAAGGTCAAAGGTCAAATATATGGCTTCAAAGCGGCGCAGAAGGGGGCATTGTGTTTCTGACAAACACATCTCTTGTTATTTCAATTAACTGGTAGCTTTTTATTCTTTCATGCATTCATTCATTGTTTCATTTAGTCAAGTAAACAATTAAATGTTATGAAAATCCATATGTAAATTGATTTAGTAACTAGTTAACATGTTGATTTTCATGACATTACATTGTCCTCTTCTGACTTCATTACCTGCGAGTCATTCATAGTCTTCTTGGTGTGTCAACGATCATGCCATTCCTCATTTGTTTCTAGAAAAGCAATGTCCCTTGGTAAGCTCCATCGCCTTCATTCACTGATTTACTGGAGTCCCCTAAGAAACGTAACTCAATTATCATCATCTAGATAAGCCAAATATTTAGTATTTCTTATTCATTTTACATTCGTAAATAAAATATTTTAATGTAAGCATTTGTGTGCATGTATTGGGGATGTACATGTATTTGTGTATTAAATGTTTAAGTGAAAAAATTGTGTGGTGAGATTGTCTTCTTAATGCAGCTCTACGTAATGTTTTAGCTCCATGTATGTGTATTGTTTACATGTTATGAGTTTGATGTAACATGCCCATGCGGTGTTTAAAGACTATTTGTATTTACTGGTACTCATTTGTTCAAGTCTATTATTGTGATGCAGTCAGTAAACTTTCATTCCTTCAAATGCTATTTTTACTGACTACCGGTAATGGATATGTTCGTGTTGACAAATATTTCAAAATGGTACAAAACATTTCAGCGTCACATTGTCTTGTTAACACATTGTTATGTAAATTAAAACACCTTATTAGAACGTATAGTTTATTAGTAACTTTATAACAGCTGAATCAAATAAAAATACCAATTATATCATAACAAAATATTACAACAAAACTTAACAAATAAAGGTATTCTATTTTTGAAGTCCTGAGTGTTCAATTGTTAAAGAATGATTGGTACTGAAATAAATGCACACCAGCTAATTGGTTCTTGTTTTCAATTCATATAAACAACCATGCATTAAATAGGCGGTATTTAACTTATTATTTTCTTTATTGGTTGCTAGGTCTAAAAAAGGTTAAGAAACAACATTATATGACACTAACTGTATATATATTCTTTAAGTTGACATTGATATATATTCTTTAAGTTGACATTGATATTTATAACTTTGTGGTATCTCTGAACTGAACAAAAGCTGAGCAAGACCATTACTAAGCATTATCAATAGTTTATCTACAAGTAATAACCTAGTTGTCCGACAACGTCATATGCTAAAGATATAGCTAAATCATGGGTAAATATTTGGGTTAGTTTTCAACAAAGCAATAATATAACACAATACTGGTTAGCTACTAATAATGCGCCCTATGCTTATTGCTGATATGTCATTTAAGGTAAGTATTGCACAAATCCAATCACAATCATTTCTGTCAATTTTCAAAGTTACAAGATTAGATTTTATTGTACTCGGACCCAGGTTGTCGCCACAAAACTATCCTTTCGGACTTCTTAACGCGTCTCCATGCGAGAGCTCCCACCAAGGCGAGAACCAGGCAAACCATGGCGACCGCTACTATGGCAACGGTTCCTGCGGAGGTGGACGAACTTCCGGTTTTCGTGTTTCCGGTTTGTGTGTTTTGCTGAACTGCATAGTTGCCAGTTCCAGATCGTCCTGCCTGACCCGTGTTGCTGTTCTTGTATGTGTAAAAGAACGGGTGTTCCTGAAAGACACGCATTCGCTATTATCAGTTTTTTTCTTGATTTCGGAAATCTAGCTTTCCATTTTGCGGAACAATATCGACAAAACTAAGAGAAAATTGCCTTCATTAAAAAATTTCTCCGTAGGCCTATTTTGACCCCCGTTAAGGAGAAAGAGCTTTATTTATGGAATGTACTAGTATATTGCTGTACTATTAAATTGGTATTGTGTCAGAAAATACGTACGTCATGCACATGTTTGCATCCAAATTTCATGTAATATGTTCTATTATCATACACAGCAAATTTAAGTAAAACAAAAACAACAAACACCGACGGTCGGAAAACAAGTACTTTCATAATTATACGCGTCAAACTTATTAGTCAGTATGGATATCAATATGACGCGCCCTTACCGACGATGGACATTCTACGAGCTCTCCGGGTGTCCAGGATCGCCGCTTGGCAGCCACGGGCTCAATCTGAACAATACGAACATGGTCAAGTATTATTTTAATTGTTAATAATCTACAGCTACTGGTATTATCCTTTAAAATAGATAGATTGCTGTGCTCCTTTAGTAAACATGAAAATCCGTGTCGAATGTTGCATCGACCAATAGTTAAAGGGACTGTAAACCACGAATGTTGAAAACAAGAAAAGTTCTCAAATACCGTATTTTTTTTACAATTAGTATATTAGTTTATATTGATCAAAATATCACGACTGGTATATTACATTACTTGAAAAAGTTCATATTTTCAGTATATTCGGTAATAAAATTTCGCGATGTGAAATCGAAAAAAACATCGCGAAAATAGGTGACATAACAATATACACACTATAAATAACGCAAGTAGATTGGTCATTTTATATATAAAATATATACAATTGACTACGCATACACAATTTGCATTCCTGGGTTTACCACGTGACGATGATGATCAATCTACCTGCGTTATTTATAGTTAACTGGTAGTTACCTGGTATGCATACCCAGTAAAAATCAATAAATACAAAAATAAAGAAAAAAAATCAAGTAATGTTATATACCGGTTGTGATATTTTAATCGATATAAACTAATAATTGTACAAAAATACGGTATTTTAGAACTTTTCTTTCTTCGTCATTCGTGATTTACAGTTCCTTTAAAATTTAGACATAACCGAGTTTATGAAAGTTCCTTGTGATTGCACGTGTAAGGCAAGTTATCGGTATTGGTTTGCAGCTATTGGACAAACACAAATGTAAAAGCGTTAACAATTCCGATGCATATCTTGTGACTATGGTAGGAAACGGCAGTGATTTTTTCTCGCCGCATGGCAATGCGGCAAAATATCGAAATGAAGGCAGAAAACTATTACGACTATTAATCTCCAGGGCTTTTTTTCTATAATTTGTATGGCAGTAATCAATAAGGTTAGGATTGCTTGGCTGGGCTTTTTTCTAGACGTCTCTGTTGTAACTACAATATATGAAGAGTTTAAGGAGGCCAGATTACCATGTTGTTCCAGAGCCCGTCCGCAGCGGCCCGGTGACCCTTCTCGCTGAGGTGGAAACAGTCCGGGGAGAAGTAGCTGAGGTCAATCTCATTCGTGCCCGCCTGCAGAGGGGAAAACATCATTTTGTCTTGAATTAATGCATGAACGCCAAGTGTCGTCCCAGATTAGCCTGTGCAGTCCGCACAGGCTATTCACGGACGACACTTTCCGCTTCGACTCGATTTTCATTGGGAAGAGATTTTCCTTTACACGAAAAATTCCATTAAAGCGGAAAGTGTAGTCCTGATAAGCCTGAACCCAGCTAATATTATGTACGTGTCTTTGTTAAAGGTATAAAACTTACAGGTGTCTTTGACTTGCTGAGATGCGGTATCAGTAGATGCTATCATAATATTACTACGGATAATGTGGTAAAACAATTAAAAAAAACTCTGTTGCAACTGTCCAACTCTTAATTGAATATTTGTGTTAAAATAATTGCAATACAAACAAACAGACTTAAACTATTTCCGGCATATACGGACCTTGGTGGGAGGACTTGTAGCCGTAAAGAATGGCTGCACGACCACGGTGAAGTCGTCCCTGGTGTCATAGCGCCCAGTGTCCACTAGCGCCTGCGTGAGGTCCCGGTATCGCTGCGTCTCCGCCACTAGTTCCGCTTCCGCCTCAGCGCTCGCCGGGAACGCAGCGCAGTCGCACAGGAACCTGATCAGGAATGCTTGATACTCAGTACACACATGCATCATTGTAACACACGTGAATAGTAGAGATTCGTATTGTAAAATTGCGTTGACATGAATGAAACACATTCGTTCTGAAGTCTTGTAACCTTGACTTGTCTTCCGTACAGAGCTTTTTGAACACATGCGTTCAGCTGTTTCATATGAACACCATTGGTTTGACCGTTGCGTACATTCCGGAAAATGTACAGCCTACACCGAGAACTTAATATAGGACTTCTGCTTCTTAAATAGGAGCATGACGATACACGAGTCAAAGTAAAAAAAAAACAACATTTGCTGTAATAATTTGCATCGTCGTCAATATATAAGTTATCGTATGAAGCATGCACAAGAAACTGACATACTTGTGGAGTGTCGAGCAGATGAAGCCCGCGTTGAGGTCCTTCACCATGGCGATGTCGAGGATCTGCACGACATTCACGAACGCGCGCGGCACGTTGGCATGGAGATAGTCTAGGGCGGTCTTGATGTTGGCCACGTAGCTCTCGGCGCTATACTTGTTCTGAATAGTGAAAATATTGAATGTTGTGATTCATTTGAAATTATTAGTATTGAATAAATTAATGCACATATATTTTTCATACACAGTAATGTAACTGTATCATCAAATTCAATAATCCAATAATCAATATTATCATCCACATCAACATCACCAACATCTTCGCCATTAACAACGATCTCGTCCTCATCAGTATCAACAACCGCGGATCCTTTATTGTTTATAAGGTCGCAACGGTTTAACGGAATATTGCGTCCGCTTTGCGACCTGGAGGTATCGGTGAGCGATCTCAAGACCTTCAAAAAAACACACCAAGTACTGGTTCTTCCCAGGGAACGGACTCGAGCGTGTCTTTTTAAGCACACGGTTTCGATGCAATCGAGCTAACACACATCTGTTTGAATTAAATACCATTATCATATACTGCCATCAGTATATTTTTCTCATTATAATCATCCCCATCATCAAAACACCACGATGCACACAGAAATCCTTCTACACATTATAACCATCAGCACGAATACTACTAACACCAACAAAACGACGACGAGGCTAAGGGATGCAGCGATACTCCCAAACGCGTCTTGTCTATCATAGGTGTACCTTGTCCTCGCAGTAGGAACAGAGGTCGTTGCCGCCGATGAAGAGTGTGACGACCTTCCAGTCCTCCTGGAAATTGATTTTCTTGTCCGCCTTCATCCGGTCCACCAACTTCACCGCCTGGGCCGGTATATCCCTGATAGTAATGATAGTAGTAAGAATGCCCCTTATGTCCCTGATGGTAACGTAAGAAAGTCCGTTATGTCCCTGATAGTAATTTAACAATGCCCGGTATGACCATGAAAGTAATGTAAGAATGCCCGGTATGTCCCTAATAGGAATGTAAGAAAGCCCGGTATGTCCCTGATAGTAATGTAAGAAAGCCCGGTATGTCCCTGAGAGTAATGTAAGAATGCCCGGTATATCCCTAATAGTAATGTAAGAAAGCCCGGTGTGTCCCTGAAAGTAATGTTAGAATGCCCGGTATGTCCCTGATAGTAATATAAGAATGCCCGGTATGTCACTGCTAGCAATGTAAGAAAGCCTGGTATGTCCCTGATCGTAATGTAAGAATGCCCGGTATGTCCCTGATACATGCCGTAATGTAAGAATGCCCGGTATGCCCCTGATAGTAATGTAAGAATGCCCGGTATTTCCCTGATAGTAATATAAGAATGCCCGGTATGTCCCTGATAGTAATGTAAGAACGCCCAGTATGTCCCTGATAGTAATGTAAGAATGACGGTATGTCCCTGATAGTAATGTAAGAATGTCCGGTATGTCCATGATAGTAATGTAAGAATGCCCGGTATGTCCCTGATAGTTATGTCAGAATGCAACCACAATGGCTTCGAGGGGATGCATAAATATTACATAACTGCTGTTTAATTCCAACGTACCATATAAGAGTGAAAATCAACACTCACGCATGCATTATTTAGACTTATGTTATATTATTAATAAACAAAGGTTTTAAGAATGCGTTTTCAAACGAGTATCGTTTCATCAACTTGCATGAATAAAATACATGCGTTTACACAATTATCTAATCAACTTTCATGTAAAAGTGCGTATTTACAAGATGCGTCGTTTCTGTGCGCGGCGTTGAATTAGTGATTCTTTACAGTTGAATTACATGTACCAGCATCGACAGCTTGCTTATACGTTAAGCAGCGTATTTCTCCAAAATGCGTCGTTATTAGTCGTTATTTCATGAAATCAATTCTCTGTTTCCTTGACTTACTCAGACACGTCCCCGGGGTTCGCTAAGTTAAGGTGAGAGACGGACTCAAGCCAGACCGGACCCCAGCCTGTGGAGAACCCGCGCACTTCGGGGTTGTACACCTTCATCATGTCTGGAAATAGCAACACGTGGTTATTGTTTTTTAGGAACTTTTCACAGATTTTTTTATGTATTGGAGTTTTCGTGAAATTCTTTACATTGATCAATGTAAACATTTGACTTAAAAAAAGGGAATAGATTAAAGAAATAAACAAAGTAATTCGCAACTGGGCTCGAACCACTGACCCCTTCAGTAAACGTCTAACGCAGAGACCACTCGGCCATCCGTGTTAATACAGCGAGTGGTGTATTTTTATCTTTATATAAGCAACCCTCGTAGTGTCACAAAATATAACGATAACAACAGAACTCTCCAAATTATTCAATCGTTTCGCGTTGCAAGCTTTATAATTTTCAGGTTTTTAAATCGTCAAAAGATGCATGTGATTGATATTTTAGAGCATGGCAAATGTTCAGTATTACTGTTATCTCACAAATATCACAAATTCAACGAAAATTTGCGAATCTGAAACCATTTTT
Source organism: Dreissena rostriformis (assembly GCA_007657795.1). Classification (NCBI taxonomy): domain Eukaryota; kingdom Metazoa; phylum Mollusca; class Bivalvia; order Myida; family Dreissenidae; genus Dreissena; species Dreissena rostriformis. Next base: position 87,202 of record VMBQ01000566.1, on the reverse strand, counting down.
TCCCCTATTTTGTCAATTTAACAAAACATGAAAACGTCCCTTTAAAGGGACTTGTTCACAGTTTATCAAAATGAGATTTTTTCATTTTTTGTCACAGATTCAAGATATAAATGAACAATGTACATCAGTGTGCGAAAAAACACTAATTCCGCAGACTTTTACTGAAAATACACGTTCGTTTACGAAAACTCATCGTTAGAAATTGATAAAATTATAACGCGTCTTAGACGCGAAACGATCTAAAAACTTCGATTTCTTGTGTTATCGTTATATTTTGTAACACGTGGATAGTTATACAAATTATAAAATAAATGGCAACCCATGTGAAGACGGATGGTCAGGTCCGCATATAATGTAGTCGTAAAGACTCAACGGCGACCTAAATTCTGAATTACACACATACACACATGAAGACGGATGGCTGAGTGGTTTCGGCGCTTGGCTTTTACTCCATGGGTCATTGGTCCGAACCCCGGTGTGGTTAACTTGTTTTTTTCTCTTTTTTATTCTTGTTTTTTTTGTATTGTAGCTCTTTAGTTCTGTTGTTTATATTTATCAATTGAAAGCATTTAATGACAAACTTTAAAACATGCCAAAATCGGTGAACAAGTCCATTTAAGCACTATATGAAAGCGCATAAAAAAATTGGTGAGATAAAAAAAAATACCAAAACAATGCAATTAAAATGTTATGGGTAACTTGGCTGTGTCAAATTATATATTTTTACAGTCATATTAATCTCGATGTAAGATATATTTCGATCCTTAAAACATAAATAGTGTCGATATGATAATGCAGTAAAGTTTGTAAATTTCTTAGACATAGTATCATTTTTGTAAACTAAACTACTCCCATATATTTCATAGATTACCATAATATTTTCCATAGCTAATTTTTTTTACTGGATTTACACGTATATTCATGCACACAAGAATAAATTGAAGCGTCTGTCGTCTGTTCTCCGAAAAAGATTAAGGCAATTCGTCCTGTTTCCATTCACACACAATTAATCTTTTTAACCATCATTTAACGTTAGCACAAATTCAAAAACGCTATTTATACTCACTGGGAAGTGTTTCATCTTCAACAATGGACTTGTCTCCGCCGACACTGCAAATAGAAACATTCTTATTATCTTTTTAAATGTTTTACACAATTCCATACCGGAAAACCATTGCGAAAACAATTGTTGATTGTGTGCGTTAATGCTGCTTGTTCAAATCTTGAATTCCTGCAATGTCTTATTGATTTGTTACTTAATTATAATTATAGTTTAAGCATATATATTAGTTCACGATATTCATCACAATAAGCATGATTGCTTCTTGCATAAGAGATGTGAGAACAGGAGCACCGCTAGTAGTCAGGTTCACTTTCAAACGAAGGGATGAAAATTGGTTGGGGCCCACGAGCCAATAGCCACATTTATTAGTGGTGGATCCTTAATTGATGTGAAATAAAGAAAACAAAGTGTGAGATCTAATTGGTATGTTTTCAGGACATAAGTTATACGTGTATTCAATACTAGTTTATTATAAATATTCATTCCATAAATGACTTTTTAAGCGTCCACTTTGTTATCTTTTTTGGTATGCTCGAGTGTCTAAACTCCATCGAGCCATGTTTAAGGATACATAGATGATACATAGATTGACATGTAATATTTTATCTCGTTACCCGGTCCGTGTAAACAATTAATAGATGTGATTTAAAGTCCTACATCAGTTGACATTCAATGTCGACCTTATATCCGGTTATTGACATTAGAGAACCTCACTGTCCAGTCCACGTGCTCAATATACATGTATTTACAAATGTTGTATTTGTAAAGCCTTGCAATCAGACGCCCTATGTGGTGTGATTATGAGACGATATATACCATTACGGTGTGCTAAATAGCAAAGGTGATTTGATTACTTTCACGCCATCGGTCCGTTAACCGTATCAAAGTATGAACCTGTCATACAATCACTGTTCCTTTTGACGACAATCACTGTGTTACACAGTTTTTGGCCTTCCGATGAAGTAAAGCCCTTGTCACAGACAACTGCGGTGGCCCAAACAGCAGACCAAATGCACTCGTGGTGTCAACACTTCTGCAGATCCCAAGGACTATGTAAGACCATACAAACCGTACGGACAAAGTACGCTGCACGGAAACCGCAATTACGACGCAACTATGTATCGTGTCTCCGTGTCATCGTGCGGACTTGACGCAGACGTTTATTGAAGCAAACAAGGTAAGGTACCTGCTGATTGAGGCACGATGTCCGCACGATGCCCTTACGGAATAGGAGGATTGATCCAAGGCCACAGCAAGGCCTAATTTAACCCTTCGTACGTGTGTCCCTTACCTCCCATTTAATGTGGGTATAACTATCCAATATGTTGGCTTACGAGATCCGGGCCTAGTATCACGAACAAACTTAAGTCAATATCCAAAGTGCTTATGTCTGCGATTGCTACTTACTTCCGGCGTATACGAGCCTGTACATCTCGATTCACTTTAACTATACAATCTATATACCTCCATGAGAGACCCCGGTCTTGCTTCAGCAGCCCGATGACGGTCTTAGCCTTGATGCCAGTTCCGGCCTGAAATGTACCGGGGCAGTGCCAAGCGTTAATTGAACAAGCAAATGACGAGAGTGAACAGCGGCTCATCTGAATCGTCCTGTCTTTTCTTTATGTTTGGAACGTTTTTGTCGTTTCTAATTAGGGTATATCGATCGGCTTTGGAAGTAATGGCAATTTCGATGAACTGCCGATACTTTTATACGTTTTAATGTCATTTCTATTTCAGTATTATATCGACTGGATTAACAATATCGAAGTGTTTTGTCAATAAATCTTTATTTAACAACAAACACATACACATGCATATGTCAAACTTTCAAAATATAAATTATATTAAAGCGTGATGTCATGTGCCATAACAATCCAAAACAATAAGCACACAAGCCAAACTGCTTTGTGAGTTCATAAATAAAAGACTGGACGCTTCAAACTAGTCGCGGTGCACCAGTATGTAAGGGGCTACATAATATGTACCTCCACGATTTCCCCCGTACCTCCGTCAGCAACCCGAGAACCGTGTCGGCGGAAATACCCGTCCCTGCCTGAAAATGGCAATAGTGACCTTCCAAGCGACAAGTGTGCTCATGGAAAATACCATAACACCATTTTCAATCTTGATTAGTCAGTGCGATTTTGGAATGCTACCCCGGACCGATCTCCTTTGAATGTGTATTAAGAATTATGTTCGCATCTCTTTGCGTGAACATCAGTACGTGTATCATCAATTGCCCTTTTGTAAGGACAGTTTTAAACTTGACCGTATGTTAATGACTTTGACAACTACCGAATAAGTAAACATCTACGGTGTTCATGATTATGCTTTCATTGTGAACAGAAAACAATGCATATACATGTAGATCGAACAAGTGCTGTATGCAAGGTCTAAATTATAACGTTTAATGTACTATTACTAAGTTTCAAGCGACTTGTTCACCGATTGTCACCGTGTTTAAAGAGACTTGTTAAGAGCTCCAATATTAAAACAAGAATAAAAGTACAAAAAGATTTTTTTTTAACCACACCAGGGCTCGAACCACTGACCCATGGCGTAAAAGCCAAGCGCCGACCACCACTTATCCATCCGTCTTCACGTGTTCTTCACGTTTCACAATTTCTGACTATGATTTTTCGTAAACGTAAGTGTATTTTCAGTATAAGTCTGTGGCATTAGTGTTATTTCGCACACTGATGTACATTGTTCATGTATTTCTTGAATGTGTGCCAAAAAGTTGAAAAATTCTCATTTTGATAACTGTGAACAAGTCCCTTTAAGAGTCTATTTAGGAAAAGATGATTATATCAAGAGCCAAAGTATTATTTAACACATTGCCTTCACTGGGAATCCAAATTTAATGCGCTATCATTGGGCAATTAAGACTTCGGAACATTTAATCATATGTATGCGTATTTTACGCTCTGTTTGCATTTGACGTACTTTCAATATTATCTATCAAAAGAGTTACAAACCCTTATTTGTTTTTCTTTACTGATTTTGATTAACGAAGAATCGATATTTTATAATTTTCTTACTAAGAGGTGTTATTTCGGATTCGATTATGTGAATACCGGTATAATGAATACATTAATTTTTCAACTGCGAACAAGTACCTCATTACAAAGAATCTCAATTTTAAGACATTAGAACTTTCTTTTCTAAGCTGAAAGCGATTCTTAGGAAACTCCTTACCGTGATTGAGTCCCCGAGCGCGCCGACGACCTTGACGTCCGTTGGCCGGAGGTTGTGCACTGTAAACAAGGTGTGAAACCATTGAAGAATCAGGCGGAATAAGCTACCGGTAATCAAGTTAACGAGCAACCACGCGGCGTCACGTGCTGTTTTATTGTAACATTTCGATAATAAAAATGCGTGGTACGTGTTATTTACACTTACGATCTCAACTCGTAACACGTGTCTATTTAAAATATAATGTATTATAATGACATATTATACAATAGAGGAATTCGCGATTAAGATATGACTTTAACAGTATATGATCACATGTATTAAGTTGGACATTGATGTCGTAAGGGTAGATAAGTAAACATATTGATGCAAACTAAAAGTGAAAGTGTATTTTCACGGTTACCTGTCGTTGACTGTCTTGCAGGCCCGACAAACTTCTGACACGGGAATTCTAAACCCGCCTTTGGTTTCACCTACAACAGCAGTATATTATTGTTATTGGTGGCCTGCAATACTTGAATTTGTTCACATTTGTAAAGGTGTACTATCGCTGTAAGTTAGACTGGAGAAACTGATGGCGCAACAACAAAAAAATATATACATTTATAAAGACAAACGGCAATTTCGTAGCCATTAGTGCATTGATAATAAGGCGCCGACACTGTCGAAATTTTTATTTCTTTTTCTTAAGTTTCGCGCAATCATCGTGCGCATATTTCAATTAAGCTGACAGAAACCATATGAGGTCATCGGGATTACTTTTTGTATACTAAACCCGGATTTCGGTTGGCCACGACATGGAAAACAACGATGCTATACGCAAACAGCGACCACAACTATTCGTGGTACACATGCTTATTAAGAAATCGCTTATATTATTAAAATATTCAAGTAATATTAATTGTTACATGTGCAAATGTACGTAGCCCTCGTAAATGAAACAAGAATCTTGAAGAAATCTAAGACTCGTAGCCCAACTCCCACATTTGTGTCACGTCTTTAAATGTTGGATGAAGGATCGACGCGATTCATACCTGCGAGTTATCGTCCGCGAACAGCTTCACGTGCTCGGCGAACAGACGGACGAACGTGTCGTTCTCGGCCTGGTTAATGACGAACTCCGCGTACTTGGCATAGTCGCACACTGCAAGGGAGAGAAGCACGAACACGTGCAGGAGAGATAAGCAAGTACACGTTGCAGACCAATCTCCACGCAGAGTTGTCGTTCCATGCTCTCACAAACAATGGTTCCAGTCAAATCTCTGCGCGGAGGTTGGATGAAGACGATAAACCGGCAAAACATCGCATACAATGGACATTTTCATAGTTTCTCGCGGAAAGAAATAATTTCCAAAAATGACTTTTGCCCGTGTGTTGTTAATATTTCAAAGTATTGAAATCATTGAATGCGTTTGCAACGTAACAATTTTGACAGCTTTAATATGTAATTAGTTTTCGAGAAGAATATTACATTTTAGATCATTATATTCATTCCCTTTACTGTAAGTATTTTCAGTACTTCTTCTTATGTCTGTTTGCAATTAAACGCCCTCAAGAACATTGACTGTTTAGTCAAAATCTTAACGTATAATTAATACAAACATTATCGTGGGAAAAAATGTATGCGGAAAATAACGTTAGATTTATGATTGTCGGAACAAGTGTTTAGTTTCCTTAATCTATTGTTCTCTTGAAAAGTATAGAGGTGGAATTTCATTATAAGCATATTTTGCTTTTAATGACAAATTAGAGGAAGTTAATGACTTTATTAAATTTATAAACCTATTAAAACTACTTACGTAAAACCTTACTACGACCAATATATATAGTCAATACAGATATCGTAGTAGACTTATCGGCAATTTAGTATTATTGTTAAATTTAAATCTACTTGAGGGCACTGGTAAGAAATGCTACATTGAGTACAAAATACAAGACAAAATCGGTTAGTCGGTCAGCGTATGTAAATATCGACTGACAATTTGAGATATACGAGATATATGAGTTGTTAAATACACAAAGACTCGTTCTTTTCTTGAGTGCGTGAAAAAATACAAGCACTGTTATATCTATTAATTTTTAATTAAGCGCATGAAGACTAAAACGTTCAAAGCAATGCCTAACTTTGGTAAAAGATAAACATAATTAATGAAGATTGCAAAGATGAATAATTATAAAAGGGAATGTTTTTTTTTCCCTTTAACGCACATGTATTTGAATAAAATACTGAAGTATTTGAGCAAAAAGGAAGTAAAATATTGTGGTTACCATATAGATTCTACATCCTACCCCAGAAAAAAACGCGTTGACTTTTAGGTGATTATGCTAATAATGTTATATATTATACGTGTAGTTAGTTAATAAATCATTGTTTAAAAGACTCATGAAATAATTCCATGTATTTCTCTATTGTTTATTACTTTCAAACGTAAACAATACTTTATAGGTTCTATAAAATACATGTGCAACCGCTTAAATATATAAATACCTGCCAAGTGCAGTCCTAGAACAAAGAGAAAGTATTTGATCATCCTGTCCGTCCTTCTTCCAGATCACAAATAACCACATTCAAGCCAAGTTCTTTTATATATTTATATTATCAGCTTCGTGTTTGTTTGTTAGTACAGCCTTTAACCCGAACGTTATCTTATGAAATAAAGTCTATATCATTGTTATTTAATCTTTTGATAACGTCCTTTTATTTAGCATTATTATACCCTTATTAATCAAGTTTAAATTACTGCGTCTCGTGACGAGATACGGTCACATGCTTACATTTTATTGTTAAAATGTTAAATACGCTCGATAAGGCCGTGAGGTTGTCATACATGTAGTGAAGGTAGTATGTTATACGAGTCTCGCTTTGAGAAAATCGGGTTTAATGCATGTGCGTTAAGTGTCGTCCCTGATTAGCCTGTGCGGACTGCACAGTCTAATATGGGACGACAATTAACGCACATGCATTAAACTCCGTTTTTCCAGAGCGAGGTTCATATATATATTATGATATTATGTATATACGAGGGGTAGTCAAGAAGTTCGTGGTTGTTGCCATTCTTCGGCGTAGCTGCCTCAGATGGGGTTTAAGTTTTTATCAGTTTAAAGCGTCCGAACCAATCCACATACAGGACCGGGCGGCGATGCATTTTGCAGTGTCCCCAAAGCTAGAGTTTGGTCTGCTAGTCAGCGGTTTCCAGGACCTACCGGAAACCCTTGCCGTGGTCCAATAACTGTGTGGCTCGTACAAGAGTCGGGGTATGGAGAGGTTCATCAGGGTGGGTAACTAGTTACAGAAAGTGCGTTGAGAACAGCGGTGAATACATGTGTGACGTTCACGCAATGGAATAATNACGACTACATTATGTGCAAACCTGACCGTCCGTCTCCACATGGGTTGCCATTTATTTTATACTTTGTATAACTGTTGCCGGAAGGTTTCCGTGTGGTTCTATCGTGGAGGATAAACTCGTTTGGCTGTAAGATATTTATTAATGGTAATATATATCATTAATAATACAACAAAGAGTTGTGTACTCTTTGAATGTAAAGAATCGCATCCATATAAATATAGCCATACACAAATACAAGTAATGCATGATCCGACGGTGATCCTTAAAATATAAACAATACAAACAATACAAAATACAATTTAGCAACGAAACATAGTGAAAATACTAAAACATAATTATCTGTAAGATATTTATTTATGGTAATATATATCATTAATATACAACAAAGAGATGTATACTCTTTGAACGTAAAGAATCGAATGACTTTAGCAATCATTCGATTCACGAGATCTACATTGAACATATTAGTGCACGGGAAAAGGAATGAGTGATCTGAGTATTAGACAAATTATAAACGTGCAACTGTATGGATTAGATGAACTGAACTTATCTAACCTACAGCAAAACGACCTAAACGAATAAATCGAATAAACAACTAATCAACGAGTACAATAAGTATTAAACTTACTACCGTTATAAACTCATAGAAAAGTCGTGATTTACATTTTAAGTTAACTATATATTTTAGAAATTGGTTCAACAATAAAACAACACAACACCGTATAGTTTTATATTTAATAATAAATACGATCTGTAACATAACTATCCACGTGTTGTTAACAAATTTAACGATAACACAAGAAATCGATATTGTTGGATCGTTTCGCTTCTGAGACGCTGTATAATTTTATCAATTTCTAACGACGATTTTTCGTAAACGAAAGTGTATTTTCAGAATAAGTCTGCGGCATTAGTGTTATTTCGCACACTGATGTACATGGTATATTTATTTCTTGAATCTGTCACAACAAGTTGAAAAATTCTCATTTTGATAATCTGTGAACAATTCCCTTTAAGTTTCAATGAACTTTTACTGACACCAACGGATTTCAAACACATCTAAGACAATATGAATGTACCAACAAATCTGATGAAAGTTGTCTACACTTAGACGCAATGTAAAATCAATTAAACGAAACTTCAAGACTACATGTATCTTCACACAGTTGAATAACGAGGTTGAAATGTCCAATTTCAGCATGAAAAAATATTCACTATATCAGTTGCGATGCATATTGACGGGGAATAACTCAGTGCGAAAAATATCTAACTCTTCGCAGTGTTTACCTCCCCTATTTTATTAACGGCGCATAATAACCCTTAAGAAAGATGATCTCGTGGCGCTTTTCCAGTTCGCGCTGTTGTTGGTGCATGCGCTTCTGACCTTAGAGACCCAGGTTCAATCCCTGTTCCTATGAGCACGTGGTTTTTGGTTGGGAGTCCCTATACCGGACAGGTGGTGTCCCCCCCCCTCTCAACAGAAAACCACACACCAACGTTTAAAATCGTTAAGCAACAACTAAATAGATTGAAATTGCAATCAAATGGAAATCAAACTTAGTTACAACTTTCGTATGTGTAGTAAGTTAATTACCCAGAAGTGCTGGGACACACTCCGGTCCATATACCGATATAATGCAGCCATTGGCGCGGAACGACTTAATAAACTCCGAAATACACACACTAATCTCATGGTTATCCGTCAATAAAATTAATGCTACATATATGTTTAATAATTGTGTAGACGTTCATCTGAAAGTTTCTGAACCTGGCAGTATCTTTATTATTATAACTCGATGATTTAGCAGAGCCCCAATGACTTTCTCTTTAAATGCAAGTTAACGTTCGATCAAATAATATATAACGATACTAAACATATACGGATAACATTAATTTATTTATCGATCAAAATTGATGCAGAACTGAATTGTTAAACAATATTTGCTATTATTACATTAAATATTATGGCTTGCTATTTACCATCGGAAAATGCAATTTGAAATGATCAAAATATATAAGAAAGGTATACGAATAAGAAAGCGGTTGTTTCCATGTTTATCATCATTCCGAGCCACAGACTGTACTACATTAGGGCACAGGTGTTGGGCGCGTGGCCAAGTCACTTTAACACTATCAATATGTCATAAAACAACATTTTTCATCATTTTGACAAAAAATAAAATTCTTATATATACGGAATATTACGCTAGTCAATTGTTCCAAGAGTATGTATCAGTCCTATATTCCGTTTATTATATACAACAACTAACGAAAACAGTTATCAATTATATTTTTTGCCATAACAAAACTGACAAAACAATGTTTCAAATGTGACGTCATTTAATGTGAAGTCATTAAAATGTGACGTCATTAAATGGATCGAAGAAAGTAGTCCGGCTAGAATGGTAATACGGAATCGGAAACAGCGATCAGCATAATACGGNAAATAGAGAATCTAAGAAGCATCATACTGACGCCGACCACAGTGCCCTCGCGTTGCCATCTGGTTTCTCCAATAGATAAAACATGTGCATGTGTGTATAATTGGCTATGTATGGACAGGACATCGTCGAAAGTTTATGTTAAATTAATTATCATTATATCTAGGATATTGGTAAATTTAACTCGCAATTTGCTATTTAAAACGATATCAGCTGAACTATTGATGAAGTGTCTCATGAAGTCATTATACACTTGTCTTATTGTTTATTTCTATCTTATTGTTTTTCTTTGCAACAACAATTTTAAATATAATGGCACAGAAAAGAACACACCTTTTTGGAGCTAGTCGTATCAATACATCGTTATACAAGTTAAGTTGCAATACTTGAAATTGCTCAAGGGGACCTACAGAATAGACTAGTTAATTGTGTATACAGATCACTGTTGTTCATCCCCAACTTCCTTAATTACTCGATTTCATTAATTATATTTGTTTCCTTTTTCTTCAAACGTCCTTTATTGTTTAAACAAGCTGATCATTAATATCTATAACTGTTTTAAAATAACAATTCGTCGGAACATAAATTCGTCGTAAACTCTTTGATTAAACAGCGCACAGCTTGTCTTCTTATATGTGTGTATATGCAAGTCTTTGTCAACAATTATGACTTTGAAACGCTTCGTCAAACTAATATATACTATTTTTATTATTACGCATAAACTATTCAACAACACTAAAATTATAATTTTTTATAGTTGTAACGTAACTTTTATGTTTTGATCTATTTTATTTTTCCATAAAAATACAAACATTGATTTAAAATTATAGATTCAATGTTAGGCAATCACACACGTTTCTCGAATTTACCACACCTTCCTTGTTCGCTACTTTTACTTTCGTTTTAATTCAATAATTGGAAAACCCAAATTGTAGAACATTCTAGATATGATGTCACATCCGGCGAAACTTCCAGAACAACCCGTTTACTGCTATATATAAAACCGAGAACTATATTTCCGTTAAATAGTACACGAAACTACAAAGGTGTGTGTCGAAAAGACATGCTTAATTATAAATAAAATATTGTATAAAATCTATATTTTGTATGAACATTGGTATTTCTAGTTTTGTTTGAAGATTTAAATTAGTTGTCACAAAGAAAAGATATTTTTCTGGAAGGCGATATTTTCATACACCGACAGCGTTGTTTCCTTTCCAACCGGCGTGTTTCACTAAGAAGCCGCATTCCGATTGAACAGAACAGAATTTTCCTGAAACTTGGAAAAAAAATAATTGAACAAAGGTATGTGGAGATTAGTTAACTAAGTTACATTCAATGGAAATAAATGTTGTGTATTTATGCATCATATTCCATTTAAATGCCATTTATATTATGTTACATTTCTTTTTCTTCTGGAACATGTGACTTGTAATTTATTGTTCGGAAAACAGTATTAAAGATTTAATCTCAGTGTATAGTTTATTCCTCGAATATTATTTTTTGATTATGACAATTTACATTAAATGTACATTAAATTGTGTTGAAATATAATGCTATTCACCACAGGGGCATGTAATGTGGCCCTTTAGGTTGACTTGCCATGTTCTCGATCGTATCGTAGTTCGGACACGTCGTATGTGCATCAACATAATCATGATTCTATTTTAGATGTTCGACGTTTAACGCTCATTATGGTTTCATTAAAGTGCCATTATCCTAAGAAATACAATTTTGTGGTGTACAGTCAAGTTACCATAGCGGATCACGTTGATGTTTAAGAATGCGTTTCTCGATAAATAGAAGACATTTTTAGATGATACTTTGCACACAGCATCTTCAAGGCCTGTTCTTTAAAACGCATTGATTGAGTAGTAATCGGAGCTACTCTTTGTCAAAGATTTCGGTACGTTTTGCTGACATGTATATACCACTATGTTGACTTCCATCTCGTTTCCAAATCGAGGTTGAACATTATTCGCGGCCACATGTTATAACTGTTGGAAAGTAAGAAGTTTATGCATTAATTTAAAGGCCATTTAGTAGTCTTTCTGCCTGCAAAAGTCTTTCAGTTTTGATTCGTGTTTAAGATTTTGCAACACCTTAAATGAAATGAAGAATTAGGGCAATAACGGATCAAGCCTGATAATATGCGTATTGATAATATATAATATTAAAATATATGCAAATCTTGTTGATTCTTTCAATAAATGATCTCAATCTTTATGTTTTATTTATGTTTCATGTTCAATATCGATGATTAGATATGATTCAAACAATTTACATGGTTTATAAGATGCCCAAATCTTTTCGATCTATTTATATGATTTTCAACAGATAATTCACACAAGAACACAATGCGTAAAGTGTAGATACAAAATTACATATAGAAAACAATTAATAGCAAAAAATGAATATAATTTATAACTGGCAATGTAACTTGGTCATTGTAAGCAACACAGTTCATGTTTCAACAGTTCAAATAGCATTTTAGATGCCCTCCTGTGTGGTTTCAATCACGTGATCCGTTATGGCTACAACTGATGCGCAGGGCTCGACATTAACTTTTGAAGCCACTTGTCCAGTCGGACAAGTAGACCATAATTTCACTTGTCCTGACCAAAAAGCAACTTGTCCTGACCATTATATCTTATTCTGCTCAGTACTTTGCAAAATAATGAAATAATACAAAATGCTCAAATCATAAAGACTTGAATCGTTCAAAATACATGTAAACATAATTGTAGGCAATTTCAATACAAAAAGAACTGACTAGAATAACAGGAAAACTCAAGATTATTGATTTTTAAACATTATACAAAGTCATAATACCTGACAAAAACTTGTGTGTTGCCAACATCAAACAGAAAATGTTAAAAGTGATGTATATGTACAGTACTTAACTGAGCTAAAAAAAACAAAATCATTCTATACATAGAGAGGACGTCACTACGTTAATTGTCTGTAAGATCGGTGTGTACAGGTGTCGTAAAATGCATATTCTTTACAAGGGAGAATATTCTTGTTATCTTGGCAAAGAAAAAAATGTTAAGGGTTGCTTCCCTTGTGAACAGTACAGTGTAGTACATGTATCACATGGAACTATCGGAATATCTCGGGCTTCGACGATTAAACGTATACAAAATATACTCGGAAAAGTTGAGTGATATCTCCACAGAAATAATGGCTTTAAAGGCATTTTTTCTAAGTTATACAATTATAATGACCACTTGTCCCGTCGGACTAGCAAATTCTTTATTTACTTGTGCGTACTAACAATTTGGTTGTCCCGGACAGTCATACTACCATTAATGTCGAGCCCTGATGATCCGTTAATGGATGAATTCTGAGGCGAAACAAAAGTATCACAAATACATTTTGCCTGCGTTTAAAAATAAGACTGCGCTGAAACAGTAAGCAAAGGTAATATTTTATCAAACTGGTGTAAAAGAAGTCTCAAAACATTTATTGCTTTTCACCAGAACAACTTAATTGCGCTACTGCTCCGGTAATGGTAACTTGACTGAATTATTTAAAGACACAGTGCAAAACTAGCCTTTAAGTTTAAGTTGGAATGTAAACGTCAGGGTCGACCAAACGGGTCATGTTACATGCCCATGAAGTAATTACAGCGCTTTACATTTGTTTGAATTTATGAAAGTAAAACTACAATTTACAAATACTTAAAATATGGCGTTTTACAAATTGCTTAACTTAAGGAACCTAAGCCATGATGCAAACATATTTTATAGGACTGACTAGACTTGTTCGTTGAAGCTAATTATGTATTGAACGTCTATCAGAGTCATTACATATTTCTGTCATTCTAAAAATAAATAATACAGAAAGTTTTGTTGCAAAAAAAAGGTTAAAACCCACATGACTGTAAAATATGGTGAGGTTCTCATTTTACAAATGAATACTGTTACAAATAGGACCATATTTACCTCAAACAAACTGTTATTAAGAGCTGTGATGAGACAGCATTTTGTCAAAAGTATGCATTAAAGGTGTAAATATTATCCATCTAACCAGTTATGCTGTTATTATTGTAGGTTCTACCTTAAAAATCACTGTCGGGTAGTTTTAATGTTGACTGTCGATCTACTGTCAAATTCATGTAGACTTCGCTATGGGGGCGGGTCCCATAACTGTATTATGCGCAATTTCAGAAAATATAAAATGTGAGATTTTAAGTTATGATAGCCAGAATTACAAATTGATTAGAATGTTCAATAATTCATATTCCCCATACAAGTATTATTATTAGCTCGGCTGTTTTGAAGAAAACCCGAGGTATTGTCATAGCCCTCTCGTCTTACCGCGTCGTCGTCGTCCAAAAACTTTAACATTGGCCATAACTTTTGCAATATTGAAGATAGCAACTTGATATTTGGCATGCATGTGTATCTCATGGAGCTGCACATTTTGAGTGGTGAAAGGTCAAGGTCATCCTTCAAGGTCAAAAAAACTAAATCCAAGCACCCACAGCCAAGCGTTGGCACCCGCTATGCGGTGCTTTCGTATTAATTGTATTGTCCTGTCATGGTTGGATCATAGATTTATGACCCATTTGTTTCACTTTTCAGATGCCTGAACAACAGACAGCGGGGGAACCTGAGGCAGAGACCTTTGCCTTCCAGGCCGAGATCGCTCAGCTGATGAGCTTGATCATCAACACATTCTACTCCAACAAAGAAGTCTTCCTCAGAGAATTGATTTCAAACGCCTCTGATGCCCTGGACAAGATCAGATATGAAAGCTTGACGGATCCATCCAAACTAGACACTGGAAAAGATCTGTACATTAAAATCATTCCTGACCGTGAGAGGGGCACACTGACCCTTATTGACACTGGTATTGGCATGACAAAAGCTGATCTGGTTAACAACCTGGGTACGATTGCCAAGTCGGGAACCAAGGCTTTCATGGAGGCTCTGCAAGCAGGTGCCGATATTTCCATGATTGGTCAGTTTGGTGTGGGTTTCTACTCCGCATACCTTGTGGCCGATAAGGTGACTGTCATCTCGAAGCACAATGATGACGAAGTCTACACATGGGAGTCGTCTGCTGGTGGTTCTTTCACAATTAAGCCTAATACTGGTAAGAGATCATACAAAAGTCATGTATAAACTAGTTTACTGTGATCAATTAAATTACATGTAATAAAAGTTTTAACAAGCACAAGACAACTGTGTTAAATCTTTTTCCAAGCTTAATGACTGTTAAAAATATCTCGATGAAGAACATGCTATAATTTTTGCTTAACTAGTGAAAACTGGTGTTCAAGAGACTCAAATTGTCACCTGCAAAATTGACTTACACACGATTACAAAATTGAATCTTGTTTAGTTGTTCATGTTCATGTTGCCTAATTGCAGAAACCCCTTTTGAGCGCGGCACAATGATCACCCTGACCATTAAGGAGGACCAGGCCGAGTACCTGGAGGAGAAACGCATCAAGGAGGTGGTGAAGAAGCACAGTCAGTTTATCGGCTACCCGATCAAGCTTGTCTGTGAGAAGGAGCGAGACAAGGAGGTCTCTGATGATGAGGAGGAGGAGAAGAAAGAAGAGAAGGATGGAGAGGAGAAGGTAAGAGGAACTGATGAGCCTTTAATATCTGAACCTTTATATTGTTTTACAAACAAAATATATTGGGATTTAGGATGAAATGCACCAGTCTATTGAATCTTGATAATTGCTGGCGAAACAAAGTACTTCAACTTCCATTTGCGTTCAAAACTTGTTTGCAGATTGTTTTAAAACTCAATATTTGATCAAAGGAATGCCCAGGTATTTTCAAATAATTTAATATTAGGTAAGTTTAAATGTTGATGTGTAATTTTCATTGAAATATTTTATTTTTTCAAAAAAATAAATTGCTTTCAATGTTGATGTATTTCTCTTTTTCTCAGTCTGAAGATGACAAGCCCAAGGTAGAGGATCTGGAGGAGGATGAAGATGAGGACAAAGACAAGGACAAGAAAAAGAAGAAGAAGATCAAGGAGAAGTACAATGAGGACGAGGAGCTGAACAAGACCAAACCCCTGTGGACCAGGAACCCCGACGACATCACCAAGGAGGAGTACGGAGAGTTCTACAAGTCCCTCACCAACGACTGGGAGGACCATCTCGCTGTCAAGGTACGAAACAGATCTAGTTTAGAACTGGATTGTGCAAGGGCTGTAGANGCCGTCATTAAGGGACAACATCCATTTTGAATTCAACTTTATACTTAGTTTCTTTGTCTTAAACGGTTTGCGGATCACATTTGTTAACAACTTTAATTTCTGTTTTTCAGCATTTCTCTGTGGAAGGCCAGCTGGAGTTCCGTGCATTGCTGTTTGTGCCAAAGAGAGCTCCATTCGACATGTTCGAAAACAAGAAGAAGAAGAACAACATCAAATTGTATGTACGGAGAGTGTTTATCATGGACAATTGTGAGGAACTGATCCCCGAGTACCTGAACTTCATCAAGGGTGTTGTGGACAGTGAGGATCTACCACTGAACATTTCAAGAGAAATGCTGCAGCAGAGCAAAATCTTGAAAGTGATTCGTAAAAATCTTGTGAAGAAATGTATGGAGCTCTTCGATGATATCTGTGAAGATAAAGACAATTACAAGAAGTTCTATGAACAGTTTGGGAAGAACTTAAAGGCAAGTATCTGGTGTCATGAAGTTTTGGTAGAAATGATTTAATTGGTAGTCTTTATCAATTTTCGATAATCATATCTTTTAAGCTAATGATAACTTACCATTTTCATTATTCACCCATGTACAATATTTTCTACAGAATTTAATTTGTAATCTGTATTTTGTAGCTGGGAATCCACGAAGACTCAACAAACAGGAAGAAGTTGGCTGGTTTCCTGCGCTACTACACGTCCCAGTCTGGTGATGAGGTCACCTCCCTAAAAGACTATGTCTCCAGAATGAAGGAAAACCAGAAAGACATCTACTACATAACAGGTAGAACAGTGTAGCCAATGAAAGATGCTTGAATCGTTATTTAATAACCATTTGTTCAGTTACATTTCTAAATTACCAAAACATGTGTTCAAGGACAAAATACTGAAATTGAAGAAGTAAAGTGACAAAATACTGATAAACAGTAAGACATTCATAAATAAAATCCTCTTCACCGTCATTATAGGGAAAAAATTGATTGTCTGACAACACATGCAACAACTGTAAGGCAAAGAAATTAAGTGCAAAAAACAGAACTTGTAAAACTAAAATCTATTCCCTAAGCACGGCACGTGTATATTTTGTACATTGTGCTGGTATCAAGGGAAATAGTAATTGTTCCTAGGCGTTGGTGGCTTGTTATTCTTGCAAGGCACTGTCATTATGGGAACTATATTTTTACATTTCCCTGAACATGTGTGAAAAAGCATGATCCAATAAATATCTGTGGTCAATGAGGCTGTTTTTAGTGAAACGACTTGCAGTAACAGTATTTTAATATTAGTAAACATAGGAATAAACAATATTGATCCTGCTTGGATTTTAAAGCTGGTTTAAATAGCAAAAAACTTTCCAAAACAGTTCCTTATTGACTTCCTATTTCCACTTTTTTTCAGGTGAAAGCAAAGAAGTAGTGCAGACCTCTGCCTTCGTTGAACGCGTGATCAAGCGTGGGTTTGAAGTGGTGTACATGACAGACCCCATCGATGAATACTCCGTACAACAGCTTAAGGAATTTGACGGCAAGAACCTGGTCTGTGTCACCAAGGAGGGCCTGGAGCTGCCTGAAGACGAGGCCGAGAAGAAGAAACGAGAGGAACAGAAGGCCGAGTTTGAGGGACTGTGCAAGGTCATGAAGGAAATACTGGACAAGAAGGTGGAAAAGGTGAGAGCATGGCTACAAAATGTGAAACAAAGATGAAATATTCACTATGCATGCACTCACAAGAGGCTCTTGTACTAACACAATTCTATGAACATGTTTAATAATTTAGTACGGTATGGAATGACTACTTTTGTCAGATCCTATATATCTACTTCAGGGATTCCGATGCGGAAGAATCTTCAGTTTGTCTAGCAGTTGTATATTATTGAAATTTATGAGTTGCAATACAATTTTTAATTATTATAAACTGAAGATTTTCTTGAATATTAAGATTTTCTTGAATCTGTAGCTAATACGAAAGTTTGTGTTATTTGTCTAGGTGACAGTATCCAATCGCCTGGTGAACTCTCCCTGCTGTATCGTCACGAGCCAGTACGGCTGGTCTGCCAATATGGAGAGAATCATGAAGGCTCAGGCCCTGAGGGACTCCAGCACCATGGGCTACATGGCCGCCAAGAAGCACCTGGAGGTCAACCCAGACCACTCCATCATCAAGGCTCTCAAGGACAAAGTGGGCGCAGACAAGAACGACAAGTCTGTCAAGGACCTCGTGCTGCTCATGTTTGAGACCGCTCTGCTCGCCTCGGGCTTTTCACTCGAGGACCCTACCCAACATGCCAACAGAATCAACAGAATGATCAAGCTTGGGCTAGGTACGTAGATGGATAGAAGATACAAACAATACATAAAAAACTTATTTTAAGTCTAGCTAAATACATACTTGTGAACAAAGATGAAAATGAGTGGTCTGAAAGTTTGATTGCATTAAACAATTCTTTAAGCCAAGATTTAACATTTTACAACTATATTCAAATCCCTGTTAGTCTAACTACACATGACACAATGTAAGTCAAAGATGATTAGCGCAAAGACCCAACATGTAAAAGTAGAATCCACTCCCTAAGCACGGCATGTGTATATTTTGTACTCTGCTGGTATCGCGGGAAATAGCAATTGTTCTCTAGGCTTTGGTGATCGGTATAATTGCCAGTTGCTGTCATTTAGGGACAATATTGATAGTCTTACGGCACGTGACATAATGTAAGCCAAATATGTTAAATGCAAAAATACAACTGGAAAAAGTAGAAACCACTCCGCATGGCATGTGTTTATGCACTAAAACTCTAAATTTCGTCGTTCTGTAGGCATTGATGAGGAAGACATTGCTGCCCCCGCTGATGCTGGAGATGCTACCACAGAAGACATGCCACCTCTGGAAGGGGAGGAGGACGATGCATCACGCATGGAGGAAGTCGATTAAAATACACAGCAGTGTGCCATCAAAGACACTTTAGTAGAGGCAGTCCAGAGTGTGGCTCTTGTGGGTCATCAATTTTGTCAAGCTGTTGTCTGTTGTTCATAGTATCATACCATCATGTGGCTTGTTT
Source organism: Dreissena rostriformis (assembly GCA_007657795.1). Taxonomy (NCBI): domain Eukaryota; kingdom Metazoa; phylum Mollusca; class Bivalvia; order Myida; family Dreissenidae; genus Dreissena; species Dreissena rostriformis. The sequence goes on along the minus strand of VMBQ01000566.1, from coordinate 67,908 downwards.
TTTTACTTCCTGTTAATGTTTATGTTGAATTTATCATTTGGAAGCGTCATCATTACTTGGCATAATGTTCACATACAGTGCTTTTATGTTCCATCCTTCACATTATAGGTGTGCTTTTTGACCCAGAACTTCACATTATCAAATCGAGCCAATATCAGTATCAGTTAGTTCTGTTCTGTTCAATCTGTGATTATTTTACATAAAAAGCATATTGTTTGCTTTCCAATAAATAAAAAAAATCTCATGGAGATCGATTTCAAACTTGGGTGTTTTGCTTGTTTCTGCTGTATCAATACTTCAGTTTCTTCAAAATGTGTTTGATTTTTTTCTTCTATGATAAAATTAAATATATAAAAATTGCTTATTTTTTGTTGATTGTGTTTGCAAGAACATGAACACTTATCTAAACAGTACATTTGTGCAGTAAAATGTAAAGCTGCAACGGTCATTTTGTGCATTGATCAATTAAACCAGATCGACTTATTGATTATTGGTGCTGAACCAGCAATAAGTAAAGCATTTCTAGACGAATAATCACAAACATTTTCATCGTAAAAAGGTACTTGAGCTCACCTGAGTGTGAAGTGCTTATGGGCATGTGAGGAGCTATTTTGGTTGTTTTTTCCGCGTCGTAGAGTTAAAGATCAGTTTATAGTCTGATATTGAGGACATCTTTAGCAGAATTTCACATTAACCCCCTCCCCTGATCAATGGGATATAAGTCGTCCGTTTACACTCATAATTCTCCATCTGAAGGGCCCAAATGTAAAAAAAATGGTTTATTGCTAAATCTACTATAACAGCATGGCTGTTAATACTTCCAAACAAATACAATTCTCATCACGCATTATATTCATTATATTAATGCAATGCTCTTAATAAAAATAACTTTAATGTGATTGGTCATGACGTCCTTTCTACAGCTATTCCCCTGAATACATGTACCTCTGATTAAAATGAAACACTGGCATTAAGAATAAACACGTATTGGTATGATTATGCAGAAGATTGTACCCAGCACCTCGCTATTGTAGTCTCTGGGACAGATGACATAAGAATGAGTGAAGCTTCCTCACCGCTTAATCCACAAATTTATTTAAATCCTTGTCAAGTCACTCGAGAATGAGCAATATGATAACAACGAGACGTGTTAACCTTAACCAAAGAGATGTCACACAAAATATCTTAATGCACTCCTCATGTTCACAGATGTCCATACCGATAATTATTTACCCCAAAACAATTTCATTTATGTAATAATCTTAATCTTAGTTCAGATTTAATTTGCATTAAGATGAAGTTTGATAGATCTGAACAAATGTAAATTTTTCAGCGCTAATAAATAAAGTTGTTGAGGCTAAGTTATGTAATCTTGGCTTGCTTCGTGTGCGGCACAACTCCAAATCCTATGTTGTTCAGTCCAGACATGCTACATAGGGTTTTCTTAAGATGTTCGGAGAGCCTAGACTTCCCAATGAGATTTTATTGCTTACAATTATTAAATAGTTAGTCCATTATCACAATATTGGCCTTCCGGTATTTGAAATGATTTCTAAAAAATAATGCCTGATATTTGGCCAGTTTAGGCAATTTTTACAAAATACAAAATAACGAAACACCCAATATTAAATCAACAAGAAAATGTGAGGGAAAAAATAAAACAGACTGGTTTTAATTGTTTTATTTTATAGCAATTTTTAATTTTGGTATATTTCAGATACAATTACTCAACACTGACCTTTGGGCAAGAATGTATTCTTAATAATGATTCACAAGTACTTTTAACCCATTTATGCCTAGTGTCTAGAAAAAAGGCCTTGGCAAACAGGGTAGACCCAGATGAGACGCCGCATGATGCGGCGTCACATCAGGGTCTGCGCTGTTTGCTTAAAGGAATTTCTGTAAGAAATATTCTAAATATAGAAATAAATATACTACACATCCCTTATTTTGGAAATGAATTGATCCAATTTAGAAGGATGGGAGAGTCCACTAGGCATAAATGGGTAAAGCTGTATTGGAATTGACCAACCAACAGGCTTTGATTAAACGATGCATTCTGCCAATCAGAAAGCCTGGACTTCATTATAATACGGATATGTCTTGTTAGAACATTTTAAACTGTTAACACTTCTAGTCAGAGATTTACCTGAAAAGGTATGGCTATACATCCAATAGTGATTGGTCAACTGATTTGAGTCCTGCTCTGTGAAAACGGGGCTTAAGTCATGTATGTAGTGTCCCAGATTAGTCTGTGCAGTCAGCACAGGCTAATCAGTGACAACACTTTGCACAACATTATGGAATTTTGTGTTAAAAGGAAGTGACTTCTTACGAAAATCCAGTCGAGGCCAAATATGTGGTCCCTGATTAGCCCGTGCTTACAGCACAGGCTAATCTGGAACGACACCATGTGCATGCATTAAGTCCTGTTTTTCAAGAGAGGCTCATTTTTATTACCCTACAAATAATTCTAGCATCTTATAAATGTATGAATCTTCAGTTCACGTATTGTCCAGTTAGTGTATCTGAGTTATACCTATTGTGAAACACTACAAAAATATTCATCTTATACTGTCATGTGGGAATTTGACACGATACATACAACAAAACTGAAGGACACAACCAGCAATAAACATCTAGCAAATATCAATAATATAAGTAACAATTATAAACTCTGGTACAAAAAACGCTATAAATATATTAACCTAGAAAAATGGTAGACATTTAATCTGCTATGGTTTAACTTTTTTTCCAATTTGTACCCAGCAGTAAATTAAACTTGAAAGGAAGGCAGTTTGTATAACAAATGGACAAAACAAAAAAACTGACGTCTAACATTGTCTTACAATCTTATTACTTCCGGTTTAGCAAAGATAAATTAAAACATTTCAGAGTGAAGGCTTAATCATCCATTTTTCTTAACAACCTCACTTTGTAAACAGCTTAACTCTTTCAGTGCTGGAACCGAATTTTGAAGGCCTTTGCAAACAGTTTGGATCCAGATGAGACCCCACAGAACGTGGCGTCTCATCAGGATCCATACTGTTTGCTATTCTGATAGTATTGTTTGAAAAAAAAACGAAAAATGCTAATACATGTATTAGAAATTCAGCAGACGACATTTTAGCAGACAACAAATTTCCCAGCATGCAAAGGGTTAACATAAAATTATTTACAATCCATTCAAGGTTTAATTTAGCAACATAGTTGTACAGTCACACTGGTAAAATACCCTGATATATTTAGACACAAAATAAAATATGTCCTATTGAATATGAAAAAAAGCATGTCTAAATGATCATCTCTAAAATAAATAAAATAGAAAATTTCCTTGGAAAAATAATCAATATATATAAATATATAAATGACAAATGTCATGAAGAAGAAATCATCACTGTGTTTCACCTTGTTCATTTTAATTGGAATTTATGTTATAACATAAGTAAAAACTGCAATTTCTAAGTTGTCTAAGAAGTATTCTAGCAGGGAAATTCAAAAACTCCTCATTACACTTCTAGTTGAAATTAGCAGCAATTTATAAAAATGTATATTTTGAAAATAATTTACAGCAGTTAATAATTGAATTTTACACACAAACTTATATAAATATATAAAACGAAGTAAAATACTGAAAAGCAAAACATAAAAAGTAACTTCAGTACATTATTTACTTCGTAATACATCAATAAAATGAGTATATAAATGCCAATGTATAATGAGGGAAGCATGGTAAAGGGTTAGACATGACTGATGTAGGCTTGGTATAAAGAATGACAATTATTTGACCAGCGCCATTAAAAAATGGGTCTTAGGCAATATGCAGCCAGTGTAGCTCCAGCACATCTGCACAGTCTTGTCAGGAGCTACCCTGTCCACTAACCCTTTGCATGCTGGGAAATTTGTCGTCTGCTATAATGTTGCCTGCTAAATTTCTAAAATTAGCATTTTCTTTGATTTTTTTCCAAAGAATACTATCAGAATAGCAAATAGTTTGGATCCTGATGAGACGCCATGTTCTGTGGCGTCTCATCTGGATCCAAACTGTTTGCAAAGGCCTTCAAAATCCGGTTCCAGCGCTCAAAGGTTATAGCGGGCAGCGTAGCTCCTGACCAGACTGCGATTTTGCAGGCTTGGCTGGAGCTTTGCTGGTTGCATATGGCATAAGGCCCATGTTCGCATGACATGGGTCATTTTAATACTGTAAGCAGATGAACACTGTTCAAGGTATGGCAAGAGCTGTTTTTTTTCTGAATATTAGTAAACCATGTTCCACCTTAAAGAAAACATCGACCAGAACCAAAATCACCACCTGTATAAGTTGATAATGGTTAAGTCAATTTTAGGTTAATTAATTCTAACAATTTCTTATTATAACATTTTTTGAAGTTTGAATAAGGTACCAAGGGTACCCAAATACAGGAGTATGCACAGTAATAGTGCCATAGGTGATTGGTAAATGGATCGTTATACTGGCACGACATTGAGTGCATAGCCAAATGTAATTGTTATAAGGAGGTAACAAAAATGTGGAAAATCCAAGGTGCATAGAGTCAAGGTCCTCAAAAGGGGTTAGACTTAATGGAAGATAGGTCTAACACAATTTCTACAAAACAGAACAAGTTAACCTCCAATTTTATATCTCATTAGTTTTAAATCCCATAGCAAACTGATACAAGTGTTAATGTTTCAATCAAATCAGTGACCAAATCATCCTCATACAACCTTACAATAGTCTCTCAGTTCCTTTTTATCAATCAATTTGCACCAAAAATGCACTTATTTAATTCAAGATTCCTTTCGAACAATGTCATCGTTCAATGAGAAAATGTAAAGAAGCTTCTATTAATACTTATCCCATGACATGATAATTTTAGTGCACATAATTATATTTCAAGTTATTTTTAATATTTTTATGATAATTCATAAGTTAAACTTTTTTTTCAGCCTCTGCTTTTTTCAGCTTTTAGCTTTAAAATCAATGAAAAACATTTCCTTTCTCTTTAAAAAAGTAATTGCTGTCATTAAACGGTAAAACTTGTTCTGTAAAGTATCTTATAACATAGAGGAAATTTGAAAATGAAAACCTGTGTCAGATTTCACATTTTACTACGGATTGAAAATTTAATGCTTTGAACACATTTTTATGAGATGACTGATGTCTAACATTAACCGCTATTTTCTTTTCGTGTATTAGTCTATAAAATTATGCCCCATTTCATAGAAAGTTGTTTTTCACACATACACAAACAAAACATGTCAGTTAAAGGAAACCGTATGTTTTTCATGTTTAAAAAAATATAAAATAATTACATGTTCAGTTTCTTCGCATAACCAGTTAATTTTCAAAATCATTAACAAATTCAAACATGGAGAGATCTAAATGATCCTTACTCTTGTAAAACGGGGTTCAATGCATGTGCGTTAATGGTCGTCCCAGATGAGCCTGTGCAGTCTGCACTAGCTTATTAAGGACAACACTTTCGGCTTTTATTGTAAATTTAATTTAAAGAAAGTCTTAGTTCTTAGCACAAATCTATTTTGAATTAAAAGTGCCATCCCTGAGTTGCCTGTGCAGATTGCAGAGGCTAAACTGGGTGAACACTTTAACCCTTTGAGCGCTGGAACCGGATTTTGAAGGCTTTTGCAAACAGTTCGGATCCAGATGAGACGCCACAGAACCAAACTGTTTGCTCTTCTGATAGTATTTTTTTAAAAAAAATCGAAGAAAATGCTAATTTTAGAAATTTAGCAGACAACATTTTAGCAGACGACAAATTTCCCAGCATGCAAAGGGTTAAGCACACGCATTTAAACTTGTTTTCCCAGAGCCAGGCTCAAATGAGTTTTTGATGAGAGTATAATACGTGTAATACAGAGGACCGTGATGTGGCTAATTGACGACCGTGACCTGGCAATTCAAGATACAGTGCATGTAAACACCATCAACAGCAACACACGACTTCCAAAAAATGTGGTTGATTCGACTGAAAAACAACAGACATATAGGATCTGACATGAGTTGTCATATCATACCATATTTCATTTAACGAGTTCAGGAATTTTGTTAGTGAGCGAGCCTTTGGCTAATACTAACGAATTTCCTGGACAAGTTTAATAAAATATGGTATGATATGACAACGAGCAGATCTTTTTTATCACATGCTTTTAAACTAAATAAAATACATCTTAATTGACCAAAAAAATGCTGATAGATCTAAAAGTTGTTTACTATCGTGACGTCATTTATGTTGACGACGTCATTTCACCAAAATAAAGCCATGCGATTGGTTAGTTATTGATTCTGTAGCCAATGAAAACGCTTACAAATGTTGTATTACACATGAGTAATATAAACAAATACATTATGTCTGTATTACATTGAAAACAAGGTAAAGCATGTGTTAAAATGAGTGTTTTGGATGAACAGTCTACATTTCTTGTGAGTGTATTAGGTAGTGCAGATTAAAAAGACTTGCCTTGCAAACTAAATACAACTTGATTTTTCACTGAGGTTGCTTGAAATTTTATTTACAATACTGCTTTGCTTATTCCAAATAACTAAAAGAAGCTATGGTCATGTGTCAAAGAAATCATCCTCATTTGCTACTTGAGCAGGATTAAAGGATGCACTAGTCTGTCTGCGGTTGTAGGCATTGTCAAAACTGTCTATAGTCTTTTCACTCATTCCTCTATTCAACGCATTGTTTGGTCTTTTGACTGCCTTGTGTGGACTAGAACGACCATCGTAAATATTTTCATCGGAGTCGGCGTCTTTGTTGTTATTGTTGTCACCGTCTAACCAGGAGTCAACTACAAAAAAACAACATACAGAATAATAAAGAGAATTTTAAAAGTACTCTTAACTAAGCTATTTTTTTGGGGTTTTATTTTCAAAACACATGGTTGTTTATTGAAGTTTGTATAAAATGTGAAAGCAATCTCATTTGCAAAGATATACAGTATGTATATTTATTTAAGACACTAGAACACTGTGTCTTATTACTATGCCAGACTCAGTATCTGTACCAGTTCAGGGAATTTTTAGCTTCAGAGAAAAAGTACCATATTTTCATAAAATATTAATAAATTGGTTCTCCAGAAGTTTTCTTATTAAATATGAAAAAAAAATCTGGTTTCGAAGAAAAATGATAGCAAAATCATGTTAAAATCAATAAGTACAAATACTACCAAAACTATTATAGAATCAACATTAATAGTATATACTATATATGTGTAAACGCAACCCAAAACAAAAGAATACCAGTACACTTAACCCTTTGAGCGCTGGAAACGAATTTTGAAGGCCTTTGCAAACAGTTTGGATCCACGTTCTGTGGCGTCTCATCAGGATCCAAACTGTTTGCTATTCTGATAGTATTCTTTGAAAAAAATCGAAGAAAATGCTAATTTTAGAAATTCAGCAGACGACATTTTAGCAGACGACAAATTACCCAGCATGCAAAGGGTTAAAGCGAAATTGCATACAATTTTGCATTACACTCACAATATACACCCTGTGACATTGCGAAAAAATATACAAGTAGAAAATCTAGTTTGAGCACACCAGCAATACAAAATAAACCAAAATCAAGAAATAACCTATAATTGTTCACAACAGTGACCAAGAATACCACCCAACGCCATATACCGGTATTGTAATCTGTAGCATGATGGTATAGAATGTAAAAGTTGTAAAAGGGGAATAACTATTGTAATTTTAAATGTAGGATGGTTAAAATGGCACGTGCACAACTTCATATAAGGAACAACGTCTGCAAGTTGAATGTTATTCGTTCAAATGTGTAGGAGAACGTCTGTGGACAAGTCTGTGTCTACAGACAGCTAGACAGACTGACCGACATCCATAGTGAATCCAGTTAACCCTCCTTTACTTGCTCATTGGGGATACAAATATCTTATTGAATATCACAGAATGAAATTCATGCTGATAGATGATGGTGTTCAAGCTTGAATTTAGCTGATGACTATAGTGAATTGTTTTTACCAATTTTGGGCCCCGCTCAAAAAGTATAAAATTGTCCCAAATGACTGCCTAAAATTCAAAATTGAAGGGTTTCTTTTTTTTAATTAATCGCCTTATTCAAGTCTATGAGTTGAACCTTAGCTTGTATAATGTTTAAGAAACTTGTTTTCTCAATTTTAGTATTTGTGAGTCAAAAAACACTACAACTACATTTCCCAATTTTATTATTTAAGTCACAACAACACGATTTATCCAAATGCATAGAGCCCTGGCCCCATTCCCAAACAGGTGAATAAAAACACTGAAATAGCTCTAGTTGTTACAGAACTAGTTGCAATAATGTAACTCTGGACTCCGTTAACACTACGTTTCGAGTTACAAGTCGAGAGGATACAAGCAATGGAGCAAAATCAAAATCTATAAAATAACATTTTCTCCGGCAATTAGAGTAAGGGTCACCCAAGAAAACAATTTGTATTCATTCCCAGACGAAAAAAATAAACAGTTAACGAGATAAAACATACTTTTATCGAAAATTAGATTTCCCAATAAAAACTCGGTCAAATTTCGGCCATGACAGTTACCGCGTGATCTCGCGAGATTTGAAAAAGAAATGTAGGAGGAGCTATGCCATATAAGGTAATCCTACTACGATTTTACGTAGGCCGCCATGTTGGCTTTATTGAAAAATACTACGATTTCCATATATGGGTTTCTGGCCTATTTTCTGATTGGCTGCCAAAAACTTATGCAAATAAGGTCAAACCGGAAATTCCCACGTTTTGTTGAAGATGGCGGACAATCTAGGCGAAATAACTCTGATCCTTTTTTTGGTTTTGGAAAAAGTGGAAATAACGCTTTAATTGGTATGTTTCATTAGAAATTTTTACTCGTATGAACTGGAAATTCTTTTTTGTCCTCAAATAGTTCAAGTTTAATTCTCTACACTGTAAGATAAGTCTTAAAATCATGCCGGTGTGATTCACTCTGGCACTTGCTCCATTGAAAAGACCTTTTCGTTTCATAACTGTCGCCGGACGTAGGACGAAGACAGTTATGTTTATTACAACTATTACAGAACATGTCATAACTGGCCTGCATGGACCAGAAAAAATTGAGAGGTGACACAGCAGACAGAACAATAACATAACAACATCCTCATCATCAACAAAACAACAAAATAATACAACCAATATGACCTTTAATGGTTCCCCATTGACCGTGCATTTTTACTTTTCTGCAACGTTTATAAAGATATTTGTGGAAAAGATGGTGTGCAGTAAGAGAAAAGTGCTGCAAATCCTACCAATCAGAAGGATCATGATTTCTTGCTCATGCAGTAATGTACAATGTGTACTTCATACTCTCCCCCCACTCATGTGTACTGCAAATTAAAGTTGGTACTAAATACCGTAATGTCTAAATGGATTCTATTTTTTTTTTCTTTCTAAAGCATGGCCATGTCATACACCCTAAGGAATGAAGTTAAAGTTTCAATACAATTATTAGCATATTGTCTTCTCAGCAAAAGGAGGCCACCTATGACTAGAAAAGACCGATGAACAATGTGTCCCGTTCTGAGAAAACTGGGCATAATGCATGTGCGTAAAGTGTTGTCCCAGATTAGCCTGTGCAGTCTGCACAGGATAATCAGGGACGACACTTTCCGCCTAAATTGGATTTTTGCTAAGAAGAGACTTCATTTAAACGAAAAATGTCATAAATGCGGAAAGTGTTGTCCCTGATTAGCCTGTGCAGATTGCACAGGCTTATCTGGGACGACACTTTACGCACAATCATTATGCCCAGTTTTCTCAGAACATGACACAATAGATGGGGGAGAGGGGGGAGGCATGACGATGATTGATGACTTTACATTCTAGCCCTTTGCATGCTGGGAAATTTGTCATCTGCTAAAATGTTGTCTGCTGAATTCCTAAAATGAGCATTTTCTTTGATTTTTTTTCAAAGAATACTATCAGAACAGCAAACAGTTTGGATCTTGATGAGACGCCACGTTCTGTGGCGTCTCATCTGGATCCAAACTGTTTGCAAAGGCCTTCAAAATTCGGTTCCAGCACTGAAAGAGCTAGTTACAACAAGCTACAAGAATGCAGCTACAGGACAGTTAACCCAACCCAGTCCCACAATGTGTCACTTACATGGTATCTTGTTACTGACTAAAAAAGTAACACGCATGAGTAAAAAAATGTAACTCAATCCAACTGATTTTGACAATGTTCAACAGTCTTTGTTCTGTGTGAATTGTGATCTCACTGGCACTAATAAAGAGCTAAGTAGCAAAGAAATTATGTTAAGCCTTCCTCTTCCTCTAACAGACCAATCATCACTAGCAATTTTAACAACTGGAACTAGTGTGGGGTCGGATTTTGCATCACTGTTTCCTCGTAACACTCTGAACTTTGCTGGAAATGTCAGACTATGAACATTATCTTTATTTTCTAAAAACTAATCTAACATCTACAAGAGGAACATGATGACCCTGAATTGCTCACCTGAGTTCAAAGTGCACCTCGTCAAAGACCTCACCTGGTCACATAGTTTTTTACCCCACCTCACCCAGATTTAAACATGTGGCAGATAATGTCAGGATAAATATTGTGACCAAATTTCATGGACATTGATTAATAAATTTGGCTTTGAGAGTGGTAACAAGTGTTTTAGAATGCTAAGACTTAACCTCCATACCTTGTTTTGGAATTCACATGACTAAGATTCAAACTTGGCCTAGATATTGTCAAGATAAACATTCTGACCAAGTTTTATCAAGATTGAGTAATACATGCTGCTTCTAGAATGTTAACAATTTTTTCGTAAGATTGAACTGGTGACCTTAATTTTAGAATCGCATAACCTAGATCTAATTTGACCTTGATATTGTCACTCATGTTAATAATCTGACCAATTTTCAAGAAGATCAAGTCATAAATGTGGCCTCTGCAGTGATAGTAAGGTTTTTTAAGACCTGACCTTGTGATCTAGTTTTTGGACTTGCATGACGCAGATTCTAAGTTGGCCTATAAACTTCTGACCAGATAAATATTCTGACCAAGTTTCTTCAAGTCTGAATCATAAATGTAGCCTTATGAGTGGAAACAAGGTTTCTCTAAGATTTGACCTCCCAACCAGTTTTTTTTCCCTTTCAAGACACATATTAATATACAGCCTAAATATTGTCAAGATAAACATTCTGACCAAGTGTAATAAATATTAAATCATTAATGTGGCCTCTAAAGTGGTAACAAGGTATTTGTAAGAATTGACCTGGTGACCTAGTTTTTGAACGCACATGACCAAATTCCAAACTTTGTATAATTATTGTCAAGATAAACATTCTGACCAAGTTTCATCCAAAATTTATCCATGCATGTGTCCTTTATAATGATTACAGTGTTTTTATAAGATTTGACCTGATGGCTTACTTTTTGAACGTTCATGACCTGGATTCATGGTAAATCTACAAAATGTCAAGATAAACATTCTAATCAAGTTTCATTTAAAAATTAATCCACCGATGTTATATGTGACCTCTAGAGTGACAAAGAGGTGCCCTTGTTTTTGAACGTGCATGACCCTGATTCACACTTGGCCTCGTTATTGTCAAGATAAACATTCTAACCGAATTTCATTAAGATTTAGTCATAAATGTGGCTTTTACAGGTCACAAGAATATTGTATAAGATTTGTAACACTTTGTGCTCAAGTGAGCAAAAAATAAACACCCAATGTACACAAACTAAACTGTTAGCAATTGTAACATGACTAAGTAATAATCCTAAACCACACAGACATGTATAGCTTACTCTCATTGTCGATTTCAATCACTGTTTAACAAAGGGTCAGTGTTTATTATTCACAAAGCTGCAAATTTTCTTAAGGACGTCAAACAAATTAAATCTTGTTAATACTTGTAAAATGACAGATGTTCACAAAAATAGGAAAACATGTTAAAAAATAAATTTACTCGACGAAACCAATTTCCAATTAGTCTTATGCAATTACAATCATTGCCAAACTGACGACAATCCAACCTCTATCAGCGCCAATTAGAGAAGGTGCAAACATTATGGGTTGTTATAAGTGTTACCAAATTATAATGTTGAATCTGCAACGTCTCTGAAGAACACATTACTCACAATTGGTAATATAGTTGTTAAAAATTAGCGCTAATCCTTATGATTCTATCTAAAAGAAGTCAACGCTATCGATATAGCTTAATTGCATTAGCATTTTTCAAGAAATGTCATATGTCAGTTAAGTTATTAACACAGTATAATATACTCCCAAGTGGGTAATACTAGTAACTGGATTTATCTAGATTGCGAAACAGACCCAAGATGTTAGCCTGGATAACATTGGACATAATTATTCAGAAAAAACTTTAATTCGTCAATCGGTCTATTGACAAAATTTTGTTGTAGGTCTCTATTGTACCAGACACAAATGGTACAATCTGTCTCATTGTTCTCAGGTGGAGAAAAGCTACTTTCTGACCATGTATGGTATTATTGATGTTATGACTGATTGGATATTATCAACTTCACCAGTCTAGTCAAGAATAAAAGCTAAAAAAACTTCTTAAAATTATATTCGTAGTCAAATATAAGTCACAGCAATATTGAGACAAAGGGTGACAACTATTATACGGTTAAATAACACCATCACAGGTATTGCCAATCTAATTCTCTTCAAATTTCATTTTGAAAGAAAAAAATAACAGAAAAATATTTATGATATAATACATTTCAATAATCAGAGCGATTGGATGCCATTTCTTTATAGACTTTAGATGTTTTCAAAACGTAGACGCACCCAGTTCACAAATAATTAAACAGAACTGCCTGAAAATTTTATAAGAACCCCCACTTAGACATGGATCACGTAAACGTTGGCATTGGCATCGGTTTCATATTATTGCGGATAATCCAGTCTGCTTTATTGTTAAGAATTAAACCCATATCAAAATTAACAAACAAGAAACATGGCAATGCAACCGTTAAGTTCTAAATTTAATAATTAAAGTACTGTGCAATCCCAAGCAAGGTCTGTGTGTTAACTACCTTTTTTTCAAATGCATACCTTCATCTGCGTTGTAATCACTGTCTTTCTCTACCTCGATGTCCAACTCATGGTCCAGCTCATTCAGCTTTTTCACCTGTGAAACATTGCGATACACACTTTGCACATCTAAACTATACTTAAACTAGAATGTGTAAGCAACCTACAACCATATGAGCCACAATATGGGAAAACGGCGCTTAATGCATGAGCGTAAAGTGTCGTTTCAGATTAGCCTCAGGGATGACACTTTCCGCTTTAGAAAGTCTCTCCTCAATAAAAATCAAGTCTAGCCCTTTGCATGCTGGGAAATTTGTCGTCTGCTAAAATGTTGTTTGCTGAATTTCTAAAATTAGCATTTTCTTCGATTTTTTTTCTAAGACCACTATCAGAATAGCAAACAGTTTGGATCCTGATGAGACGCCACGTTCTGTGGCGTCTCATCTGGATCCAAACTGTTTGCAAAGGCCTTCAAAATCCGGTTCCAGCGCTCAAAGGGCTAGGCAAAGATTGTCCTCTCTGATTAGCCTGTGCAGACTGCATGAGAGTGAGTCTCATATACTGTTCACAGCCACCATGTGTTCACTATAAACCATTGGAGACAAAGTCATGCCAACTGAAGAGTGATGCAGTGATGAAAGAATGCACAAATTCATCCTGTTTACTTACAAACTCTTTAAACAAATATTTACCAGCTGTCTACATATTAAAAAGCTGAATGTATTCATATAAGTCACGTAGAGACGCGTCTTTCTAAAAATTGTAAGGCAATTGTTCCTTAAAATACATCAATGTATATGATTACTTACATCAACATAACAGACCTCTATATTTTTAAACAGCGTAAATTAACCCTTTCAGTGCAGGAACCAAATTTTGAAGGCCTTTGCAAACAGTTTGGATCCAGATGAGACGCCACAGAACGTGGCGTCTCATCAGGATCCAAACTGTTTGCTATTCTGATAGTATTCTTTGAAAAAAATCGAAGAAAATGCTAAATTTAGAAATTCAGCAGACAACATTTTAGCAGAAGACAAATTTCCCAGCATGCAAAGGGTTAAGATACACTAGACAACTTGTTATTAGAGCATTAATGAGACATGACACAGATCAGTGCACATCTACGGAGAAAACAGAGGCATGTCTTATTAAACATTGTAAGACAAATTCAAGTAACAATACAGTCTTTGGAAAATCATAATCAATAGGCATTAACTATAATGATAAAATAATTTCAGTTGAGCCTTGCTGTGGGAAAATGGGGTTAAATGAATGTGCATAAAGTGTAGTCCCAAATGGTATGACACTTTTTGCCTAACCCTTTGCATGCTGGGAAATTTGTCGTCTGCTAAAATGTCGTCTGCTGAATTTCTAAAATTAGCATTTTCTTCAATTTTTGTCAAAGAATACTATCAGAATAGCAAACAGTTTGGATCCTGATGAGACGCCACGTTCTGTGGCGTCTCATCAGGATCCATACTGTTTGCAAAGACCTTTAAAATCCGGTTCCAGCGCTTAAAGGGCTAAACTGGATTTTCATATAGAAGAGACTTCCTTTAATCGAAAAATACAATAAATGCGGAAAGTATTGTCTCTGATTAGCCCTTGCAGAGTACGGAGACTAATCTACGAATACACTTAAAGCAACTGCATTAAGCCCGGTTTTCCCAGAGCAAGGCTCATTCAATTTATTTTATTCATGTCCAGTCAATCTTTCACACATCTTTCATTTTACAAATATAGACATTAACATTAATTTGTTTTGGGATACAAATTCAGTCTTAACTTTATATTTTTTGTAAGATGTTTGAAAGGACAGGTCACAGAAGTTGTGTCCACACACAGCCTGACTAAATGGAAAACCATTTCATTGTTCTGTCTCTATGGAACATTTGATGCATTCATGAAAGGCTAATTTGGAATATTTTTCAACAGATATACAACTAGTATTACAGACAGATATTTTTTTCATCATTAATATATTTATCTCGAAAATATCAGTTAATCAATCCATAATAAATTAATACAAAGTTTTAAATTAGACCAACTCAAATGAAATGATTTTATAGTGACAAATGCCAGTGGAATGCAATATTCCGTAATACCTTTTCTCTAGCCCGCTCTGCCCTCTGTTCTCGGATCTTTTGTCTCTCTTGGCGCTCCTTCAACTTCGCGTCTCTTGTCTTTTCTGCTGACTCCAATGCCTCTTCAATCTTCAAACAAAAGATTTGTGTTTATCCCCAAAGAAATGAGCCTTGCTCTGGGAAAACAGGGTTTAATGCATTTGCGTAAAGTGATGTCACAGATAAGCCTGTGCAGTCTTAGTGCACGCTTATGAGGGATGACACTGAATTTTTGCTAAGAAGAAAATTCCTTTAAACAAAAAGTACAATAAAAGCGGAAAGTGTTGTCCATGATTAGCATGCGTGGATTGCACAGGGTTATCTGGTAAAACACTTTACGCACATGCATTAAACTTGTTTTTTTTTTAGAGCGCGACTCAATATTTGTGAACGTTTTTTCTCTGCAGTCAAATTAAACATGGGCAAACACTAGGCCTGGCTGACAAGTCTTATTTTAAGAATATTGTAATTTAAAACCAATATTTTATCACACCAAAATAAAATAAAATCTATGAAAGCATCAAATTATGATCTTTTAATATTGGAGTGAGTTGAGTTTTAAGAGCACATTTTACACTGTGAATGAATAAAAACTGTCACGTGACCCCAAAAGTCAATGTCAGTAGGCGTTTTACGAGGGATAATAGCCTCACCAGGTATGGTTTTTTGTCAATATCTTCGCTGAACGTCCTCTGGCTTTTATACGACCTAGTGCGGGCAATAAGGCATGCATAAAGCTTGCGATCTGTATATCACGCGTTGTGTGTGTTACTTTGGTTTTCGAGAACACTTCAGCGCAAATGTTCATTTAAGAAGCAAACGTCAGTAGTAAAACATACAAAGAGTTGGTGTTTACACAAATAAATGATCACAGAACTATGTATGCGTTACTGGATGAACATATATTACATATTTCTTTGCGTTAACAAACGAAAATATGTATCGGATAATAAATATACGTTTAAAGAGAAGAAACAAATATGGCAAACGTCAGTAGTACATTTAAGAATGGCAAACGTCAGTAGCCAAAAAATGCAAACGGCAGTAGCCGAATATATGCAGGCGTTTCATTTAATGCAAAACACAGCGAAGATATTGACAAAAAACCTACCTGGTGCGGCTATTATCCCTCGTAAAATGCCTACTGACGTTGATTTTGGGGTCACGTGACAGTTTTTGTTCATTCACAATGTATTAAAACCATAAATAGTAATGAAACAAAATATTCAAAAATACTTAGAATTCATGTTTAAACACTGTATTATGTGAATTGGGAATAAGACATCAATTTGGGAATAAACTGTGTTTTATCAAAAGTGCATAATATGCGGTTTTATATGTTGTATTTATTTAGTTTGACAAATTATAATTAAAACAGATACTTGCATATATAATTGCATCATTTAAATTGATTTTACTTCAAAACTGGATTTTTTATTAATAAAAAAAAAATCCTCATGAAATGAAAGTGTGTCCATGCCGCGCATGGACACAGTTTATAAATACAGTTTAAATGATAAAAATACCATCACTGTCAATGAAAAAGTCAAGGATTTTTGTTTATTAACCTTGAATAATAGATAGTATATTACAAAAATAAATGTAGATCATGAAATGAATAGTTTTGTTTGAGAAAATCACCAAAATGATGTCCATTCCCAGTTTGATGTCTTATTCCCAATTCACATAATACAGTGTTTTTATTACCATTACATCTTTCCAGTGCAATATAAGAATGACTTTTTTTACTCTATTTACATTTTTCAGCAGTTTAATAAACAGTCTTATTTTAATTAATGATCTCTTTAAAATTATACATGTATAATGTATAATCACATTGCTCTAAAAATGTACCTTTATGAAGTAAAACATATTAAGTTAACATTATTTTGCATTTCCACCTTTTCTATTTTTTCCTTCTGTTGAAATTCCTGCTCAAATTTCTGTGCCTCTAAAATTTGTAACCGTCGCTTTGATGCCTTCAATGATGAGCTCTTTTTTCTTCGAATTTCCTGAAAAAGATGTTAATTATACATCATAATTTTATATGAGATAATATAATTATTAAATGATGCATAATACATTTCATTGAAGCACTATATTCATTTCCCAATAAGAAATGTGTGCAGCAAAATCTAACATGAAAACAACTGATTTTCCTAAAGACAAACAATTAAAAACATCTTAAAAAAAACAGAAACATTAAGTTTGTCTTTATTTTCAGTAGGGCATAGTTATATGCAGTTGTCAGCCAAATTGCAAAATTATTTGCATGATCATGTAACAACCTTAATAGATTTCACATGACATATTGTTGTTAAACAGTCAATATACAATAGCACATTCAAAATGATCTCACTTATATGTCATAAAAGCCTTACTTGTTCCCTCTTCTCATCTGCCTGTCGTTGTTTCTCTGCAAGTTCTGTCGCTGTCAACTTTGGAACATTAAGTGGGTCAAGTCGCTGAAAAAAAGTAAACAAAGTTTTAAAATTATCATCTGAAGGACAAACTTATAGAGCTGAGAAGGGAAACAAACTTAACGTGCAATTTATTAAAAAAACTTAAATTTGGAAAAATACTAGTATATACATTTTGAGATTGGGAATGGAGCAAACTTTCAGCCCCAAATTTGACCCCCCAAAAACACAGAATTAAATCCTTGAATAAGAATTAAATCCTTGAATAAGAATTAAATCCTTGAATAGTGTATTGTTCTCATTCTCAGTGTTTCTTGAGATAAATGAAAACATAACAACAGTATTAAAGCAGTATACATGTATTCTAGTATCTATTGAAAGGGATTTCAGTATGCAAACTGATGTGTTCATCAAGACAATCCCAGAATCGATAAATTGACCGCCGCCATATTGGCTATCACGTGACCCGCTGATCCTGACGGTACTGAAGAATTTGGCAGATGACAGCGTAATCATAGTGTACACCCGCTTTATTCCAATAAATAGTAATTTATGACTTCGCACAGTAAGATTGAAAACAATTGAAACATGAAACCAAGTGTCGATGTGTATCACATCGTTAATCAATAAGAAATATACACGATAGATTTATAAAATATGTGTCTCTGCAACAGTAACAACACGTAATGTTTAAGGCTGATTTTGCTTTTTATAAAGCATACCTTTCAGTAATGCCTTTGTATAAAATTTAATTATTTCTTTATGGCATAAAATTATTCAATTAAAATTATAAAGGTTTTAGAAATATCTAAAGTCTGGAGTAAACGTTGTGATTTTAGTGTGCCGGAGATATTAATTAGCAAAACTTTGAAAGATTTCAGGCCGAGGTAGACAATTTTATTGAAAAGTAGATATCTGCCTTTGTTTAAGCCTGTATTATTTCTTATTAAATGCCGTACTTCTATAGTTCCGGAGATACTCAATAAGACACGTTGTAAGATTAAAGACCGAGGCCGACTTTTTTTATTGAAAAGTACATATCTTTGTTTGTCTAAACATTTTCCATTTCGTTATTAATATTTCCCTTGTAGGTGTAATTTTAAAGGTAATATACAAATCTAAAGCCAAAATGAAGTTTGTGATTCTAAAATTGGTCCGGAAATAGTAATTAGCGAACCTCTGTAAGATTTCAGGTTGAGGCAAACTTTTTTAATTAAAAGTATGTATCTGGTTGAGTCTAAAACTAAAGTGCTTTTTAGCAATTTCTTTTATTTAAAAATCACTCTCAAGCTAATACAAAAATCACTAGCCGGATATGAATTTTGTGATTCTAAATGAACAAGTACCGGAGCAATTCATTTGCAAAACGGTGTAAGATGTCAGGACATGGCATACTTTTTTTATTGAAAAGGACATATCAGCTTTTGCCTATAACTTTCTTATATTATGATTTAAATAACGTTTAACATGTAATATCAAAGTTTATAGTCTGAAATAAACTTTTTTGGACTGTTCTCAATAATTTTTTTAAACTGATTTCATTATTTATTAAATTTTCTTAATAACATCTAAATTCACAATAAACATGTTAAACGTGAAAAAATATGGAGCCCTAAATAAACTTGAATAGTTCCAATAAAGTTCTCTAGATTTCCTAAACTTATGTTTTTATTTAATTTTCGTAATAAAGTCTAAATTTACGATTAAAAAATAAAAACACGAAAAAAACAAGTGATTTTTTTCTTCGTTAATTACGGATGATCAATTTCAGCAAGATAAAGGTCTTGAAAAAAAACATCATCGATAAAGGTGGGAACAAATCCTCTTAATGGGAGGCGATGTCCCAAGTGTGGATTAAAAGCGTTTATGGGTATGCCCGTGACACCACATGTCTGCACATGTGTAGATACCGTAATTAAGATAACATATCACGTGTCACCTTTAAATAACATGTTAAATGACAATCAAGACCTTGTTCGTGCCAGGGAACTACACAAATAGGACCAGTTCATGGTGAGTTTTATTACTATTAAATGAATGCAGATGAACCTTATTTCTACTAATTACGTAATTACTGATATTAAAGAAAACACGAACTATTATGTGATTATCATTATCAGATCGATAACAGAAACTATTTAAATCTTTAAATATATTTGATAAAATCGTTTGGCCTTCTTGTTTTTGTTTAGGGACCTATACAAACATAAAAATTATATATGTCCCTGTTTTTTTCTTCAGTACCGTTTTGGAGGTGCGCGCCAGTATTCAGGGGCGGTAATCCAGGAGTTATGAATTTCTGGGATTATATGTTAGCCTCACTTTGGGAAAAAGGGGCTAAATGCATGTGCGTAAAGAGTCATCCCAGATTAGCCTGTGAAGTCTGCACAGGCTAATTAGGGACGACACTTTCTCCAGAGACCGTATTTAAGCAACGTTTTCCCAGAGCATCATAGTTAGTGTCAGGTTCATGGTGACAATAAATACCAATTGCAAAGGCAAAAAGAATGCAAAGTTTTACCTTTAATCGTGGTGGTGGAGGCCCAATAAGTGTGTTCTGTGTTTCCTTGCCATCCAGGTCCACTGTGAAGGCTACTGAACGAGGTACCGGTACTGAAAAAGGACATCATTCTGCCATTAAAAGTGTCACCAGTTGTCTCCCTTATTGTCTTTTACACTTTCTTGGATATTGCCCCCTAATCTAGTTTTGTTGGTTTAATACACATAGCTTTCTTGTCGAAATTAAAAGATTATAGAATTAGCTTATACCTTAGGACATTTATTATTTCTATGTTAAATGATTTTAATACAACACAATCATAGATTCTGAATATGACATTTTGACAAAAGCAGTCTACAGTTAACTGTTTAACCCATTTATGCCTAGTGGACTCTCCCATTCTTCTAAATTGGATCAATTTATTTCCAAAATTAGGGATGTCTAGTATATTTTTTTTCTATATCTAGAATATTTCTCACAGAAATTCCTATTAGCAAACAGCGCAGACCCTGATTAGACGCCGCATCATGCTGTTTGCCAAGGCCTTTTTTTCTAGACGCTAGGCATAAATGGGTTAACATGACATATTATATCATTTTTAAAATGAGATGCATACATTTTTTAAATGCATTGGTAATTTTATAGTAATTTCATATTGGCTTACATGATTGTAACTGTTAATCCATTACACCCCTGGGATATTACAATGAATAAATACAAGAAACCCCCAGACCCTTCCTCGCCCTGGTCACAACTTCAGCCAGCCAATGTGATAGGTGGGAACTACTCAATAATTCATATGTTGCAATTGATTTTCCTTTTAAATCAATCAACAGTGATTGACCCTTATAAATAATTGAAATATACTATTGTTCCTGAAATTCCATTTACCACGTACTAATGGGAGTTTATGGTACCATTGTTGAAGATATGCACTTATCCATTAGTTTATTACCTAATTGACTTCTTATCTAAATATGTTTAACTTATTTGGTACATTTCACAAACCTGATTAAAATGCAATTATTAATTTTCAAAAAAAGCAGCATGATAACAAATTTAAATATTTAATTTGTAATTTACAAATGGCTAAAGTTTTGTCATAATAGACCAACAATAATTAAAAAATAAACCTTAAAATGTTGAAATAATTAAACAGATAGCAGAGTTTAAAGGGGTTAAAGGGACTGTTCACAGATTATAAACATTTTGTCACTAATTCAAAATATGAAAGAACTCTATTAATCAGAGAGGGAAATACCACTAACAAAGTACATTCATACTGAAAACACAGGTGCATTAATGAATTATAATCATTTGAAATTGATCAAATTATAAAGCGTAACAAACACGAAACAATTAAATAATTTGGAATGATTCTCTTGTAAATTCAGTTTCAATGTGTGGTTCACTTATATCATGTATAAAGTAACTGTGAACATATCACAGACCTGACCAAGTGGTTAAGATGATAGCCTTTTTATCCAAAGGACACAGTTTCAAGCTCCGTTGGGGACCAATTATTATTTATTTATTTTCCCTTAAATTATGTTATTGTTACTATACAGTTTTGTGGTTAAAGTCTAGAAATTCTAGATATTTACTGACACAATTAAAACAAGAGATGTGTTTGTCAGAAACACAATGCTCCCTACTGCGCTGCTTTGATATAAAATTTCTATTTATCATTTGGCAGGTTTAGAAATTATCTCCCTTTTAAAGCTTATTACTTCCCTTGGATTTTGTTTTTAACCTTGAAGAAAGACCTTGACCTTTTACCACTCAAAACGTGCAGCTCCATGAGATACACATCCATGCCAAATATCAAGTTGCTATCTTCAATATTGCAAAAGTTATGGCCAATGTTAAATTTTTGGGACGCACAGACTGACGGACAGTTCAACTGCTATATGCCACCCTACTGTGGGCATACAAATTCTCAAATCAATGAACAAATCCTTTAATAAAATGTATACTATTAAAAAGCATGGTATTAGTAATTCAACGCAATTAACAAAAATCAGGTGATTTACAAACTATAAATAAATGCACTGATAAACTTTGGAGGGTATTTGAATAAATGCCAAACAAACTGGAGCACAGACAATGGTATTGATTTTAAGTTTCACTTCATGTAAGCTATAGCCATATCTACCAACGCTTGATGAAATATCCAATCAATCAATATATAAATTAACAATGGTAGAAATAGATCAATCAGCTTTGTATACATGTATGTAGTAGTACGTAATACAATAGTTCATTAGCCTATAGAATTACTGTAGACATCTATGCAATTCATGGTGTTGAAATCAGAATGACATAACAAATGAGCCTCGCATTGTGAAAAGGGGGTTTAATGCATGTGAGTTAAATGTCACTCAGAATAGCCTATGCAGTCTGCACAGGCTAATCAGGGACAACACTTTCTGCATAAACTGGATTTTTGCTAAGAAGAGACTTTCTTTAAAACAAAAAATATCATACAAGCGGAAAGTGCTGTCCCTGATTAGCCTGTGCAGACTGCACAGGCTAATCTGGGGCGATACTTTACGACATGCATTAAACCCCCAAGGCTCAAATATACAATGTTTAATGAGTTTTCAGTAAAGCTTGTTCTATCTACCACATAATAACTTATTGTACATTGAACTTCCAGGGCTTTTTTTGGCCCGATTTTATAGCCGAATAACGGCTATGTTCCCAATGGCAAAAGGNAATGATTCATATGATTTTTATCTTTAAATTTGAATTATAATACAGAGTTATATCAATATATATGGTTGTACTAAAGTGCTACCAAAGAAGGCTACTGAATTTATTTTCCCAATTTCTTGAAAATGCCGATAAAATTCCCAATTCCAAAGCCATGGGCTATCTTCCCAAAAAGGGGAAAAAAAGCCGTGACTTCATTCAATTCTGAAATCATCAGTCTGTTAGAACAGTATACAGTATACTGTACAGTGAAAGTGCAATTTTAGAAACAAATAAAAAGGTAAACAGGACCTTTGACATGGAAAACAAGAGATGTGTTTGTCAGAAACACAATGCCCCCTACTGCGCCACTTTGATTATATTTTTTTTTACCTTGAAGGATGACCTTGACCTTTCATCATTGAAATGTGCAGCTCTATGAGATACACAATTTACACATGCATGCCAAATATCAAGTTGCTGTGATCAATATTGCAAAAGTTATGACCATTTTTCGAAACCTAAATGCAAAACCTAAACGCAAAGTGTGACGGAATTTCAGACAGACAGACAGACAGATGGACAGTGCGATCACTATATGCCAACCTTCTGGGGCATAAAAAATAATCTGACAATCTAGAACAATAACTGTACATGTTCTTGGGTTTGGCTTAAAGCTTAAAGCTATTATTAAAGGGACTGTATACCTCAAATGACGAAAAAAGAAAAGTTCTAAAATACCATATTTTTTTTCAATTATTAGATTATATTGATTAAAATATCACGACTGGTATATAAAATTACTTGAAAAAAGTTGTTTTTTATTTTTACTTTATTTTTGTAATTATTTATTTTTACTGGATATGCATACCCAGTAAAAATAAATAAATACAAAAATACATGATTCATCGTCACGTTGTTAACCCAGGAATGCAAATTGTGCATGCGTAGTGAATTGTTTATATTTTATATATAAAATGATCAATCTACTTGCATTATTTATAGTGTGTATATCGTTATGTCACCTATTTTCGCGATTTCACATCGCAAAATTTTATTACCGAATATACTGAAAATATGATCTTTTTTCAAGTAATGTAATATACCAGTCGTGATATTTAATCAATATTAACTAATAATTGTAAAAAAATTCGATATTTTAGAACTTTTCTTTTTTCGTCATTCGTGGTTTACAGTCCCTCCAAGAAGAAATTACTCCCTTCTCTAACATTGTAAAACAGGACCCATTAAATGAATTGGAAAATAGTTAAGATAGAACATTGAACTGATTTTTCATGTATTTGTTGTTTTGTTTTGTGTTTTTTAGTTTGAAGCTAGAGCTTTGCATGATGGAAATAAAGGTACCCCACCCCTCACACACTTATGGCTTTGTAGAACATTGACAAGACTTAAAGTGCTGTTGATTGACCTTTGACTTCCACAACCAGGTAAAACATTGACCTTAAAGGTAAGCTGGTGCTTGAGCACAACGAAGGGTACATGTGTGTGCCAATTTATTATGCATATTTATTTTAATTACAAGCCCTATTTTTACAATTAAGTTCTGTATTTAAACTTTTTAACCCCCCCTCCACACTTTTTTTTTTTTTTAAATCCTTTCATTCATGAAGAAGTAAGACAGCAGACATGCTAAATGTGCCAGACAACACAAATGTATTGCAATAAAGACCCCTGCCGAATTACTACTAGCTGGGGTGTAATGAAGGAGTTAAAACTTCTGAATTATTAATACTTACCCTGAGGGTCAGATCTGTTAGTATTTGAGCCATCGGCAGATTGCTTTTTACTGGTGTCCGTTGATTTATGATAGCCGTTGTTGTTCTGGGCGGGCTTGTCTAGGGGTCGTTGGTCCACCCCAACCTCAGGGGTAACTTGTGAGTTCCCACAGCCCATGGTGCATGAATGGAAAAGATCCCTTTCGTAATCTTTGTCTTCTTGTGTCAATCCAACATTCCAGTCCTAAAATGCATTTTCCAGGTTTTATTTTATCCCAATATTGAATATTGTGTAACACTTGAGTCTTACACTATTGTGTATTATAATATAAAGTAACACATAAGTCTTACACTGTTGAGTATTATCATATAAAGTAATACTTGAGTCTTACGCTATTGAGTATTATCATATAAAGTAACTCTTGAGTCTTACACTACTGAGTATTATCATATGAAGTAATACTTGAGTCTTACACTATTGAGTTTTATCATATAAAGTTAAACTTGAGTTGTACTAATTGAGTATTATAATACACTCACTGGGCAGCTAATGGATTTTAATAAGATCTGTAATCATTGAAGACATAACAAAAGAAATTCATATAATACACTGGTAAATGTTCATGTTTATGTATAATACAGTCAAAGATCCTCTCTTTAGGAACTTAACCACCTTAAGGGGTGT
>VMBQ01000566.1:0-34131 GCA_007657795.1 Dreissena rostriformis | reverse complement strand
TAATACAAGGCAACGCTAGTCGTTATTGACACATCTCTAATACAAGGCAACGCTTGTCGTTATTTACACATCTATAATACAAGACAACGCTACTCGTTATTGACATATTTGTAATACAAGGCAACGCTAGTCGTACTTGACACATCTTTAATACAAGGCAACGCTAGTCGTTATTGACACATCTCTAATACAAGACAACGCTTGTCGTTATTGACACATCTCTAATACAAGGCAACGCTAGTCGTTATTGACACATCTCTAATACAAGGCAACGCTTGTCGTTATTGACACATCTCTCATATAATGCAACGTCAGTCGCTATTCACACATTCTTTCATACCCGACAAGTTTATTGTTCGACATCACTGCATGTAAATTTATATGATATTTTACATGTTTATGATAAAATCTTTCTTTTTTCGTCGTATAACGCACACGCACGAACAACCCAAGTATCATTTCGAATGTGATACCCAGTATGGCGTACCATTTGGGTCAAAAGTCAACAAGACCTACAAGGTTAAAAGAGAAATGTACGTCGACGTAAAATATGTACGTCAACGTACAAAAATTGTACTTCGACGTACAAATATGAAATGTACGTCGACGTACAATATGTACGTCGACGTACAAAAATTGTACTTCGACGTACATATTTGTACTTCGACGTACACATTTTCTGAACAGCCAATCAAAACACTCGTCTCTTGAGTCGCTTTTCCTTCCGACTTATTCATAATAAATGTTAAAAAAAAATCTTTTTTAATTGAGGACAAAACGGATTAAACTATCAAAATTGAAAAAAATAAATAAAAATAAGTATCTACTTGACGGTATTTATTCTAAAATCGTTTTAAGTAATAAATATTATTAAGTCCTAGGACCGGTCTAGTCCATTTCCGGTTTCCGAAAAATATGGCGGACATCGAATGTTTTTTGAGAAGAAGCAACTCGCATTATTCACTCTTTATGTAGAAATTTAATGGCGGAAGATACAGATGCAAATTTGTGTGAGGCTAGTCTAATCACTTTGACAGCATTAAGTCGGAATGAACGACGTATGTGTACCCGTTATCCCGTTTTTGAACGGTTGTGTGAGATTTTAACATTTTTATGAATAAGTCTGAAGGAAAAGCGGATCAAGAGACGAGTGTTCTGATTGGCTGTTCAGAAAATGTGTACGTCGAAGTACAAATATGTACGTCGAAGTACAATTTTTGTACGTCGACGTACATATTGTACGTCGACGTACATTTCATATTTGTACGTCGAAGTACAATTTTTGAACGTCGACGTACATATTGTACGTCGACGTACATTTTTCTTTTAACCTAGTAGGTCTTGTTGACTTTTGACCCAAATGGTAAGCCATAACCCAGAGCATATACAATTTGTGAGGTACCTGTTCAGGCAATTTTGTTGACAATTAATGTTAATAGCGATGTATTTATTATTGTTTTTCCAAAACGAACAATCCAGGTACAACATGATCTTAAATTCGACCTTGGTTCTCAAGATACCTTAATTAGACACTTTAATTAATTGTTCACAGACGGATAGAGCGGTACACATAACAGCGGGCCTACTAACACGCCAGTGACCTTAAAGGGACTTAGTCACATAAATTGATGAATTGAGGGGTTAACATAAGTGTGGACTTGGTTTAGTGGTGTGACATTAAAGGGACTTGCTCAAAGATAGACGAATTGAGAGGATGACATAAGTGTGGACATTTGTGACGCTCACGTGATTTGTTGACAGTGAAAAGAAACGTCAAAAATTCCCCAAATAAAAGAATAATGCCTTACGAAAGAACAGTACGAATATAAAAATATTAATATAAATACCTCTCCATTATCGCCCACCAACATTTACCTGATTGTAAACTCTGATACACAAATTTTACGCTTGAATTGGATGTTATACATGTGTTCACACTCGCTTTGGTTCGGGTTTTGTCCGTGCACGATTTTCTCGAGATAAGGAACAATACAATAGTAAAGTGGGATATTGTTTCATCCATTTTTTCCGTTTCTAGTTTGAAAAAAATATGTTCATCCGTCATCATAAAAGTACGTCCTTTAACGTATGTACCAACTGCGAACAAGCCCCTTTAACAGCCCACCGTAGCTATCAATTCAATGACCGGCTGTGCAAAGCCGTATTTTAATCTGTTAATATCTTTCGATCAAAGCCATGTTTACGAACAAACACGCTAAATGAATTGTTTTATGGGATGTTTACATAGACTTTAAAGACGAACCGATTAGTTTGCACATAATACAACCAACAATAACCACACCATTGTTAATTTGCTAATGAAACAAACAAACCTATCAAGATCATGAAGATGCTCATTGTCCAAGACCTGTGATGAGTATTGCTATACACACGGTGTACATATTTACTACAGCATACATTGACCTATTTTGTCCTTATTGTTGGACTTTACGGATTAAAAACGTTGGCTTAGTAAGTTAGGTGCCACAAAAGCATCGCAGAACTGGATTGTGTTTGTTACCGAACAAGGGAATGAAATCTGTGATAATAGTCGGAGGTGGTCTGGTAAATATGTTCTTTACATGTATAACGATTTAATATAACCATCGTGTTTATATAACTGTATATACATAATCTCATTGATATCCTGCATCAAATAAACCATGCAAGCTTATCTTTAAATTTAAAACGATTTTATATAACCGTGGTGTTTATATAACTTTACATGCATAATTGCATTGATATTCTGCATCAAATTAACCATATAGGCGTACTAACATAGATATAATAGATGTTATCTGTAATTGTTTGTTTTTGTTTGTTTTCTCAAGCGTTTAATTTAATAAAAAAAAGAATGGGTCTAATTTACATATAATATGGTAGTGGAGTAAAAACATAAGTACACATGACTGTTCATATATGCGCATGCACGAAGATTTCGAGCCTATTCGTATTGCGTAACAGACTTACAAAAGCATATCACTCAATTCAAATCGTATCGTGAACCAGAAAAATCAATTGAATCGGTAAACAATAAATGTACTGTTTCAAAATGTTATCAAACCAGGGATCTATACAAACATGTTTGCATAGGCCCCCGATTTAACTGATCGATGATTATCAGACACGTTATGAAACAGATTTTCAGAATTGAGGGGTTAACATAAGTGTGGACTTGGTTTAGTGGTGTGACATTAAAGGGACTTGCTCAAAGATAGACGAATTGAGAGGATGACATAAGTGTGGACATTTGTTACGCTCACGTGATTTGTTGACAGTGAAAAGAAACGTCAAAAATTCCCCAAATAAAAGAATAATGCCTTACGAAAGAACAGTACGAATAATGAAATATTAATATAAATACCTCTCCATTATCGACCACCAACATTTACCTGATTGTAAACTCTGATAACACAAATTTTACGCTTGAATTGGATGTTATACCTGTGTTCACACTCGCTTTGGTTCGGTTTTTGTCCGTGCACGATTTTCTCGAGATAAGGAACAATACAAAAGTAAAGTGGGATATTGGTTCATCCATTTTTCCCGTTTCTAGTTTGAAAAAAATATGTTCATCCGTCATCATAAAAGTACGTCCTTTAACGTATGTACCATCTGCGAACACGCCCCTTTAACAGCCCACCGTAGCTGTCAATTCAATGACCGGCTGTGCAAAGCCGTATTTTAATCTTTTAAGATCTTTCGATCAAAGCCATGTTTACGAACATACACGCTAAATGAATTGTTTTATGGGATGTTTACATAGACTTTAAAGACGAACCGATTAGTTTGCACATAATACAACAATAATAACCACACCATTGTTAATTTGCTAATGAAACAAACAAACCTATCAAGATCATGAATATGCTCATTGTCCAAGACCTGTGATGAGTATTGCTACACACACGGTGTACATATTTGCTACAGCATACATTGACCTATTTTGTCCTTATTGTTGGACTTTACGGATTAAAAACGTTGGCTTAGTAAGTAAGGTGCCACAAAAGCATCGCAGAACTGGATTGTGTTTGTTACCGAACAAGGGAATGAAATCTGTGATAATAGTCGGAGGTGGTCTGGTAAATATGTTCTTTACATGTATAACGATTTAATATAACCATCGTGTTTATATAACTCTATATACATCGCATTGATATCCTGCATCAAAGTAACCATGCAAGCTTATCTTTAAATTTAAAACGATTTTATA
Organism: Dreissena rostriformis; assembly: GCA_007657795.1. Taxonomy (NCBI): domain Eukaryota; kingdom Metazoa; phylum Mollusca; class Bivalvia; order Myida; family Dreissenidae; genus Dreissena; species Dreissena rostriformis. Next base: position 29,918 of record VMBQ01000566.1, on the reverse strand, counting down.
TAACCATCGTGTTTATATAACTGTACATGCATAATTGCATTGATATTCTGCATCAAATTAACCATATAGGCGTACTAACATAGATATAATAGATGTTATCTGTAATTGTTTGTTTTTGTTTGTTTTCTCAAGCGTTTAATTTAATAAAAAAGAATGGGTCTAAATTACATATAATATGGTAGTGGAGTGAAAACATAAGTACACATGACTGTTCATATATGCGCATGCACGAAGATTTCGAGCCTATACGTATTGCGTAACAGACTTACAAAAGCATATCACTCAATTCAAATCGTATCGTGAACCAAAAAAATCGATTGAATCGGTAAAAAATAAGTGTACTGTTTCAAAATGTTATCAAACCAGGGATCTATACAAACATGTTTGCATAGGCCCCCGATTTAACTGATCGATGATTATCAGACACGTTATGAAACAGATTTTCTATAAAAAGAAAATCAATATTTCAATAAACTCCTTGTTTCATGAGCATCACCGTCGTTGTCGTCATTTTGAGTATATTATCCTCATAATTACCAGAATAATTACACATGTATGTACACATATCCATCATCAGCATTTTTACCTTGTTATTCGTATAATAGTTATCATCTTTATCATCCTCATACTCTCAATTAGACATGTCTCCATTCTCTTTATCGTTATCAGTATCACGAACATCATCATCATCATCATCATCATCATCATCATCATCATCATCATCATCATCATCATCATCATCATCATCACTATAATCATCATCACTATACTCATCATCATCATAATCACCTTCATCATCAGCATCAGCAGCAACAGCAGCAGCATCATTTATCTTATTCTGACGCCCATGTACCAATCTCCATCCCCTGTAGGTGGGGGCCCTGCACGCGTGTTTCATGGCACAGCGGGGGTTCAAGGTGGATCTCTACGAGATGAGGCAAGGTACCACTATATTCGAATAATTGTATCGCTATTCAATATTAAAGGGGCAGTCCAACAGATAAAGCGTCGTATCGACGCGAAACGATATTTTGGGAAACAATGAGGATTGCTTAAAGAGCTAAAAAATACATCCCCAACAAACATGAGCGTGGATGGTCGAGTGGTCTAAGCGGGTAGCTTTTTACTCCAAAATCCAGGGGTCAGTGGTTCGAGCCCTGTTGAGGGTTACTTTTTTCATTTTTTTTTAAATTGTATTCTTGTTTTCCTTACTGGAGATTTTTAGTTCAAATGTTTAAATTTATCAATATTAAGCATTTAAATCATTTAATGACAAGCTTCAATACATGCCAAAATCTGTTGGACGGCCCCTTTAAAATAGTTAGTAATGTGTACGCAGAGAACAGTCGTTTGTTTTCGTTTGATATAGATGCGTTATATCACTGCAAAGGGAGACAATGAATATGTTAATAAGCCTTTGCTCAACTAAAAGTTGTTAATAACTTTGTTGAAATGTATTTCCTTCAAAATTGGCGAGGGTATATACTAACTTAATAATGTTTATGCATCAATAATTATTCCACATACAAGTTGTAATTGTGTATGGTCATAATATAAATCTCAGATACCAATGCGAGCCAAAGTGCGTATTGCTGCCCAAGCATAGTACCTCGGCTTCTCTCGTAAAGCCGATTTTTCGCTTGTCGGAAGTGACCGATGTGATCCGAGTGATTTCTGATCCCTGCAGATATCCGGACGCTGGAGGTGGTGCGGGGCCGCAGTATAAACCTATCGTTGTCCGCCAGGGGCCGGGAGGCGCTGCGTCGGGTGGGGCTGGAGGACATCGTCGTGCAGACAGGGATTCCCATGTACGCCCGTATGATACACGACCTCGATGGTACCCGGCGCCCCATACCGTACGGCAAGAAGGACCAGGTACCAACTGGGTTGCTTCCGTTCTCAGTCCTAACACATCACGCAGTGTTATCTCCCCATTTGGTTAAACGATATGCACTGCATTCAAAAGCAAATCCTTTCAGAGACTGTATTCACCGTAAGCACCATCACCCTATCCCGACGGTCAAGTTCATAATAAGAGGTTATAGGTCAAATTTTGCCATACAACAGCGCGTACATTCCTGTCTTAACTATAACGTTGCCATTAATTGAATGACCTTGAAATAACTTGAGACAATGTGTCGCGTTTAACAACCGTCTCCCTACCTTAAAGGTCAAGGTCACAAACAGAGGTTAAAAGTAAAAGTTGGCCATAAAACCGCCTGAAAATTCCTTTTTTCGTCGTAACTCTGCCAAATATTGAAGGATTTTGAAATAACTAGGCACCAATGCATTCCATCATAGGACGACACAACTTGTCTCCCTACCCCAAAGGTCAATGTCACGCGTCAAAGTTCAAATTTGGCCATAGCACATCGTATTTCGACTGTAAATTTGTCATTAATCATGCTAGTTTAAGATTACTTACCCCCGGTACCACTTATGACAACCATGAGTACACGGCATTTTGTGTGTAAAACTTGTCTCCATACCTCAGAGTTCAGTGTCACACGTAAGATTTCAAAATTCAAATTTGTCCATAAAACAGCTTGTTCGGAAGTTAACTTTGTCATTCATCATGCTATTTCAAGATAACTTATTAATAGCGGCGGTTTGAAGCAAAATTGAATTTAGGGGCATCCGTGACCTGTGTAACACATGTCTTGTTCATGTAGGTCCATCCGTGACCTGTGTATCACATGTCTTGTTCATGTAGGTCCATCCGTGACATGTGTAACACATGTCTTGTTCATGTAGGTCCATCCGTGACATGTGTTACACATGTCTTGTTCATGTAGGTCCATCCGTGACCTGTGTAACACATGTCTTGTTCATGTAGGTCCATCCGTGACCTGTGTAACACATGTCTTGTTCGTGTAGGTCCATCCGTTACCTGTGTAACACATGCTTATTTCATGTAGGTCCATCCGTGACCTGTGTAACACATGTTTTGTTCATGTAGGTCAATCCGTGACCTGTGTAACACATGTCTTGTTCATGTAGGTCCATCCGTGACCCGTGTAACACATGTCTTGTTCATGTAGGTCCATCCGTGACCTGTGAACACATGTCTTGTTCATGTAGGTCCATCCGTGACCTGTGAACACATGTCTTGTTCATGTAGCTCCATCCTTTTCTATCTGGTCAAGTCTTCAACAAGTGGTGTCTGTGAATTCAGGCGAGCCTTAAGGGTCATCATGGCCCTCTTCTTATGTATTATTACGAGTTGAGTGTGTTGATCACATTATTAATATTAAGTTAATAATATTGATTTAACTTATTACGACCTAGTTTTGTGAAGAGACATTTCATCAGCATTTGACTTGCAAGTTTGCTTTTTGTTTCAGTACATCATGTCGGTAGACAGACGACACCTGAATGAGGTCTTACTCACAGGTACCTGTAAATATTTACCACAACATGGAATTTCAACTATGAACATGTTCACCCTACATCACTGACTGTCTAAGACAAGAGTTGCAATAAAAAAGAACACAACTTTGTTTCTGCATGTAGTTATGTAATAGTGATTGCATTTTGAGTAGATATGTTAAGGAGTGTCAGTTGTTTGTCACGCGAACCTATCAATAGGCCTTGTCTGGGCTTCTTGCAAATAAATGGATAATTGCAATGGACATTAGAAATGCATCGTCTTAAAGGGACTGTCCACTAGATTTTGGCATGTATTGAAGCATGTCATTAAATGCTCTATATTGATAAATTCAAACATTTGACCTAAAAATCTGCAGTTAAAAAACAAGAATACAATTTAAAAAGGGAAAAAAAAGTAAACCTCATCAGGGCTCGAACCAGTGACCATCGGGGTCCTGGAGTAAAAACCAATTAGACCGCTCGGCCATCCTGACAAGTATGTACGATAGCCGTATTTTATACCATATATAAGCAATCCTCGTAGTTTTACAAAATATAGCGACAATAACAGAACTTTCCAAATTATTCAATCGTTTCGCGTCGAACGACGCTTTATGATTTTGAGGTTTTCAAATCGTCAAAAGATGCATATAATGGATATTTAAGAGCATTGTAAATGGTCAGTATTACTATTTCCTCAAAAATATCATAACAAACGCGAACATTTGAGAATATGAAACAACTTTTTTTAATTTTGTCAATTTACCAATCTGTTGGACGGCCCCTTTAAGCACGAAACAACTACGAACTATTATGATTTTATTATATTTTATTAAATCACGGTGGCGTTCAATAACGCTTTGTTTCAACGGCACCGATGTCATTCCATGTATGTGATAAGTCCACTGTTATTACGCTGTGTGATTCTCGAGAGTCATGGCGAATAATAACGGCAATTCTGATTTCTTGGTTGTTTTTTTTCAGAGGCGGAGAAGGTTCCCAATGTGACCATGCACTTCGAGCATAAAGTGATGGAGGTCGACTTCGACAAAGGCACAGTTACCTTCAAAAAGTAAGAGCTCTTCGTTATCCACTTGAGAATACAAAGCTTCAAGGGCGAAATGTTTCTAGGGCGATAACACCGATTTCCATACGCGCCTCAAAACTGTAGGACCTCCATTTAGACAAGTTGTTACCATAAAACTGCTTTTACCGGTAGTAAGAATAATCTCGCGTATGGTCGATATTGTGTTTTGTACGTCAATGCATTAAACAGTTACAGGTTATTTGAAATAACGCAGTAAATCGTAGATTTCTATTTTGTTTGTGTGTGTTAAATATGATGATGATATAAAAAGCGACGTCATCTGTTAGTGTCTGACGAAATCTGTGATTTATGTCACAGAAAAGACGGCAGCCAGGTGACGGCGACTGCGGATCTGATAGTGGGCTGTGATGGCGCGTTCTCGGGCGTGCGGCAGCAGATGATGAAGAAAACGCTGTTCGACTACGAGCAGGTGTTCATACCGCACGGCTACATGGAACTCAGCATGCCGCCTGCAACCGGGGACCAGGTAAGTGTACGAGCAGGTGTTCATACCGCACGGCTACATGGAACTCAGCATGTCGCCTGCAACCGGGGATCAGGTAAGTGTACGGGACCAGAGTTCGAGTATGCTTAGTGCATGAACATCGTGTATTATAGTTGTGTGTTTCAATGTGGGACCCTCCACAAACAAGTATGCTTTTTAACTTGAAACTGAATGTTTGTATCTCATGTTTGATTTAGATTGTGAAAGTAGAGTGTTTTCAATATTTTCACACGTGTTAGCTAAACTCGGTCACGTTTGTTTCACCTCGGCGATCTTTGCTTGTCATGGGCCATAAGTCATATTACTTTGTCATCGTTATTGTTCGAGTGACATCGGCGATTTCCGTTTGTTACCGCAGTTCGCGATGGAGGTGAATTTCCTGCACATCTGGGCGCGCAACGAGTTTATGATGATAGCACTGCCCAACCAGGACAAGACTTACACGTGCACGCTCTTCATGCCGTTCGACATCTTCCGGACGTTAACGACGAAGGAGGCCGTGCGGAAATTCTTCCAGGATACATTTCCGGACTCCATTCCGCTTCTTGGAGAGTACGTTTTGCAAATAGTTGTTTTTGTCTTGTTATAATGCACCTCGTGCCTGGTTTTCGAAAGTTATGAATAATGATTCGTCTGGGATTTCAAAATTATTTCGTAAAACTAGTATTTAACATGCTTAATGCATATAAACTTTTAGATTTCTTGATGGTCCTGCTATGTATGCAGTTTAGCGGTCTTAACATTCTCATGTGATCACGCCTGTTCCTGGCTTGTTTCAGAGAGTATGTCACCGAAATCGTGTCAACAAGCAAGGCTCTTCCCTTAATCTCAGTCAAGGTAATGCACATTTTATGTTACAAACACTTCTGTTTGTCCTTAACAACTTTATTATTATTATAACTACAATAAATGAGGACTGTAATGAAACCTTTGTTAAAATGCTGCCGTTTCTACTGATGATGATTAGGTTGGATTATTTTGAAGATAGCGATTTATGTTGGTGATGATGACCATAATGATGACGATAATACCGCTTCTCTTTTGTTACGTTTGCTGCTGATTATGATGATAACGATGCCTGATTGCAGTGTTCCCCGTACCACGTAAAGGACAAGGCGGTGATCCTAGGGGACGCTGCCCACGCCATGGTTCCCTTCTACGGTCAGGGCATGAACTGCGTACGTACTGCGGACCGCTGTATACTTCACATTTAGCTCCAATAGTGTATTTCAATTAACCGTGTTAAAATTGATGTTGATCTAGCAAGTTTTACAAATATGCGGGATTTAGATTAAAGATAACGATTTAAATATTAAAAATCATATATTTATAAATTTATTCTGTGGCAACATATATCTTACTGAAAGCAAGCATATGTGGGATGTAAAAGATCTGCTGTCAAAGCGTTTCTGTTCTGAGTTGATCACTGAATGCCTACAGTAAAACACTTTCTTTAAACAGGATTGTATTACAGAGGAACACAAATGTTTTTAATCCGTATTTATAAAGTTTCGTTCAAGGAAGAAATAAGGGATTATTGTGCTTTGTAACTTCTTATTATGACCTTATTATGTTTACTGTTTAATATGCATGATTCTTTAATTTCAGGGATTCGAGGACTGCATAGTGTTTGATGACCTTCTGAACAAGCACAACAACGACATAGGTAGCTAGCATATGGATATTTTAAGGGGTTGGAGACGGCGCCCACCTCCGTCCACAGTCGTCGTCATGCAAAACAGATGTCTCGTAGAGAAAAAAATATAACCTTTAATTATCAATTTATCATGTTTTGATGAATCTCTGCAATGCTTTATGATGTGGCTTACTTCCCCCTACATTGATTTGCCATCGCTAGTTATATGGTTTATAATTGTATACAGTAATTATGGGTATGATACGATTCATTATTTTCGATCATAATCTTTAGTTGTTTTTCTTTTCCGTGTGTTTAAGCAAGAACAACAGCAGTTATTTCTTCATTTCGTTAGTTTGATAATAATTATTTGTATTCTAGTCGATATCGACTTTGTTGTTCAATAGCTTCACATTTCTTGCTGCGTGTTTGTATTGTTTCGTCCTATGCATTATTTGTTTCCTATACTTACTTATACCATCTATCCCTGTATATACACCAATGTTACCCTGTTGCTGTTCCAGGTGCTACCCTGGCTGAGTACACGCAGACCAGGTCGGTGGACGCCAAGGCCATCGTGGATCTCGCCTTCTACAACTACATCGAGGTAATGGAGTAAACATACGTACATGTGTCTTCTGCCTATTGGGATTTTACTAGTATTGATTGCTTCTACAGAATTTTAAGGAGCTTTGAAAACAGAATTTAAAAGACAAAATAGTGAACTCTTACGGTCTGTTAAGTTACATCTTACAGGTTGTTCCATAACCAGTGAATTTACTAATATTTATTTAATGTGTGCTTATTCAGTTCAAGTATTTGGCATCTTGTCGACCGCTGTTCTCAATTCCATGTTAACCAAGCCATATCTAGAAACATTACAATTGCGTTAAAGTTTAATATGCGATTGAGATGTTTAGTAGACGATTCGTAATGCTTAAGTTTTATAAAAACATACATCTAGTTAACATCTAAGTGTGTTTTTTTTAGATGCGCGAGTCCGTGAATTCCCGGATGTTCCTATTGCGGAAGAAGTTGGACAATTTCCTGTACAAGCTGTTCCCCAACACGTGGGTTCCGCTGTACACATCGGTAAGAACGCGTCACGATCATTGGTCGGGCTAACCACACCCCCCACGTCGAATACCGGTATCATTATGCCCCTTCGAAGAAGAGGGGATGTATTGTTTTGCTGGATGAAGGTCGGTCTGTTGTTCGGTCTGTCGGTCGGTCTGTGTGTCTGTCGGTAGACCAGTTCGTTTCCGATCAGTAACTTGTGAACGGATTGACCGATTGGCTTGATACTTCACATGTGCATTGGCCTTGGACAGTAGATGATTCATATTGAAATTGGGGTCACTAGGTCAAAGGTCAAGGCCACTGTCACTTGAAGTGTGAAAATTGTTTCCGATCAATAACTCATCAATAAATTGACCGATTGGCTTGATACTTCACATGTTCTTTGGCCTTGGGCATTTGATGACCCCTATTGAAATTGAGATCACTAGGTCAAAGGTCAAGGCCACTGTCACAATAAGTGTGAAAACTGTTTTCGATCAATAACTCGTCAACCAATTGACCAATTGACTTGATACTTTACATGTGCATTGGTCTTGGACAGTAGATGACCCCTATTAAAATTGGGGTCACTAGGTCAAAGGTCATGGTCACTGTCACAATAAGTGTGAATATCAAGGCCTTGTTTTGGGGCATATGTCTCCAACCTCGGAACTCATGTTTATAATTTGAACCATATCAGAGTTTATTGTTACGTTTCAACTGAGTGTTGTTTTGTATGTTTGTTATTAAATCTGGAAAATAACCTACTAATACTTTATAAAAGTTATTGCCAGTTAACAGTCTTGTAAAATATTGAATTTACCTTTTAACCGCTTTCCCTATATTTAGGCCTTAAGTCGTTCATGTGATCTTCAATTTATGTCATTTTACAATGGGGCTTGTTGTATGACTTGTTTTACAATTGTCCAAACACTTTTATGTGCGTTTGCTTATATCTTATCAGAATGTTATAAATCTACTTCTAAGCTTTTTAAAAACAATTTTCTGTGTGTTTTCCAGGTCTCATTCTCGAGGATTCGCTACCACCAGTGTATCCAGAATAAACAGTGGCAAGATAGGGTTAGACATAATTGTTACTTACTTTTTTTTTACCACATTTATATAGCGCCCTTTTCATACAGTATGTGCGTTCAGAGGCGCTTCACATTTTCCCCCTGATCACAGGGTCATAAGTCGTCCGTTAACATCTTGACGCAGTATGCAGCCACGGAACATTGGCTTATTTCCCTCACAGGTGGGAAGTGGACAACGACAACGAGCGAGGCCTGGTATATTAATGCGCATGGGGGTAGAGGGTAAGGGTTTAGGGTCGGGTTAAGGTAAGCCTTAACCCTAACCCGACCCCTAACCCTAACCCAGGGTTATCTCCCCTATACCAGGCCTCGCTCGTTGTCTTTGTCCGCTTCCCCTCACAGGTGCCCATTTATACACCTGGGTGGAGAGGAGCAGATGTGGGATGCATTTCTTGCCCAGGAAAATTCCAGTGGTCAGGGCGGGATTCGAACCAGGGACCTCTCGATCTCTAAGCCAGCGACCTACCACTAGACTCTAAGCCAGCGTCCTACCATTAGACCACTGCTCCCACACTCTACTGTTGTATCCTGTATGAAATTATGATACAAGGCGGTCAATTGACTACTCAGCATTTTAAAAATAGCTACACCTTGTACGCAGCATCCATGTCAACAGGAACGGAACCGCGTGTGTTCTGTTCTCTTTTAACGCGTCTTATTAAAATAAAATACGTAAAATCTGCTGTTTCATTTTTTAATGCAGACATTTGTAAATGTAAGATTATGCGTGGTGTATTTTAAGGTCCTAAGACGGGTCATGTACATCGGGTTGTCGGGCCTCCTAGCAGTAGGGTACTGCGCGCTCACGAGACCACAATACTTCCGGTTCTCACTTCCGGCTCAACTTGAGGGCTTTGTCAACAGAATGCGACCTGCATGGCTTTGAAACGATATGCTTCTAGTATTTTCTGTTTGAAATTGCAAGGAGGAATGTGTTGTTACCTCGAAGCATGTGACACAAACATTTATTTGCCTATTCGTTGTATTTGTGTGAAATTTGGAGGAATATGAAGTGACCGTTAGTATATGACAATACATGTACATTGATCGTTAGAAGAATTGGTGGTTAGTACATACATGACTGATTGTTAAAACACGGCAATCTGAATTACACGAAGCATTCGTAAATGACATTAAACTTAAAGACTTATTTTGATTTTTTGTAGGAAAATGAGTTATGGCTGGTATTATATGTCAGTGACATTTTTATATTAGTAATTAAAATTGGATGTTAATTCATATCATGAAAATGTTAAATAACTTTGTTTAAATAAAATTGTGTGTGTTAAAAATTTAATTTTCGGTATTGGTTCTACGTCTTAGTGTGTCAGAGTATATATATTTTTAAGTCGTAATGAATGCTAAAATGTAAACAAAATCCATACTTAAACAAATCCGGTAAGTAATGTGTGTGTGTGTGTGATGTTTTTTTTTAACTGCGTTTTTATTCACTTTACACGCATTTTGTATCCCTCTCCCTTTCCCTCTCCCGCTTTTCCTCTCAACGATCCGATTTCAATCCCCGTTGCCGGAAGCAGGTGAGTTTGGTTGGTGGTCACCATACCGGACAGATGGGGTTTCCTGCGGTTACTCCGCCCCCCCCACCCTCACAACACACGACCACACCAAAACTACAAATATCTTTCTGCAAAATAAATGGATGGAAAGTGAAGCTATAATGCAAAAATTCGTCTCCACTTTTGTGAGTAAAATAGTTAATTATGAGTAGGGAAAAACTAGGAGTTTCGCGGCCATTTTGTTGGCGGTTTAGGCCTGTTCAGGCCTTCTGATTGGTTGAAATGGGGTGAGATCGGCCTTCTGATTGGTTGATAGGTTTTTCGGCCATCTTGACGGTTTACAACCGTCGGTTTTTTGGTGGTTCTGATGAGTAAGAATGTTGGCGGTTTTGGCGGTTTAATATATGATGAGTAAGAATGTTGGCGGTTTGGCGGCCATCTTGACGGTTGCACTACAATCGGTTTAATATATGATGAGCAAGCATTTTAGTGGTTCGATGTATCCGCCATCTTGACGGTTTCACTTGCGTCGGTATGATATACGATAAGTGGGCATTTTAGTGGCTTGATTTTAGCGGTTCGATTTATTGCCGCCATCTTGACGATTTCACTTCCGTCGGTATGAAAAATGATGAGCAAGCATTTTGATGGATCCACCATAGTGATGCGTCATAAAAAGATCGTCTAGGTAGAAGTATGCATGCACATGTTTAATAGTGTCGTTGGTTTATCTCTTCATCCGTCATTTTAATTTTTGTGTACATCGATTTAACGAAGCATTTTCGAGCATCCAAAGCGATGGCCCCAGGTTTAATTGTTTTCAGGTCCCATTACAATTTTAAAGTCGATTGATATGTTTGTATTAACTTATGAATGATGTTTTGAATTTATTAAATATGCGATGAATGGTCTAATTGGCAATACGAAAAATGCATGTACATACTGGATTAAAACAGAATTGGTGCAGTATATAAACACGCAAGAGGGAAATGATTTTTGTTTAAAACCTATTTTTATCCAGATATTTACGTTCATATTCATAGTTATTGTAATTAATTTAAAGCTGTGATATCCGATTAAATTTTAAGGCTGTAAGGGAGATAAAAATTCATGAAGTATTTACGAGATTTAACCTTTAAAATATGTAATGTAATTATTCGACAGTTTCAGCAAGCGATGTTCACAGACAATTCTTTGAAAAATTATAAAAACAAAGCCAAAATAAGAATAACTGGTATGAGTTTATTGTTTTGATATATACATTCCCACCATGATATGCATTACACAATAAGAATGCTTTCATGTGTTCAGTCGTGCAATCTAAATACTACTCCGTGTATACGTATATGCCTTGAATGCAATAAGCTATCCAGTGATTAAAAAGTCAAACGTTTTTTTCTTTTTATTAAGGCATTATGTTTGAACATTATGTAACTTATGCCCCATTTTTTTAAAAATTTAATTGTGAAAAAATATGATATTTCTAAAAAATAACGAACTCTCAAACTTTATTTGTTAAAGCATAAAACGTGTATTTTTGCACAGTCCCTTATTTTTATACAAGTACATTCTCTTGAAAAAGCAAATAGAAACAATTGAATTTCATTAGGGTTAACCAAGTTTCCGAAAACATTTTGTGGGAGTGAAATGAGAATAACCGTTTTTAGTTGTAAGCGAAGCTCACAAATAATTCAGACGCAATTTTTCAAATCATTGATACAGCTAATCAGCGGGGACAGGCTAATCTTATTTGACGTGCATTAAGGTTTTCCCTGAAAGCAGCCAATATGTACAGATTTCAATGATAAACACTAGACTGGCCAACGTTGTCTTACAAGCTGTTAAATACACTATGTAGTTTACCAGTGAGAACAGGCGGATGAGGTGGTTAAACCAAACGCTTTAAGCATTTGTCGTCTGCTAAATTTAACTAGAGTTATCCACACAGGCAGTCATGGGTTACGGACCCTACCGTAGCTAAGGCATGCATTATTTGTGAGCTTCGGTCACAACTTAAAACGGTAATTCTCATTTCACTCCCACAAAATGAAATTCAATTGTTTCTATTTGCTTTTTCATATTATCAAATAAGTGTTGATCAGTTGAATAGCAATAAATGATCTTTTTTTGGAATCTCCGTAAACATAAATTGCGCATTTTTAAACACATTCAAAAGAAATGTTGACTCCGCTACCACTTGATCCGGAAATAATGCAATTTGCAGGGCATTCAAATTTAATGAGTGTATCTATCATAATGCGTGTATTGAAGGATAACATGTAACATACTAATTAAAAAATAAAACCAACCCCATTTAAATAACTTCAGATACATTTTATTAAAGGTCTACATATTGGTTTATTTACATTTACACTATTTACACAATATGGAAACATATTACTAATATTTACTAAAATAAGTATTAAAATAGTCAATAGTTTATCCAAAACTATCAAAATATTCAATTGTTGTTGAATTTGGAAAGTAAAAACTACACCAATGTCTCTCGTCATTCAAATGATCACCAGTATTTGCAATAAATCCACATGGAAATCTCATGTCTTTTGGTATTTGGTCAGCAACAAATACACCCAAAGTAGATGTTTTTAACACTGGGCTACAGTTTATACAACACAAGAGACAAGACAAGACAAGACAAATATTTATTCAGACTTGCACANACTTTTCTTCTTTACAGAAGATTTCTTGAACAGCAGTTTTGAAGATAACCGCAAGCACCGGTCTCCAAACCCTAGTCGTCTTTCATTCATCAAGAAGTTACGGTCGTCTCGCAGCGTCTCTAAATTGATGAAATCCAAGAAAGAGGATGACGTCGAGAGGCAAAACAATGTCAATAACAGCTACCTTCATCAGAAGCAGGGTGACATCGGGAAAATTAACAGCGTTTTTACGAATCCTAACAGGGAACAGGACAGAAACGATATCAGGGTACATTTGATTGTCTTCTTGCTTTGTGATTGATTTTAAAGCATGATTTTAAAGGATGTTCAAAGATAATTGAACTAAGATAAATCACAATTTGTTTGAGTAAGATCAGCGATACGTACACTGATTTCTTACCAAGTATGGTATCTTTTATCTGTTGCTCAATTTTTTTTATTTTTTTTTTAAAGTTGAAGTACATGTATAGTCCTCTATTCTTATATGTCTATGCATTTGTTTCAAGCCAAATTTAAATCTCTTTTTCTGGATAAAATTGGATCAAGGCATTGTATTACCAGTGACATCTTCAAATTAGTATATTTTGAAACTGTATGTATAATGTTCAACTTCTAAATGTAAAGGATGTTCCAACATTTTGGCAATATCCCTTCAGAACATTTTCTTTCCATTAAAGACATCAGAAAACTACATGTATGTCTTATTCTTTAAAACAAAATCTCTTTTTAGAATGGTAACGTGGAACTAACAAGATACAAGATGCCTATAGAAAAACTGCAGATTGACCGAATCACGAGTCGCATGGAACAGGGCAACGCGAAGCACCCAGACCCTCAACATCGCGTGAAGGAGAGCAAGCTCCCGATGGATGAGATCACGAACAGACTGACCAATGACCGACCAGACGAGCTGAAGGGCATCAAGATGCGCGAGGAAATGATGCCAGTTGTCAAGGTCAGCAAGATGGCCGATCTTCTGATGTCAAAGTTCAAGAAGAACTGTGATGAACCCCCACCTGAGCCGCTGTCCAGACGGGTGGTAAGTTTGTTTTTTCTGTGAATACATTTTATTCGCCAATATGCTTTGCATGGTACATTTACATACAAACATCCCTGGAATATTAAGAAAATACAGCGAAAGTAGTCATGTTACAATAATGCATGCAAAAGATATAAAAAAATAATAATACAAAAGCACTAATAGTTATACAGGTACGTTAGTATTACAAAGAAACTCCACCAATTAGTTTAAATACAGTCTAAAGACTGCTCCTCAACCAACATAATCAGCATGGATGCCTCTGTCTTAGAATGTTTCGGCCCTTTAATTCCATGAACATTCTGATAGCGGTGGGCCCACAGTGGTGATCAGTCACTGTGTGTTGGTTGATTGCCTCCTGCTCTTCTCCTCTCGCCTCAGCCACAGCCAGCTTGATGCCCGTTCGACTGCTTGGCTCAGTCTCTGGATAGCCACTCGTCTCTCCCTGCCAGTTGTTCCTAATGCTGTCATCAGCCTGTGCACGGACTGGGAACAGAATCCTCTAACGGCAACTTCCACAGGAAATAGCCAAGTAGGCCAGCCTTGTTGCTTGCACAGATCCATGAGTTCTGTGTACTTGGCCTTCTTCCGCTCGTAGGCCTCTTCACATCTTGCCTCCCATGGTACTGTCAGCTCTATGGTGACGAGCTTCTTTCCTGTCTCTGACCACAGTACAATATCTGGTTGTAGGGTAGTCTGAACCACGTTTAGGAAAACAAGCCTTCTACCAAGGTCAACTTCCATCTTCCAGTCTCTAGAGCAATCAAGAATTGATGCTTTTGTTGGTTTCTGTGTCTTCTTGGTCTCACCCGATTTGACCAAAGCGATGTGCCCATGGCGGGGGTGATTACCATTTTCCTTCTTCCGTTCCTTCTCTAGCCAGTCAGCCAACTCTCTGAGGACCAAGTCGTGCCTCCATCTATATCTTCCCTGTGTCAGCGCTGTACTACAAGATGAAAGTACATGCTCTAGGGTGCCTACTCTGTCACACAGGCTGCATTTTGGCTCTGCTGTGAGTCCCCATAGGCACAAACTATTATAATTGTTTGATAAATGTGTTTTTTGTATAACCGAAGGAGGCTGGTAAGTTGTCTTATGTGGATTTGGATTTAGCTCTCACAGTGTTATTGAAGATAAATAAATATTTTATGAATAATTATGATTATATGGGCTACACTCTGGGAAAACAGGGCTTAAACCAGCTACGCTCTGGGAAAACAGAGCTTAAACCATGTGCATATAGTGTCGTCCCAGACTAGCCTGTGCAGTTTGTACAGGCTTAGCTGGGACAACACTTTCCTGTTGTATTTTTTATTTTTGTTGAAGGAAGTCACTTCTTAGCAAAAATCCAGTTTAGGCTTCATCCCTGATCAGATTGCATTAAGCCCCGTTTTCCCAGACGGAGGCTGAAATAAATTTTTAAGAAATGATTATGATTATATTGACTTTGCTGCTTAGTATAGTAAGATTAAGTACTCTTAAGTACTCTGCATGGTTGAGTTGACTTCGTATTTTGCATTAAGCCCAGTTTTCCCATAACGAAGCTCAAATAGTACAAGTAGTTGATGTGTTGTTCCCAGAAAGGTCAGCCGATGATGGTAGCGTCCCAGCCCGCAAGTGAGTTCTGCTTCTTCTGCAAGAAGCGTGTCTACATAATGGAGCGAATGTCCGCAGAAAACGTGTTCTTTCATAGACAGTGCTTCAAGTGTGACTTCTGTGCCGTCATGTTGCGTAACGATACGTACTCCGTTGATAAAACATCGTATGGAGATGGTATGTTTAGTTTTGTTCTGTTGTATGCTTTGTGGTCAATCATTGGTAATAGTTTGTTAATAAAAACTTGTTTGAAGAAACTAAGAATAGATTCCGTAAAATCTGTATTAGTAAATAATGAAATTCTTGCAAAATGATGTTTGCATGTGGGGAAGATATCATTATATATGTGTAATTAATGATATTCTCTGTATAAACTAATTTGAAAAGGGTTAGAATTGCTAATTCAGTAGTGAGATAACAAGTATTCTGTCTGTTAACCCTTTGCATGCTGGGAAATTTGTTGTCTGCTAAAATGTCGTCTGCTGAATTTCTAAAATTAGCATTTTCTTCAATTTTTTTTCAAAGAATACTATCAGAATAGCAAACAGTTTGGATCCTGATGAGACGCCATGTTCTGTGGCGTCTCATCTGGATCCAAACTGTTTGCAAAGGCCTTCAAAATTCGGTTCCAGCACTGAAAGAGTTAACCTATTACTCTTGAGGTTGTGTAGACGACAAGAAGATACGACTAGACCAATCTTGTAGGAACTTTCACAGATTTTGACCGGATCAATACGATTCAACTTTGCCTGAAAATGCTTGGTTTTAAATCACGTAGCATAGCATCATTAGCTTATTGCAATACATGTGTATGGAATCCAAGATTTGATAAATTAGTAACTAGCCTGTTCCAGTACACTTTTCTTTAATAATAGTCTTTTGACGTCAGCCATGATTTGAGTAGAAAAGTTCCGTTACAATGTTTGCTTAAATTACGTAGCTTTTAAAGTTTAATTTATAAGGTGTTTTAATTTATAATGTATCACCGCAGTGATATGAATTAAATACTTTAAATAAAAGCAGCGAAAAATTCAAATAAACAAACAGTAATGTATTAACCCTGTCCCTTTCAGAAGTAAACTGAAAATGGCTTTTGCAACCAGCATAGAACCAGAACACTCTACGAGTAACTCGCAGGCTGTTCAGGTTTTATGCTGTTTGCTGCTCATCAGTATCTTAGGGTTGGAAATGAAGCCTATAAATTTTGAATCTAGTAAGAAAGGTCTTTAATTTAATTTGAATTTCAAAGGGACTACAAACGCGTCAAAATTGCGTATCTGAATAAAGGGTTTATCCCGGTGTTCTTGCAGCCACCCGTTTCTTCTGTCCCCGTCACGCTCTTCCCCAGAGTCGGTTTGGTCGACCAGCACGGAAGCGTGTAGCGGAGGACGCGGCCGATAATGTGGGTGAGAGACTCGTTCCTCAGGACAGGAACAACAGTGGCCCCTCTCCAACCAAGGTGTCTACAAAGGCACGGTCACCCAAGAAAACACCTGGTATGTTATAGTGATGTTTTGTTCAGGGTTCGTACAAACCTTGAAAAGTGCTTGAATTTCAATGTTCTCCTTGAAAAGTGCTTATAAAGGCTGTGGAGTGCTTAAAAAGTGCTTATTTGCATAAAGAAACTTAAAAAATGCTTAAAAAGTGCTTATTTTGGCTTCAAAAGTGCTTGAAAAACGTACTAAGGGTAAAAATATATAATTTCATATCTTTTCCATGAGTCCGAAGTCGTAGTTTTTTTTCACGATTTCCACGATTTATGACGGTTCCGATCTGTTCATACTGGCATCCATATACTGGATCGGTACTGGTCGATACGGGTTTTAGAACGTAAGGGAGGCAACTACTACTAATCTTCCGGTGCTGACAAGTTGAAATATGCCAGCGAATAAGTGCATTTTTCAGAAAGGGTGGCTTTTAAAGTACCCTTGGGGTGTTGACAACGCCGATTCTAAAGTCAAAGCATCTTGTAAAGTATGCAGAACAGATATAGATATCGCTAGTATGGGGGAATCGGCGTTAAAAAGCCACCAGAAGAGTGCAAAACATCAACGGAACACATGGGTTAACCAATGTGATGGAATTTCTCTTATTTTTGTTGGTTACGACAGAGACATACATACAGGTCTTTTGTGTAGCACGCAGTAAATGTTATTTTCTATTCGGCAGAATAGTCTGTGAAGTTATAATATGATTTTGACAAATTGAAAGTAAACTGAACTGCCTTGCAATACATTTCCTTTTTCATATAGGCTTACTGTAATACCGATTGTAATGTAGGTCGGACTAAAAAAGTGCTTGAATTTGGATTTTTTTCCCTTGAAAAGTGCTTAAAAAGTGCTTGAATTTCATGAGAGAAAATCTGTATGAACCCTATTGTTTTGCCAGAAATATTTAAATGACAGGGCAACAGGTACTTATTTATCACGCACTATTCAGGTGTTTCAATCATTTTAATGAATGTTGTATCGGCATTAATGGCGTTTTTTTCTATAAAACCATATGTGGCGTGTTCTGAGAAAACAGGGCAAAATGCTTGTGCATAAATTGTCATCCCAGATTAGCCTGTGCAGTCCGCACAGGCTAATCAGGGACGGCAATTTCCGCTTTTATTGAATTTTTCGTTTAAATGATGTTTCTTCTTAGCGAAAATCCGATTTAGGCGGAAAGTGTTGTCCCGGATTAGCCTGTGCGGACTGCACAGGTTAATCTAAATGACACTTTACGCACAAGCATTTTGCCCAGTTTTCTCAGAACACGACACATATGGCCTCTTAATAAAAAGATGTCTGCAATGGCTCTGCTTCTAAAAAAAATGCAGCATCAAAACACTTGCAATATTCTATATTAGGTGGATTCAGGTCACCATGGTTTGTAGGAGTTCTAAAATGTTAAAGTTACTATAAAGCTTGAATATAATATAAGAGCCTCCTTTTGGGGAAACGGGGCTTAATGCTAGTGCGTAAAGTGTCATCCCTGATTAGACTGTGAAGTCCGCACAGTCTAATCAGGGACGACACTTTTCGCCTTAACTGGATTTTTGCTTGAAAGAAACTTCCTTTAATCGAAGAATACAGTAAAAGCAAACCGCACAGGCTTATCTGGGACGACACTTTATGCACATGCATTAAGCCCAGTTTTCCCACAATGCAACTCATTTATAATTTTTGTTATTTCAGATCTGTTGTCGCCGATAGCGATCACAGACGACGACGTAGCACTGTCAGCGTTGAAGACGCCCGAGAGGATAGAGTTTGAGAACACTATTGAGGGTCTGACGGAGGAGACGGAGGAGGAGCAGTACGAGCACAACCTGAGCATGAGTCTGGCACGCAACGGGGCCCTGGATGACAGGGTCGGGGACGAGGGGGAGGTAGACATGGAGGAGGAGGATGATCTACTGGACTCAGATGATTCGGATCTTGAGTGAGTACAGGCAGGGGTTAGCATTGCAATTTTGTATGGGTAATTCAGGGATAGAAACAAACTTCTTCTAACAGATGCTTTGCCATTTTGTATTGGTAATTCAGGGATAGAAACAAACTTCTTCTAACAGTTGCTTGACCAGACCGGCAAGCATATGTAGTACATTAATTGCCCTCTAAAGATTCAGGAGCCCAGTTCCAAGTCCATATCATGTGCATATAAAACTTATTAAAAAATATAAGTGTTAGTGNAAACGGGGTAATGGTATTTTCTTTCCCTGAGGTGGTTCTGAAATCACACCCTAGAACTCAAGCCAAACTGCTAAGATTTAGATTTAAAAAAAAACATGTCATTTGAAGACAATCCTGATTTATATCTGCTCTTTTCAGCTGAATTATGACTTGTTTTTTCAAAGATTGATTTACTTATATGGTTTCTGGATGTATTTAAAGAGAATAGTTTTGGTGACATGGGTCAAGCGATTTTCATCCCCTATTTAATAGTAATATTAACACATTATTTGTCATGGTACATAGGAAAAAAAACTTGAAATAAAATACTGAGCCAAAAAAAAGGGCTTTAATCTGATGTTTACGAAAAGAATACTTTGCGGCATGCGTTTCTACATTTTTAAACAAAATATTGAATGCAAATAACTCTTCCTTTCTCAAAATCTAAGAAATGACCTGGTTCATGTGGCCATTTTCAGAGAGTTATTGTCAGAAATGGATGAAATGGATTATGAGGAGCTGCTATCAAGCTGGTAGGCAGGAATGCCCCACCCCCTGTCTGTCACCAGCATGGTGTTGTCACAGTGTAGAAATGAGCCTTGCTCTGTGAAAAGGGGCTTTAAGGCAGGTGCGTTAAGTGTCGTCCCAGAATAGCCTGTGCAGTCCGCACAGGCTAATCAGGGACGACACTTTCCGCCTAAACTGGATTTTTACCAAGAAGAGATTTAATTGGAAAGTGCCATCCCTGATTAGCCTGTGTGGACTGCACAGGCTAATCTGGGATGACACTTTATGCATATGCATTAAACCCCCTTGTCACAGTGTAGAAATCTTTTAGTGAATGATTCATTTCCACTTTTTAAGGATTCGTTTTTTTATTTTTGCTTTAGACATTTTTTTTTCAGTATGATGGCATGATTGTTTAGTGTTTTTTTAGTTGAATGCAGTCCCAAATGGAATTGAACACATGTTTGTGTGTTGCTTATTTGTGTGTCTGTCAGCCCCACTGTTGTCGCTATCGTTTTGAAAATCAGAGAACCAGAGTTATGGCCCATAGTGAACTTTCTGACCTTTTTCTGCCATAAAGTCAATAACAATACTCGTAGAATCAAGAAGGTGTTCTTGAAGGAAAATCAGCCATATTTGATTTAAAATATTCAACCAATCAGTGATTTTTGGTTGATTTGAGCAATGTTTTAATGACAATAAAAACATGGCAAAAACTTGTCAAGATGTAAATCCTGCGCTGCAAGGGAATGTACTTGGTATAACTTTAACCCTTTGAGCGCTGGAACCGGATTTTGAAGGCCTTTGCAAACAGTTTGGATCCAGATGAGACGCCACTGAACGTGGCGTCTCATCAGGATCCAAACTGTTTGCTATTCTGATAGTATTCTTTGAAAAAAATTGAAGAAAATGCTAATTTTAGAAATTCAGCAGACAACATTTTAGCAGACGACAAATTTCACAGCATGCAAAGGGTTAAACATTGTATAAATTCATGTGTTGACCCTTTCCCGCTCAGAAGCAAAAGGAAAATGCCGATATGCAGCCATCATAAAACCAGGTTTGATCTTGTTTGCTGTGGATCAATATCTTAGGGTTGGCAATGAAGCCTTTAAAATTTGAATCTTGTAAGAAAGGTCTTTAATTATACCCCCATTACCATTGGTAATGGGGGCTATATAGGAGTCACTTTGTCGGTCTGTCCCGAAATTTCATCCGATCTTCACCAAACTTGGTCAGAAGTTGTATCTAGATGATGTCTAGGTCAAGTTCGAATACAGGCCATGCCAGGTCAAAAACTAGTTCAAGGGGTCACTTAGTGCGTTTTAAACCAAAAGTTTGTCCGGACCATAACTATATCATTTATCGTTAGATTTTTAAATCATTTGGTAAATTTGTTCACCATCATTGGAAGGTGTGTCATGCAAAAGAATTACGTCGATATCTGCAACGCCAAGGTCACACTTTGAGTTCCAAGGTATAAAATGGCCATAAATGATCTTGTCAGGGCCATAACTATGTCATACATTGTGAGATTTTAAAATTACTCCGTACATTTGTTCACAATCATTTGACGGTGTGTCATGCGAAAGAATTATGTTGATATCTCCAAGGTCAAGGTCAGACTTGGAGTTCAAAAGTCATAAATGGTCATAAATGAGCTTGTCCGGGCCATAACTATGTCATTCATTGTGAGATTTTAAAATTACTCTGTACATTAATTTTGTTCACAGTCATTGGACGGCGTGTCATGCGAACGAATTCAAGAGTTCAAAGGTCAAAATGGTCATGAATGATCATGCATAATAATTCTTAAAAATCGCCATAAATTAGCTTCTCTTTTTTTGTGAAGACAGCATGCAAAATATTCTGTGTCAACGCAGAATGTGGGGGTATACGTCACGTCTGTGACAAAGCTCTAGTTAAATGTGAATTTCTAAGGGACAACAAATGGGTCGAAGAGCGTATCTGAGTGGTAAATGGTTAAGAGACTTTGGTTCAGTCATCTGAAGCATTATGACAATGTTGTAAAGATGTGTGTTTGTTAGTTCACAAGTTGCGCATGTGCATTTTTCTCCGTCTTGAAGTTAGAAATTTGCTAGAGCTAGACTTAAGTTTAGTTGAGAATGTAGTTAAAATATACATTCATATTTTTAGTAAAAGCTTACTGCGTGTCAGCTGTGATGTTCTGTGATGCTTTAATTTTAACAAAATGACAAGATATGACCGACATGCATGTTCTGTTTGAAAGTTTGTTCAGCACCTACATCATGATTTTGTTGTGTACAGCTGAAATGATTTATGTAGTTGAGGGCTGATAACATATCATTAATAGACAAACCTTATAATGCTTATTTTTATTTCAAAAAGTGTGGGGATATTGTGGTTATCTCCGCAGTCCGTCCGTCCGTCTGTCTGTCTGTCTGTCTGTCCGTCCGTCCTGGNTAAGCTTTATTGCTGAAATAAATGTTGTTGTTGTTGTTGTTGTTGTATTCATTCTGTGATTTTGTCTCTTTGAGCATTAATTTGGAAAAAAATGGTGAACTGCAATACACAATACAACTCGTTGCATTTGGTAAAGCTGTATCAAGCTGAACCTCTTATCGCACATGTCCTGCTTTTCTGTTTTATTAGAGATAAAAAAACATGCTCTCTTTTTTTTGTAAATACTTTTCCAAAATATATTTTAACAACATTTGTTCTCAAAGATTTTTCAATAACATTTTCGTAAAACTTTTAACTCTTAAATAAATTCCTTTAACTTATTTGCTAAACATTGCATTTCTAAAAAAAACTGTTTACCCTTAAAATAAATTTCTTAAACTAAGTTTCCTAAACCATTCACCTTAAAAATATTTTCCTTTCAATTTTTTTTTTCTTTTTAACTTTAAAATTCTCAAAATTATTTTCATATTTAAAAATTATTTTCATAAAACTATTTTGCATTAACTAGTAATTCTATTATTTTTTTTTGAATATTTTAATTAAAACTTTTTGCTTTAACATTTTTCATTCAGGTAATTTCAAATACACTTTTGTCTTGTAATTATTTTCTTCGATGTCCTAAAATAGCTTTATCTTCATGTGATTATTGTTGATCTATTTTCTTTTCAACTTTTGTTAGAGTAAATATTGTCTAAATATTTTTTTTATAATTTTTGTTTTTAAACTACTGATTCAAAAATATTTTTTTTAAACTTTTTTTAAGTCAAACTTTAAAAAAAAAAACTTCATTCTTAAAAAAGGTCTTTAACTTTCTCCTAAAACATTGCTTTTCTAAAAAAATATCACTCGTAAATAAATTTCTTAAACTTAGTTTCAAAAACATTCTTCTAAATTATTCACCTTAAAAAATATTTTCCTTTCAACTTTTTTACTTTTCAAAATCAAATTTTCAAAAACATTTTCTTATATCAAAAATAGTTTGCATAGTATTTTCATTTTAAATTTATTTCTTAATCTAATTTTCAAAAATAGTTTGAATATTTTTTCATACTAAATTTTTTTCTTAAACTTATTTTCAAAAACAGTTTCTTATATTTAAAAAAACATGTGTATAACTTTTCAAATTCATAAAATTATGTTCATATGTAAAATTATTTTCATAAAACCATTTTGCTTTAATGAGTTATATTAAAATTTTTAAGATTTTAATTAAAACTGTTTGCTTTTAACATGTTTCAATTTCTAAAATAGTTTCATCTTCAGGTGATTATTGTTGATCAAATATTTATCTCACACGTGTTTGTTCCATTTGCTATTTAATCGAGGTGGTGTGTTTATCAATTTCTAAATGTTTTGCTAATACGAAGATTTTTCAATAACATTTCATCAAACTAAATTCTTAAAAAAGTTCTTTAACATATTTTCAAAAACTTTCTCCTGAAACACTGATTTTCTAAAAAAAAAATCACTTGTAAATAAATTTCTTAAACTACGTTTCCAAAACTTTATCCTAAAACATTAAAATTAAGTTATTTTTTTCAAATTCTTTAAATTATTTTCATAAGTAAAATTATTTTCATACAATCATTTTGTTTTAATGAGTTATATTAAACAATATTGAAAATTTTAATTAATTTTTTTTGCTTTAACACTTTTCATTCAGGTATTTTCAAATACACTTTTGTCTTGTACATATTTTGTGTAATTATTTTCTTCAATGATCCTAAACAGTTTCATCTTCATTTGATATAAACTATAAAAAAAACAGCCATTAATTGTTAAGATATTAATTATGTGATAATTGTTTATCAAATAATGATCTCACACGTGTTTGTTCCATTTGCTGTTTAATCGTGATGGTTAAATTTGTTTATCAATTCCTAAATGTTTTGCTAATACATACTGTGCTCACAGTTCTCTTGTTATATTTAAAGTGGTGAATATTTGCATACATTGTCATTTCCCTCACTACATTTAATAACAGATACATCTTCTGGTGATTAGTTTAATACTATGTGATTGCAACTTGTTTCATATTGTGTTTATGTTCACGCATAATATTTATATCGTGAGTATATGACTCAAACAATACAATTTAAAAAAACAGATGTTATCTTGTTTTTTTTCTATGACCTCACAACAAACAAAAGACATCACACATGTTCGTATTCTCGTCTTGTAAATACATTCGAAAAATAAATTTACATCAGAAATCATGAAAAATTACGTTATAATATATACCATTGATTTTGTCAATCATGAAGGTGGTTCTCACATAATGCAGCCTCGGGATACACTTAATAAACGTGCAATCAAATTTCCATTGCGCGTAGACAAAACAAAGAAACCGCTAAAACCATGATAACTATCAATAGACACACATTGACATCGGTAATCGATCGATATGTACATCACACAGGCCTAAAGTCTCTTAAATTGTTTTGCGATTTTCACAGTTGCAAATTTTTTCAACCACCCTAATTCATTTCGCTTTTTATCAAGAGAATGTACTTGTATGAAAATAAGGGACTGTGCAAAAATACACGTTTTATGCTTTAACAAATACAGTTTGAGAGTTCGTTATTTTTTAGTTATATCATATTTTTTCACAATTAAATTAAAAAAATTGGCGATAAGTTACATTATGCTCAAACATAATTAATAAAGAGAAAAAACTTTTGACTTTTGTAATCACTGGATAGCTTATTGCATTCTAGGCATATAAACGGAGTAGTATTTAGATTGCACGACTGAACACATGAAAGCATTCTTGTAGTGTAATGCATATCATGGTGGGAATGTATATATCAAAACAATAAACTCATACCAGTTATTCTTATTTTGGCTTTGTTTTTATAATTTTTCAAAGAATTGTCTGTGAACATCGCTTGCTGAAACTGTCGAATAATTACATTACATCTTTTAAAGATTAAATCTCGTTAATACTTTATGAATTTTTATCTCTCTTACAGCCTTAAAATTCAATCGGATATCACGGCTTTAAATTAATTACAATAACTATGAATATGGACGTAAATATCTGGATAAAAAATAGGTTTTAAACATTAAACAAAAATCATTTCCCTCTTGCGTGTTTATATACTGCACCAATTCTGTTTTAATCCAGTATGTACATGCATTTTTCTGATTGCCTATTAGCAGACCATTCATCGCATACTTAATAAATTCAAAACATTATTCATAAGTTAATACAAACATATCAATCGACTTTAAAATTGTAATGGGACCTGTAAACAATTGAACCTGGGGCCATCGCTTTGGAAAGATAAATGCCAAGCATTTGGAATTTACATGGAAAAAGACATGCTGATCATTTAACCCAGAATGTATATCAAAACACACACATTTAAATAAAGGTTAACCCGATTGCAATTAAATTAATGAAAACCATTGAAATAGAATATCACATAAATTGATTCACTTTATAGCTTCTTGATGGCTGGATATAAGCCAAAGATGTAGATTTATTCTGAATTGAAATTAACTCAACATCAACAACATGGCTTTTTTTGTCACAAATTTTAAGGACTAACCCGCTAATTACCAATTATGTTTATTGAAATGACACTATCATCTGTTTATCTTTATTGCATCGTGATATGTTTGATCACGTCTCTTTCATCCATATTCTCACCGAAAGTCAAAAATTGAATAAATACGTTTGATATTTTTCAATTTATTAAATCTCTAATATTTTAGAGGCATAACAGGGCTTTCCCGAGCAGATGTTCTTGGTTTAAAATGAAAGTAACAGGTTGTTTTTGCAACGCATAGGAATCTTGATTTTTCAACCATTTGTTGATGAAATTCAAAGAAAACGCTCCTGGGTATTTTTTCTCAATATTTGTTGTAACTTCACAGCACCTACATGCCGGGTTGCTTAGCATTAAAATAGTATTCTAACAGAATACGCTCCTGTTGTAATTTATCCATGGTAAATCAATATTTCTCGTTTATTTATAATCATTGACAGTGTGCACTATACGAAAACAACTTTAAAAATGAACAAAATGAATACTTCAATGCATTTAAAATATTTATTGTATACACATAGTGATCATATTACAAAACATGTACAGTACATAATTTTATATGTTAAATGTGATAAAACACTGATGAGTTTTCTGATGTTTGTTTAGTCTAGTCCCTTGCCTCTTTTACTGCGATACGTAGTGAAAGGGGAAGGAACCCAGACTTATATTTGTTACCAAACTTGTGCTCTTCAACAAGACTAGAGGAGTATTTCCCTTACATTAGCAATCAGATAAAAGAATATTTCACCTTACATAAGCAATCAG
The DNA here is from genome assembly GCA_007657795.1 of Dreissena rostriformis. NCBI lineage: Eukaryota > Metazoa > Mollusca > Bivalvia > Myida > Dreissenidae > Dreissena > Dreissena rostriformis. The sequence continues at coordinate 3,408 of VMBQ01000566.1, read as the reverse complement.
ATAAAAGAGTATTTTCATAAATACTATGAATATCACATTAAACTGTACAAAGTTAACTTTATAAACATAATAACATTACAAAATATCAAACATTTGCAAAACATGTAATCAATTTAAGGTAACAAGCTTTTCAAAGTATTACATTGAGAAATATATTAAGGATTTCACCAAAAATTGTACCATTTCCGTTAGCAAAATGTCGTATGTCTATATATGTTTGGTTGCTTATTTTACAAAATGACAAAAACACATTATTTTCTAACGAAAATTGCTCCGTTCGATACAATAAAACCAATGGTGTTGTTTTCATTTCAGAAGGCTTCCATTGCGATGGAGTGCATTGAACGACATCATGGCCTAGAAGAACATACCCGGGAATAATACCAGCAGCAACGAGTGTAAATAAAGCTATCCTTTTCATCATGGCAGTTCTACACTTCACGTTTTTTGTAAAAGTTCGTTCTGGATATTTACATTGTTTACATCATACACAAAAGATACATTCCCATCAATATTATCAGAACACCCCATTTCTACTAGAAGATCAATCCTTGACTGAATAATAACGTTGAATTATTGTGTTTTTATATCAGTTACAGCGAAACAATCTGTCTTCTATCCGTGTAATTGTAAGCACCATTTTTTTCATCTTGGCTTTCCATTGATCGTTTTCATAATGGTTAGAAAGTCTTTGCTCTCTATAACTCGTTTGTGAAGGAAAACCATATCTGGGGTAATATTCGAAATTGCCATCATGTCTTCCCAAGAACGTACTAAAGCATTTTCATCAACTTTCTACAGAATACAATATCTATCACCATTAAAGGAACTCCATTTAAGGAACAAACACAATTGAAAGTTATACTGGTTTTATTTACATCCGTACTCGTCAAGCATACAAAACAGTCTGTCTGGTGTACATGCTATCAAAGAGGCATTCATGCCGGAGGCGTGTCCTGCAAGGAGGCGTGGCCAGTGCAAGCTACACCACAATCCTTCCTTTTTTTCAAACCAATTAATGCATCATCTACAAATACATACTCTAAACATAAACCCATACATTCACAAACAATTCATAATAACAAATTACACCATGCATTTATCAAACAATCTAAACTAAACATCACAAATGAAAACATTTTATCAATTAATTGCTATCTTGATAACCTCCACACGTGGCTACAAACGTGTGTTAGACAACTGGTCTCATCCATTTCAGTGGATCGTTTTGAGATAATATACTCTAATGAATCCTCGCTTCACTTCTCTTTTGTACTCGAAATTACAAAAATGCGTTAGGTTAAAAGGGGTTAGTGTAATTATACCTCAAACGCTGACTAACAGATTTAAAAGTCTCTTGACTAAATTAACTACAAATTACACCCAATTATTGTAACGCTTAAGTATGTAAACCACGTCAGGTACATTTGAATGCTATTTCAGAGCGGGGGGTTAATATTTATTTTGAAGTGAAAAGGGAAAATGCTTTCATGTTTAAACTCCTAAAATGTACTAGTTCAATCAACAAAACAACTCATGAAGTTTATTGAGTAAAAGACGCGTGCTTATTTATACTAGCGGACTGTCTCGAAAATGCTTCGTTAATTCGATGTACACAAAAATTAAAATGACGGATGAAAAGATAAACCACCTTATCCAACGACACTATTAAACATGTTCATGCATACTTCTACCTAGACGATCTTATTATAACGCATCACTATGGTGGATCCATCAAAATGCTCGCTCATCATATTTCATACCGACGGAAGTGAAACCGTCAAAATGGCGAAAATAAATCGAACCGCTAAAATCAAGCCACTAAAATGCTCACTCATCATATATCATACCGACGGAAGTGAAACCGTCAAGATGGCGGAAACATCGAACCACTAAAATGCTTGCTCATCATATATTAAACCGATGGTAGTGCAACCGTCAAGATGGCCGCCAAACCGCCAACATTCTTACTCATCAAATATTAAACCGCCGAAAACCGCCAACATTCTTACTCATCATATATGAAACCACCAAAAACCGACGGTTGTAAACCGTCAAGATGGCCGAAAAACCAATCAGAAGGCCGATCTCACCCCATTTCAACCAATCAGAAGGCCGGAACAGGCCTTAACTGCCAAAACCGCCAACAAAATGGCCGCGAAACTCCTAGTTTTTCCCTACTATTAGGTAGGAATGCTGGAACACACTCCGGGTCCTCACATCAGGCAGTCTTTGCCGCGGAAGGACCTAATAAACTTCGAAATACAAGCACACGCACACACACGCACGCGCGCGCATAGATCTCCTTTGGTACATAATCAATTAAAAGAGTTTCAAATTTACTTTGTGAGCTAAAACTTATATATATATATATAGCAGTAGTAAACAATACCAAACCGATACTGGACCGATGTTTAACCAATATTCAGAATGATATCGGTTAGATATCCCTTTTAGTACTGATGCGATATCGGACCGATGTCCAAAAAATGTCGTACCAATGACGGATAGACAACTAAAATGATAACTGTCCGATATAGGACCGATAGATAACCAACAAGATATCGGCCCGACTTGAAACCGATGGGCAAAACGATATCGGTCAGATGTTGTTTACGATATCTATCCGATATATACAATACATTGGTCCGATAATGGCCAGATATAGTTTTGCTTACTGGGGCGATATGATTAAGTCAGATAAAACCGGGCGACCTTCCACTATTTCATCATATTGGACATTGCATATTGGCCTGCATTTAATATGTTCCGTCATGAACGGTTATGTACGGTGGCAAAAAGGGGACAGAGGAAATATTGTTTTTAGCGGTCTCTATGACGTGCGGACGCGATAGCTATGACGTGTGATCATGATAGCTATGACGTGCGCACGCTTCATCATTAAAACTCATTATCTCCACGAATGGCACTTTTATGATCTCACTTTTCGAGAATTAAATTGTGCCTTAATATCTATATATCAGTAAGCAAATGTTCACAGAAACTTAGACAATATGCAAAATAAAATTTTAAAGACAAAGTTATCTATATAAGATAACATTAGCACATTTGAAAAACATATTGATGTGCTGGATGTGATGCGAACCAGAATGAAAGTTGTGAATGCCTCACACTTTTTTAGATAGACCCGCGTATACAAAGTATTAAGATAAAAGAAGATGAAACACAAGATATCCTTATTTTAGAATCTGCTCTATTTCCTTGTAAATGCTATTTGCAGTGGTAAATACTACTTCGGATACATCATGAACAATGCGTGGTAATAAAAAATACATTTAAACACACCATCATGTATAACTATCAACTCAACTTTGACGGGTTGTTCCGTTCTTCTTACCTAAAATCATTTCATAGAAAACAAAACGCTTTATTGCTACAATAGAATAA
>VMBQ01000565.1:503528-529551 GCA_007657795.1 Dreissena rostriformis | reverse complement strand
CATCTAGGCTACACAATGTTGAACCAGGAAGAAACGCAACGAGTGTTTGACCATATAACCATACCCTTTATCATCCACCTTGTACCCAAGTACCTAATAACCTGTTACGCCTTCTTTCGGTCCTTATAAACGCAAGTAGTTATAAATTAATTTTGAATGATTGTTTATATGTCGCGCCTTTGAGTAAGACGTAGCTACTGATAGTTTAACAACATACGGATTATTTAGCATATCATATAGTGCAGCTAATTTTATTTATTTACGTTGTTGTTCTTGGCGGAATTGAAACATGGATAAAAACTAGTTTCTTCATAAATATATTAATTCATATCACTGCTATAGCTTTGTATTTATTTCGGACAAACCTTACACGCAGACTCTACATTTGTAACTAAAATTATGTAACAGCAGTACTCTAGTGTGTTGTGTTTTATTTGGCAATACATTAATAAACGCATCGGATATGTTATATTTAAAAATAACAAACTTCAAATACCACCATTGAAAAAGAGACAGCAACTTATTAAAACACATATAGATACACCAATTTAAATGAGTATAGCTTTTTTACTTATTGCTGTGTATTTTAATCGTGAACCTACCAGACTTAAAATATTGTTTAATCGGAAGGTGCTTGTGAAGTAGTGTATTCAATGTTCTATATCTGATAGAACAGTTGTTTGTGTCCTTTGGTAAGTAAGTAGCTGACGCAATATGTATCTGAATAAAAATGTGAATGATATATATTTAAACTGATTTAATAACGTTAAAGGATGAACAGTTACTTAAAACATAACATCAAAACCAATAATATATTGACATGTCATTCATGGTTTAAAGTGTTCTTAATATTCTCCACAAATAAAATACGGCATATTGCAGCTATGCGAGTCACGCGTGTTAATAGCATACTTTCAATAAATACAAATATATCAAAATGTGTATGAAATAGAAACACAATTCTAATATAGAACAGTAAATACGTTATTTTATATCAGGACTTTCTACACGTGTATTGTGATCAATGATGACTCATGATATGGAAGGCGATAATCAAAAACACAATATAAACAACAGCAAGAATACAACGTACACAACCAATATATTTAACACTATAAATCGCCCTGTGTAGGGAGCCCAAAAGGCGATATATCGTGTTAAATATATCGTGCGTCGCCGCGACTGTCGCGAAAAATATCGTGCGTCGCCGCGACTGTCGCGCAAAATAGGCGACTGTCGCCGCGACTGTCGCAGCGACTGTCGCGCAAAATATCGTGCGTCGCCGCGACTGTCGCGCAAAATATCGTGTATCGCTTCGTGGGTCGTGTCTCGCGTTCAAAGGGCGACGCACGAAACACGAAGCGACGCACGATATTTTGCGCGACAGTCGCGGCGACGCACGATATTTTATAATTCAAATATCGCTGTAAAAATATCGCCTGTCGACTGAAGCGGTCTAATTTCAGACCGCGACACACGACAAACGAAGCGATACTCGATATTTTGCGCGACAGTCGCGGCGACCCGCGATATTATACTGTGCAAATATCGCTGTAATTTATCGCCTGTCGAGTGTCCCGATTTCAAAAATTCAGGGGAGACAAAAATGGGATATTTTTATGCATGTGCATCAAAGATGGACGCAAACTCTCAGCGTATCATCATCATCATCATTATCATCATCATCATCATCATCATCATCATCATCATCATCATCATCATCATCATCATCATCATCATCATCATCATCATCATCATCATCATCATCATCATCATCATCGTCATCGTCGTCGTCGTCGTCGTCGTCGTCGCCGTCGCCGTCGTCGTCGTCGTCGTCGCCGTCGTCGTCGTCGTCATCATCCTCATCATCATCCTCCTCCTCCTTCAATTATTTTGCAAATACACTTACTATCAACTTTTATGATTTCAACATCACACATGTTAACACAATGTAATCGATTATTTTAACATAAAAAAGGTTAATTTAGAGGCAGGAGGGCGGGTTTATTACCCTATGTTCTCCTACTCCATAATTGTTCCCTTTCAAATAAACACCTCGAATGGCGAATCAATAGATTTGCAACTTATGAAGACCCCACGACAAAAAACCCGATTACCGTACTCTCTCTTTTATATAACATGTACACTACCAATACGATATCGTATTTATTTTATCAAACCGAGAATAACTGACCACTCGCCAGCTTTCAATCAAAGTCACTGAACAATCAATCTGATTTATTTTATTGCGGCCTGTCTGACGGTGACAGGGAGGTTCTGCGACAGATCGTGTTGGACAGTTTGAGTGACATTTTCGATGTTTCTTTGATGTTTACTATATCTCAAAGTTTCAAGTTCCACAGATTGGTGAGCTATTCTTTTCTTTGTTAGTATTTGTTTATTTTATCCAGACATCATACTCATACATGTCATAACTAATTTAATATATTAAAAGACAAATCGATCATTCATCATTTTGTTTTGTAGACAAAATTATACACACAACAAAATCACGCACTATTTCAAATCTATATTAGTTTGCAAACTTTATATTGTTATTGACCCTTCATTGTTAATCAATATTGGTCAGTCAAATATATAGTGTTATAATACACACATATGTTTAAGTCTAAACTATATTTCCTCGTTTCGTTCAATGCATGTCTAGTTGTTTACTTACATAATCCGGTATTTGTAGTAAGCACTGATTGATTAACACTTACAATGCTGGTATATCGATTATAAGATACCCCTTTGCATGCTGGGAAATTCGTCGTCTGCTAAAATGTTGTCTGCTGAACTTCTAAATTTAGCATATTCTTCGATTATTTTTTTTTCAAAGAATACTATCAGAATAGTATAAAGTATATATTTCTGTTCAACACAGTTTGATTTAGAAGCTTGGTAGAATTTATTACCACGCACACATAAGAACTGACTGTGCTGTATAAATAAATACGTACGAAAAGTGAAACAGTTCCTTTGAAATTGGACGCTTATGAACGAATATAGTAAATGATATGGGGCGAACGCGACACGCGTGTGTGTCACTATACTTAAAAGTGAAAAACAACAAATCAGTTTTATCATTTTCTTAACTAAATTGAGGTTTATAAAGGGGATTTCGATAACACTTCACGAACATAATGAAATTCCAATGGCTAACACTCGCGCGCGTACCGACATCCCCCAAGTTACCACGTGTAATGGTGGTATTAGTAATAAATAACCCTTCTACGATGGCATTTATCAATGTTATTTGTGAAATTATTAACACAACATCGTTTTCACTTGTTTTTGACACAAACGAGCAATTTATAACGGGGATTTCGATAAGTTACGGAGAGCAGGTAGCGAAATCATTGTTTAGCATTGTATATATATGTATCAATTTGTATAATGGAAAGTGCTACACAAAAATAAGTTGGGTAATTTTCTGAAATTAATTAACGTTCTATAATAGGGATTTCTTTAATTCTACACATTTAAGCTACCACTCGCGCTTGTCAAAGTCACGTTTCGGCTTCAAAAATTGTATAAAATAAAATAAACTAAGATGTCAATTCTTTAAACACGTTATCGATTTGTTTTTATCTATTGAAAAAATGTGTAAATGCCAACAAAATATAAAACAGTATAAAGCATTTCAGGAATAACAAATGTTATGCTATTTGTGACTTGGAATTCACAAGATTCAAATGCAGTCGGAAATGCGTACCTTTTGGCGAATATAAATATAAATATTCCTTTCAAATTAGAACTTATGTAATAGTGTCTTCATTTGTGAACTTATTTTTAAGGTGCAGTGTTCATGGGGAAACGAGACAACATGTTCATCCAACCTGTTCTGCAGAATTTGCCACGAAAACTGATTAACAAGGCACAGAAGACGATAACCAGGAACAGTTAAAATAGTATAGGGCACAAATAAATAAGGATACATATTAATATATATTAATATATTTCTATTTGTTAAATTGTGTGGTTGCTGAAGTTATATATGTCGTGCATTGTGACATCAATCTTAATTTGTAATATCTAACTCTAAATTAGTATAAATTATATTTTTTCCGTGTTTTGCATTAAATGAAACGCCTGCATATATTCGGCTACTGCCGTTTGCATTTTTTGGCTACTGACGTTTGTCATTCTTAAATGTACCACTGACGTTTGCCATATTTGTTTCTAGTCTTTAAACGTATATTTATTATCCGATACATATTTTCGTTTGTTTACGCGAAGAAATATGTAATATATGTTCGTCCGGTAACGCATAGATAGTTCTGTGATCGTTTATTCGTGTAAACACCGACTCTTTGTATGTTTAACTTGACGTTTGCTTCTAAAATGAAAATTTGCGCCGAAGTGTTCTCGAAAACCAAAGCAACACATACAACGCGTGATATACCGATCGCAAGCTTTATGCATGTCGTATTGCCCGCCCTAGGTCGTATGAAAGCCAGAGGACGATCAGCGAAGATATTGACAAAAAACCTACCTGGTGCGGCTATTATCTCTTGTAAAACGCCTACTGACGTTGACTTTTGGGGTCACTTGACAGTTTTTGTTCATTCACAGTGTTAATGAGCACACATAACTCTACGTCATTATTATTTCAAGTCGAGGGATATTTTCGTGAATCAGTGGTGATCAGGGAAACATGTAAACAAAACACTTAATCTAGATAATCCAAAAGGATTGGATTTGGAAAATATATGTATTTGAAATGATATAAGTGTTTTCTCAATATATTGACAATTATCCAATGTTTTATATTTTAATCAATCGATACACATTTTATGAGAACCAAAACTCAACTGAGATTAAATACTATCGAACGATTTGTTAAAAAGGTTAAGCACATATATTCGAGACACTGCACAACCAATACAATGTAAAAGTGAAATTACACTTAAGGTCAAACTATTTTAATTCAATAAGTAAATATAAAGACTATTTGACATACAATTTATAATGTTCAACTTAAATTGCATAATTTATTTAGTTAATGTACATGTGAATTATTGATGATATTTGCATCACCCCCCACTACTCCCACCACTACCAACACCACTACCCAAACCACTACAACCAACTATACCCCTGATACAACCCCCACCACTACCAACATCACTACCACCACCAATACCACCACCACTACCACCACCACTACCACCCCCGCTACCACCACCACTACCACCACTACTACTACCACCACCACTTCCAATACCACTCACAACACCACTACTACCACTACTACCACCACCACTACCACAACCAATACTACCACCACTACCACCACCAAAACCACCACCACTACCACCACCTCTACTGCCAACAATATCACCATCATAACCGCAAACACTACTGCCAACACTACCACTACCACTTCCGCAACCACTACTGCCAACACTATCGTCACCACTACCACCACCACAATCGCAACCACTACTGTTAACACTTCCACCCTTACTACCACCATTTCCTATACTCCCTGTACTATATGGACTTCCATCGCTACCTCTACTAGCACTACCTGCACTACCTGTACTTCTGCGACTTGTACTACTGCTACTTCTTGAATTACTTCTACTTGTACTATTACTTCTAGTACCGCTTCTATTTGTACGGGCACTACGTCTACTATTTCTAGTTGTACAACTACTTATTCGTAAAACGTCTACTTGTACTACTACAACGTGTTCAACTACTACTTGTACTATAACTACTGTACTAGTACTACTTGTTCTACTATTACTACTTCTGCTACTTCCGCGACTTCTTCTACTACTACTGCTAATACTACTTATACAATTACTACTATTGCTACTAATGCTACCACTACTACTACCACCACCATCACTACTACTACTTCTACTACAAATACTAGTACTATAACTACTACTACTACTACAACTACTACAACATTAACAACTTTTACTACTGTAACTACTACAATAACAATAACAACTAAAACAACACCACTAACAACAACAACTACTACTTCCAATTCTAATACGATTTATTCTACTTCTACTTCTACTTACACTATGACTACTGCTACTGATACTGCTTCTGCTACTGCTACTGCTACTGCTACTGCTGCTGCTGTTTTGACTTTGGGATGAGTCATTTAATATTAAAGTAAACCGACATCATGCTTTTTTCAAACAGACACAATGGGCGTGGCAAGCATTGATTTCGGCACCACCTACTCAGGATGGGCGTTTTCGTCGGTTAGCAATTATGAAAAAGATCCAACAGATGTCAGGGCCAAAAATTGGAATTCCGGGACGTTCATCTCATGCAAAGATTTATTATTGTAATTTTTGTAATTAACATAATTATACATTTCGATTTTCTACAATATGCGTTATTGTCAATGCATCGACACACAAAGTTAAGTGAAGTACACTTGCCATTGTTGAACCTGTATGCTAAACTGTGCTTCAACGAATTTTTTTTTTAAAGTTTGATTTGTTGCAGTCCATCGCAAAGCATTGTATAGCATAGCATAGCAAAGCATGGCATAGCATAGCATGTCATGTCATGTCATGTCATGTCATGCCATTCCACGGCACGGCACGGCACGGCACGGCATGGCATGGCATGGCATGGCATGGCATGAAATGGCAGGGTAGGGAAGGACAATCAAATATAGTAAGAGGATGGTTTTCTGGCCATACTTTGCTCTTCTGTTTAATTTACAATAGTTATAATATAGCAATAGCGTTCTTAGCTATTGTTTATGTTGCAGCTCCAATATGTGTGCTTTTCCGGTCCGATGGAAAAACATTTGAGGCCTTTGGCTTTGAAGCGGAACAAAATATGCAGAATTAGCTTCAAACGAAACTCACCATGACTGGTATTTCGTCACAAAATTTGAAATGAACTTATTTAAAAGTAAGGTAGTCTATTTAAAAAAGTTTATATTAAGCTATTTAATTATTGAATAGCGATCTTGTCTATTGAAATATCAAGTTAATCTTAAAACTTTAATATACTTTTTTATTGTATTATATAAATGTATCGAAGATCAAAATCGATATTTTTGTGAATTGAAACAAACAGTTATAAATGTTGTTTGCTTCAGGCAACGATTGAAAAACAGACTATGGTTGAAGATGTGGCTGGCTAAAAAAATAAATGCTCTGTAAATATCTGTGTTAACAAGCCCCTGATGAAGACGAAAAGTCGAAAGCGCTAGGCCATATATATAAAATATGTAATTAGTACTGTTTGAACAGCATATTTCTCCAATCTATATATAAAATATATATATATATAATACTAATGATAATTATACATGTGTAATTATACATGTGTATATATTCTCAGGCTGGTATTAAAATGGGGAATCTGAGCCTTGCACTGGAGCATGAGAGGCAGCCTCAATATTCTGTCGTCATGCCAAATTGACAAAGACAAATGCTTCGAGCACTGAAGACATTTCAGCATTTCTGCCAGGAACGCGGTACCTGGTGTGTGATGCTTGAGGTATTGTCAGAATTGTACAAACAATGTCAGGGATTTCAATCGATATAGAATCCTGTTTTTTTTATACAAGCATTTTGCAATAAAATCACTTTTGACTCCTCAATAGTATCTGCCTTGCATCATTGTGATGCACATGTGACAATGAAACTAACACAAAATGTACTGTATTGTGCACAAATGTTGTTTTGTGTGAAGTAATGAACAACAATTTATACAAATCAACATTTGTAGAGCAATCAACAAATATTCAGAAACAAAATATCTAGACCTCAAACGTTTGACCCCTAATTTTTAATTTGACACGTGATTATTTCAAGGACTGGGTCATGTGACTCCTACTTTTCAAAAGCTATTGCAATCACTGAATATATACAATATATACCTGTTTTTATATTTGATGTAATTATTGATGCGCGTATTATTTGCTAAAATATGAAATGCTAAAATAACTTATTCAATAATGTCTATGTAAAGTATGTGTTTTCAAGGCGGAACGGTCGATATAACAGTTCACGAAGTTACACCGGACATGAAACTAAAAGAGATAGAGAAAGCCAGCGGCGGAGCGTTGGGCGGTACCAAGGTCGACGAGGCGTTTGAGAAATTTGTAGACACGTTGGCAGGTATATAATGCAGCGTAAATCACAAACTGATAGACTTCGTCATAAGGAATTCCAGTCCATACACATACTTTATTGCTAAGTGTGATATTGTAACGTACACGTGGTATATGGTATTGCAACTCTGAAATATTATCGGAAGTGCCTNAGACCTCAAAAGTTTGACCCCTAAAAACTTAATTTGACACCTGAACATTTCAAGGACTGTGTCATTTGACTCCTACTTTTCAGAAGCTATTGCAATCACTGAATATATACAATATATACCTGTTTCATATTTGATGTAATTATTGATGCGCGTATTATTTGCTAAAATATGAAATGCAAAAATACCAAATTCAATAGTGTCTATGTAAAGTATGTGTTCGCAAGGCGGAACGGTCGATATAACAGTACACGAAGTTACACCAGACATGAAACTAAAAGAGATGGAGAAAGCCAGCGGCGGAGCGTGGGGCGGTACCGAGGTCGACGAGGCGTTTAAGAAATGTGTTGACACGCTGGCAGGTATATAATGCAGCGTAAATTACAAACTGATAGACATCGTCATACGGAATTACAGTCCATACACATACTTTGTTTCTAAGTGTGATATTGTAACGTACACGTGGTGTATGGTATTGAAACTATGAAATATAATCGGAAGTGCCTCTTTCAATGAACGTTTATGATATTAAAAATAACACCGATATATGTCTTAAACTTTGAACTCATTTTATATTCTTATAAAATTCAGGTGGTGAGGCTATGCGAGAGTTAAAAAAGGAATGTATGGATGATTATCTTGAGTGTGTGAGGGCTTTCAAACTGAAAAAGAGAGGATGCAAGCCTACATCAGATGAGATTGTTGTTACGTTTCCGGCGTCGTTATCCAATATCATCGAAAACATAACTGGGAATCGCTTTAAAGATCAAGTTGAGAAGTCACCGTACAGGAGTCAGATTCGCATCGTTAGAGATAAGCTAAAATGTTATGCAAACATTATATCGGCTTTATATAATGAACCTGGAAGCATAACGGGCAAATTGTCCACGATATTATCAAGATACGAGGACAATCCTATCAATCATATCGTGATGGTCGGTGGCTTCTCGGAGTCGCAATTACTTCAAGAGGCAATAAAGAGAGCTTTTTTAGAAAAGCACGAGACCGTTCCAAAGGACGCCGACCTGTCAGTAATGAAAGGCGCGGTGATGTTTGGTCACAACAGACTTCACATTGTGTCACGGATTGCAAGATATACGTACGGAATAGACTGCATCAAAACTTACAACGCGGTTATTCATGCTCCTCAAAAAGAAAATAAGACGGCGTTTACAAAGGCATGGTCGAGAATTGTTTTTCAAAAGTTGTCGAAATTGGGCAATCCATTATTGTGGATGCGCCAACTGGACAAGAATCATATAGTAAACCACGAAGAAGATTTGGTTACCCTATTAATGTGTGCGCCACAGTTGAAACAGACCCTGTGTTTGTATACGATACAGGTTGCTTTAAAATCGATTCGTTTTACGTGAATTGTGAAGACAGCGATGGAAATCTATCAGGTACAAAACTTAACATGTACTTTAGTGGAACAGAAATTGAATTAAATTAAAAAAAATTAAAGTCGAATTGAATACAACGGGCGAAGAAACGACCGCATCATTTGATATTCCTGATTAATGGGTGCTTTCATGGACTTATGAACATGAATCAGTAAAAGTACTCCATCGTTGTAATACACAATTGTATCTATGAAATCAAGGACATCTACCGACCACAGGATTACGATTGGCATTTGCGTATAAAAGATCTTATGACAAATGTACGTTCGGACTGATATTTTAGCTCGCCACAAATGAACTTCTATTATCAATATGTTCCTAAAATAAAGGACTTATGGAATATTAAAAAGGAATCGATAAAAGTACTGAAATGAGCAAATCATTTAGCTTGGTGCTTACTGATTATATTTTTTTTAAATAGGACCGTGACTTAAATTTGTCGTACGTTGTTTAAGAAGATGGACTCCCGGGTCATGTGTTAATAAACATCTAAATACATATTTAAGTTACGGCGTAAGTAGGTAGTTAAAAATATACGTATATGGTGAGAATGTGCCTGAAAGAAAACAAAATATGATACCAAAGAAATGAATGAATAATAAACGAAGCTATTTATAGAAGTCTTTCCGTCCACAGTTTTGGGCGTCATGCCGTCAGACACGCTTGCGTCAGGACGTCTATAGAAATAATGAATATGTTTGATTGTGAATATTAAATCAATTGCAACATATGTTATGTAGGCAAAAATATAATATATTTATTTATTGTACCGTTGACACCCGAGCCCGTTTTCCACATCCCGTCCTTGGAATGTGGACAAACGAATTAATAGTATTATTAACATATGCTTTTTCTAAGAACATTGTCAATTTTAAAGCGGGACTGTACGATTTTGTCAAATATTTATGAATTTTTATAAAATGTATTTAAAATTAGTATACATATATTTCAATATAAATTAAAATAAAAGTTAAGAAGAACATGTGTCGAAAAATGCGAAATAAGCCAGATATTTAAATCTAAAATTGAAATTGGCTTCCAGCCGAATTCGCCAGCATATATATAATACATGTACAATGTGAATCTTAATTTAGTTTTAGTGCAGATTCGTTCATACGACACAAAGACACAATTTTGTTTCCTTACAAATACGAGTAAAAGTGTCGGCATCGGCTTTAACCAGCGCTAACTTGTCTTTGCTGCATTTTATGAAATTCGTCGTCAAAGTATAATTTTTATTGCCTATTTTGAGTCATCGTAACATAATTTAATCAATATATTAAAATTTAACACATGTAAAAATCGTACAGTCCCGCTTTAAAGGTGTTTGCTCATCATTTCAATATTCTTTTTAAAGTGATTTATTTTTATGGCAAACTCAACATCAATACAAGTATGTTAATTTGATTCTAAGTCATGCTTGTGTATTTTCAAGTAAAACTCATTGATATAAATGAAATTAAGTGATTTATGTTTGGCATTATCTGCATGGATACCATATTTTTTAATGCACAAGTACGTGCATAAAAGTCTAAGTATATTTTTGTATTTTCAATTAAAAGAAATCATTGATAAATACGGGTGCAGATTTCATAATGTTAAGTCCAAAACTGTTGTATTAAATCTTAAAACTGTAACATTATTGTTGCATTTGTAGAGAAATGAAACATATAGTATTTCAATGAATGTTATAGCCCATTTTTATCAAAGATCGAATGTTTTTTACTTAAAAAATGAGGTAATAATTTATGATAATGAAAACACCGTAATATCGTTTATTTAGAAACACGAGGATCTAAACCTTAAACCAGTCAGCGCATCAATAAGCATACTAAACTATATACCATTAAATGTGATGTCATGTTCAAGTAAGCTCAGTGAAGTTTATACATCGATTAGACTCTTCTATGGAAGGGTTTATCCGCCAGTACATGCATATTGCTAAATGGCAATTGCATATTGCTTAATGGCAATTGTTTATTGCTTATTGACAACTACATTTTAATATATTAAAACTTGCATTTGAATTCTGTTACAATACAACTGTATTTGTGTTTCTTGCATTTGCTGTATAAACAATGCATTATGCATGCGCCTTAATGCTAATGTTTATAGAAGGGAAAATCCACAAGTCCATTCATGTTGCTAAATGACAATTGAATATTGCTTAATGACAAGTGCATATTGCTTAATTACAACTCCATGTTGACAAATTACAATTGCATGTTGATATATGACAAATGCTTTTTCTATAATGCTATTCGTTATCAACATAATGTTTGTACATTTCAACTTTACACTAATGATTACACTAGCAATTACACTAGTAATTACACTAGTAATTCAACAAGACGAAAGCAATAAGCACTAAGCATGTTGCAAGTCATGACGCAACATGAAGTTAATCCAATGCGACATGACAATTTGTAATGTGTAATTCATATAAAGCGGAGAACCAGAAATATCGGGATTATTAAACTCCAAGCTATATATCGACTTATTAAATCACTGGCTATTTCTGTCGAAATGCCCCGTCTCTGCGAGTCTGTGAAAAAGCCAAAAGCCGGCTGGTATTGTTTACACAAGCAAATCGAAGTATGGTTAATAAGTTTGTTGGTCAGTACTTTTGTACATCCGTCTTTACCTGTCAGCCACAAAAGAAACGCTGAGTATTTACACAGATGNTGATGGAAAAAAACTCGTCCCGTGTTTTCTTTCCTATGACTTTTGCAAAATGAAATTTAAAGTACTAATTCTATTGTAACATTTCAACACGTAAAGTACAGAGAGAATTTACATTACATTTTACTTTTTTACATAAGAAGAAGAACTAATAAATTATAACAAAGGAGTATACACATGTCATTAAGACCCATGGATTCATTATAAACACTGTCACTCAAACGTATCATTTCAATTAATATCATAAATAGAAAAATGCAATTATAAATGGCGACATGAAAAATGAATTGCATGATATACAATGTCATAAAGCAAAATGCAATTATAAATAGCAACATGGAAAATGAATTGCATGAAATACAATGCCCTAAAGCATAATGCGAGAACTGGCGGATAAACCCTTCCATACTCTTCCAGGAAATGAATTAATGAGCACACATTGTTTTATCATACTACATTCAGTAGCTGTAAGTTCCGTTATGTTGGTTAGAAGGATGCCGTGTTTCAATAAGGCTTGTAATATTTTCTTATAAAGTAAAATGTTAAAAACGTCTAAAGAGGGTCGCACCCATGACGGGCTCTTCAATAGCTTAGAAAAAGACTCAATATGACATTTTTAGCGAGTGTTATATATGGACATGACCTACAACAAATGCAATACGCTTGATTACATCCAAACTTCTAACTTTTCAATTGCATACTCACTGTTGATACTCTTTCAACGCTCTATATTGCACACATACATTTTATTCTTGCTCATATTTGCTTTCTTCTGGAACTAAGATGCCATTTTTTTTTTTCAAAATATAAATCATATACAGAAATAATGTCCCCTTGAACTTCAGCTCGATGATCAATGTTCCGGTTAAGATAAAGTCGCAAGTTAATTTGTACAACAATCACCACTACCATGTATTATTGCAAGCCATGAACACTTAAATATTTCATTTAAATATTTAAAAAAAATGTGCTGTTTTTTTCAACAAAGGGATGGGACATAATTATTTGAATGAAACTGGTAATTCTCTTTTTCGCGTGTGAAATACCATTTAAAAACAATTGAATACAATGACTAGATTTATTACGAGACAAGTGATACTTCAAATATACTTAATTCTATTAGCTGCTGAAGTGGTAACAATATACGTCATTGTTGTTCCACAATTAAGGTAAACTTAATAAACAGTTGGCTTCATGTCATCACATTAAAACTCAAACATAATTGCATACGTCTTTTTTTCACATATGATGCGAAAATGAGTCTTATACGCAGGCTGGTTTGGAGCTACGCTGTCCGCTATAAAGAAATGCTAGGTTTCCTGGTCTCTAAGCGGACAGCGTAGCTCTGGTATGCGCGAATGTGAAGTCTGGTTTGGAGCTACGCTGGCCGCATTTGGCATACGACTCATTTTCGCATGAGGCGGGTCATATTTATTGTAGTTAACTGAGTGCAAAATAGAGTAATAGTGACACTTTCGAATCCTTTAGATTGGTTAAAAATCGAACTCTTTCTCTAACGGGGACAGGGTAATCATGTTATTTGTGTTCCTCATAGTGACACTACAGCCGCATAATAAAATAGAAATAGTCAAATTTATACAATATATAATATACTTACAAACTCATCCATTGTTAACTCAAAATAATGCTTTATTTTCCAGTCATGCACCAAACGTTTTTTTTTCGTAAAGTTTTACGTGTAATTTACCAAAACAAAATTTCATTAAACTAATAAAGATATGTGTTGACCTATTTGGAACCTTGTGCTTATTGTTTTTGCATCCCACGCTGAGCGATGATGTCAATGACCAATAGGGTTTATCGGGACATAAGAACTCAAGTTGTCATTGTAAATAAAGTATATATAGTCGGTCAGCTTGGATTTGAAAACACTGTTCAAAAAAGCACTACAGACACCAGGAAAAGCAGCACTAACCAAAAGCATTCTTTAAAAGATAAGTAAGGTAAGTTAATTTTTTTCTCATCAATGGATTTATATATGTAACGCACAGAAAAAGACATGTGAGACTTTTAACAGAATGTGTATGCATTGTTTCAATGTGAATTTACTTAAGGATGTTCGTATAATATGTTTGAGTTAGATTGACTGTGATACAAAACTTGTTTAAACCTGACTTTGGACTAAATTATCTGTCACATATCACCAGACCATGCGTGAACAAATATTTCTTTAATATAAACTTAATTGTCTTCAGCTGCTGAACTGTTTAACTTTTAGCGAATAATTGTTTTATCAACATGTATATAGTTATGTCACAAAAGAAATACTGTGTTATGTTTTCTGAAATACGCGACATTTAACAAATACGATTGTAGTGACTTATTCAATATGAAACTGTCTTCACAATTTATTATTAATTCAATTTAAAACGGTCTTCACTATTTGCAGAAGTAACAACAAATATCACCACCACTATGGCATCTACACGAGCAATCCTGGTCTGCGTCACCATGGTAACCATGATGTTGGGCGCGGAGGGACGGATTTGTCAAATGGACCCCGCCACCATGTCGTGCACGGATTTTGTGCCTCGTGGAGGTCCGTTTAAGGGTGTGCCCCGGTGCTCGAGCACGGGGAAACAATGTCAGCGGAAAATGCGACGTCAGTCAATTCAGTGCATGTGTGTTGATGAACGGGAGGGACATCAGCTACATCAGCTACATGAGAAATAGATGAGTAAACAAAAGACTGACTATCAGAAACGTTTCATAAACATATATAGGGAGCTGAATAAAGATCCATGGTAAAAATGAACATTTACTTTATTATACGCTTGGATTTGTATTAAACGGCCTTAGGGCTATTTATATATAATTATTTTGATGAATATATTCAGTATTAAATCCAAATGACGCATCTATATCATTATGAATGAGTGCATTTTTTACGTTTATTAAAATGTATAGATCTCCGGTTTATTGTGTGATTTTTTAAAAGGCACCGATTCTCTTTATTTATATATCAATCAAATTTTGAGTTAACTATAATTTAATATATGCCTAATTTCGTGGTTTCATTTACAGATAGTCTGATATGCATTTTTATATCATGTTTTTGTTTAATGCGAACCAGTTACAGTTCACTCTCGAAAAATGAAATGTTGGTTTTCCAGTGCTGTTCACGAATATTCGAATGGAATTTATTAAGTATATAATGCATTTTTTTATAACTAGATCACCTTTATATGTTTATTGTTTATTGCAATGTTCACATTTCTCCACGTATCAATATAATGTATTGTACACTTTACACATGAAGTCACTATAGCTGGCTAAGCCGCGTTGAAAACACCTTTTGCTGTTGATTTTTCACTTTAGTTAAAAACAATATTTAAGTTAATAATTTATGAATGATTCCATTGTTTATGATCAACACAAAATAAATATGTTATTAGAAGTAATTAAACAGTTTTCTTTTCTTGTGTACAGTACCTAACAATGCCCTACTCAATGTTCCTACATTCTGATGAAAATATTCTGTTATTTATTATCATTACTCGTTCATATTTTCACGAAAGATAAGTAAAATAATGTCATTTTATACAGTGTCTATAACACCTACAATTTTAAATTATGATCAAACAGCAATGATCAGGCATTTGATATAAAATCTGTGTACAGTAGAGTAAGCGATTGTGTTCCGCAAGGTTGCAATTAATAGCGATTGCGTTTTTAACCGTTTTAAACCGTTTTTAAGCGTTTGTTTGCGATTGTTTGCGATTGTTATTTCATTGCGCATGATTAGGGATGAAAACCGATAAAAAGGCGGGGCTTATGTGCACTATATTTGGATATGGCCTATTTATAGATTTACAGCACGCCGTATAGACAATCCCAGAATCGATTAATTGACCACCGCCATATTGGCTATCACTTGACCCGCTACTGAAGACGGTTCTGAAGAATTAGGCAGATTACAGCGTAATCATAGCGTACACCCGCTTTATTCCAATAAACATTATTTTATCACGTCGGACAGTTAGATTGAAAACAAGTCAAACATGAAACAAAGTTTCGATATGTGTCACAGCGTTAATCAATAGAAGTTAAATAAGAAATATATACGATAGATTTATAAAATGTGTGTCTCTGCAACACAATTCAGTTACAACAGGTCATGTTTAAGGCCGAGTTAGCTTTTTAAGCACACCTCTCAGTAATGCCTTGCCTAAAATGTAAGTATTTCTTTATGGAATGGAATTATTCAAGGATAATTATAAATGTTATATCAATATCTTAAGTCTGAAGTAAACTGTGTGATTTTAGCGTAAATAGTGCCGGAAATATTAATTAGCGAAACTTTGAATGATATAAGGCCGAAGTTGACAATTTTATTGAAAAGTAGATATCTGCCTTTGTTTTAAACATTATTATTTCTTTATAAATAGATATATAGTTCCGGAGATACTAATTAAGAAACTATAAGAAGCAAGACCGAGGCAGACTTTTTTTTATTGAATAGTACATATCTTTGTTTGTCTAAATATTTATTGTTTCGTTATTTATATTTCTTATTTAAGTATCTTTTTCAAAGGTAAAATAAATATATATAGCCCAAATACAGTTTGTGATTTGTGAAACTAAAAATATTTATAAGCAAAACTCTGTAAGATTTCATGTAGAGGCAAACGTTTTTTTTTGTAAAAAAAGTATGTATCTGGCTTAGTCTAAAACTGGAGTTTTTATTTTAATTAATATCTTAAAAAATCGCTCTAAAACAACCACAAACATCCCTTGCCAGATATGAATTTTAAATGAACAAGTACCGGAGCTATTCATTAGCAAAACTGTGTAAGATGTCAGGACATGGTATACTTTTTTATTGAAAAGTACATATCAGCTTTTGCCTATAACTTTATTGTTATGTTATTATTTAAATAATGTTAATTAAACTGATTTCATAATTTATTAAATGTTCTTAATAGGATCTAAATTTACGATAAAAATTTTCAATATGAAAAATATGGAGCCTTAAATAAACTTAAATAGCTCCAATGAAGTTCTCTACATTTCCTAAAGTTATAAATGCCTTTATTATATTTTCGTAATAAAGTCTAAATTAACGATAAAACAAATAAAACACGAACACAATAATTGATGTTTTTCTTCGTTAATTACGGATTGTCAATTTAAGCAAAGTAGATATAATGGTCTTAAAAAAACATCTGCGATAGAGGCCCGAAAGCTTTCCTTCAGTGGGAGGCGATGTCCCAAGGGTGGTTTAAAAGTGTAAATTGGTATGTCTGTGACACCACATGTCCGCACATGTGTTGATACCGTTATTTAGATAAGATACCATGCGGCACCTTCTGATAACATTTAAAATGACAATCAAGGAAATCAATTCATGCTGAGTTTTATGACTCTTAAAATCTGCATACGAACCTTGTTTCTTTTAATCACCAAATAACTGATAAACATATTTATTTAAAAAATACGAACTATTATGTGATGATCATAACGATAACAGAATTTTTTTTAATCTTCAAATATATTAGATAAAATTGCTTCGCATCCTTTTATTGTTCACGGACCTTTTCAAACATATAGGTCCCTGTATTGTTCTTCAGTACCGTAAGTCGTCGCGCGCGAGTATTCAGGGGCGATAATCCGGGAGTTATCGATTTCTGAGATTGCCTATACGCATGCGAAAAAAGATAACCCGCGTTTTTTTTTTTTTTTTTTTTTTTTTTTTTTTTTTTTTTTTTNTTCTACTATTCCGGAAATTCAGTCATTGCGAAGATTTCGGCGTTCATTGTTTCATTACTGTCGACAAATACGTTAATTATAAATGTAGTTTGATTTACGGTTCACGTTTTTACGTTGTTTAATGTAAGTGAAACTAACAACGGACACATTCAACGCAGAATTCCAATTTTGAGCTGATAAAGAAGACCGGAAATGCCTATACATGCACAATCAGTATTAATGGCAGCTGTATAAATATAAATAATACATGGATATTTGCTTTCACGGACCTTTCCAAGAACATTATGCCATCTTAAAACTAAGAGAAATAAGAGATCCAAAATTGTTTTCCGTTATTACAAAAATATGGAGTATCTTCTTTAAAACGATACTTGCTTAATATGAAGAGGAAATGATAAAACCAAGCACTGAACGTGTTCGTGAATACAGGCAAAACTAAGACAATTCAAAAATTAAGAACCTCAGATTTGCAATGATAGCAACTTTATTAAATACATTTAATTAATTTCTTTATAGTGTTACGTTTTGACAGAGGCCGTAAGACCCCTTATTAATTTATGAAAGAATCGATTGATCAATAATGTCTTAATGTTAAGATGAGTAATGATAGCCTCCATTACAATTATTTTCAGAGTTTCATTTCTGTTACATTTTTTTTTTAAAATTTATCTCTTAAATTAAATGAAATTTATGCCTTCGGAATCCAGCTTTAACTAGTCGTCATTGATTTCGTTGGTGGGCGTGCCGTTCTGAGACGTTTGTGTTTTTTTCATTGGTCAATTGTATTTTCTGGGCGGAGCTTTTGTTATGCCAGAATAAGAACTTCAATTGTTTGATTGGGTCGCCGTTTTTTGGGGCATAGCCATTTTTCAAGTCTCGTCAAATACACATGATTACTGCCGAGTCGGTATATGCAATATCCAGGAAAGCGTGTTTCACGAAGAGTTAGGGTATCAGTACACGTGTGAATATACGTCGCAGGTGGCAACCAAGCGTGATAAACACTCAACATAGCTCTTCTTAAGCTGGGATCAAGTGGGATCCGCTTGCATAAAATATGTTTTCCTCGATGAATACCAAATAATGTATGGTCGGTTGGAAAAATGTTGCTTTTATAACCCCTTTTATCTTTTCCGGGTTTTCCTCAAGACATTGTTTTGTGTAAAAATTCACATCAATAAGCCGACTTTGGCCGCGATTCAAATCCCGAATCTGATACCGACAAACACTATTTTTACATCGTTAGGAATCTTAGTGGATCTTCTTTACAACGGTAGCATTTTAATTAATATCAAATTAATAATAATGTTTTTGTAAACACTTTTACCTTTTCCGGGATTTTCTTTTGGCATTTTGTGTGTAAAAAACGTAAACTAGGCTGACTTTGACCGCGATTTACAGGCTCTGTTTTTGACACTGCCATACACTATTTTTATATCGTTAGAAACTTTGAAGGTTTTTCTTTACAACGGTACCATTATAATTAATATAGGAGGAATAATAATGCCTTTATAACCATTTTTACCTTTTCCGGGTTTTACCTAAAACATGTTCGGGTTTTCCGGACATTTCCGGGTTTTATACCTCGCCTTAATACGCCTTTTTGTTAAAATGAATAAATAAATTAATTCGGACTAAACAAATGTATCTAATGAAAGAAAAAGAAATATTTAAATCGTTATAACATCATCATCATCATCATCATCATCATCATCATCATCATCATCATCATCATCATCATCATCATCATCATCATCATCACCGACATCATCATCATCATCATGATCATGATCACAAAGGGCATTTTCGCTCATTTATTTGAATAAGAGAAGTGGCAATTGGCATGCTAAATTTGCTTCTTTCTGTCTTAAATACTCAGACTACATAATCCATGAATACGTTTAAATACCTATTCATAAATTCAATCGAGAAGAAAAAACTTAATGAATAATTGTCTAAATATCATTGTTTATCATGTCATTAACAATGTCTTTGCGCTGATTCGTTGAAGCGAAACGATGAGTTCGAGTTCAAGTTGTTAAATATCCACGGAATAGAAAAATATCTACAGTGTCAGCGTTATTTCTATAAATTGAAACATAATCCTGCAAATGAATTAAAAAATATGTTTTACTATTATAAGCTCAGACTCTACTACTACTTCTTCTNGTAGTAGTAGTAGTAGTAGTAGTAGTAGTAGTAGTAGTAGTAGTAGTAGTAGTAGTAGTAGTAGTAGTAGTAGTAGTAGTAGTAGTAGTAGTAGCAGTAGTAGTAGTAGTTGTAGTTATAGCTGTAGTTGTAGTTGTAGTTGTTGTGTATGCAGTAGATCATTTTTCCTTACCAAGATTTCTTCTCATAATACTAAATGTTTTTCATGATTAAAGGTGATTTAAATGATATGTTATTGCAAGCAGCTTTAATATCAATGTATTTCTCTAATTGTGTTTACAAATTGACAAGGAAAAAATTAAAGAAAATATTTTATGGGCAAACGCAATTTATTTTATTAAGTGAAATAAACAATAGTGTAGTTATTGTTATCAGGAAAACACTCTTGAAAAATGATACATGTTAAAAGTTTTGAATCCTCTACTTAACTAGTCAAGATGTACATACTACATGCGCGTGCAACACTTGACATTCTTGTCTGAACGTAAAATCACTTTACTGCGCGTGTGTTTCTGGCGCATTACTGAATTCATCCATCAAGATTGAAGCTTTAAAGCCTTGAACTTGAGTAGCTACACATGGAGACCGGAATGATATAGGATAGGCGAGTTAATAACATTTTTTAACGCTTTTTACGTATGAAAAACATGTCACATGACCTTATAGCTGATCAGAAGGCAGAACGTCGATTTGAAATTTTATAAGATTGTCAAAATTTCACAGTGAATCAAAAGACTAAAAGCGGCATTCAATAAATTAATTGGATTACGCTAACGACCAGATATCAAATATACCTGACCCTCAACAGTCAATCACTGTCTAATCCTTGTGTTTGAAATATATATTATATTATAGAAAACCGAAACTGAGCCCATCGACTGGATCTTATTGACCGGAAAGTCTGCACGCATTTATCGCTCATATTGTATTCAAAGTTTAACTGCGGTTGTAGGTTTGTAGATGAAGAAGATGCTTTAAACGCGTCTGAAAGCACACACAACTACAATGATAAAAAAATGTAGAACGTAATTCCTGTTGCTTTTGAGAACTGTTTCAAGAGGAGATTTGAATCTACAAAAAAGGGAAATATATTTCAAGTAGTTTCCTTATTCACATGTTGACAATGCTCTTGTAATGTGCATCACTGCATATAAAGATGACATGAACTCAAAATGGAAACTCCTAACAAACGCACACACATTTCCATTTTCGGATAGCGAAAGTTATCGAAAATGAGCATTCATTCCTTATAGGCTACTAGATATACATAATATTGTTATTTTTCCTTATGTACTAATAAGTCATTTTGCTTATGTACTTGTGCCTGTTAACAGTATTTTATAAGTGAAATTTGCCTGATCGCCGTTTCTAAAATTTAAATGTGCCTATTGTCTACATTTAATATTTCAAATGTGGCTATTTGCCGTATGTTATTATGTAAACTGGCTATTTCAAGTGTCTTTTTATAAGAGAGAGTGAATTTGTCACTAATGTCAAACTTAATGTGGTTATTATATAAATAC
This sequence comes from Dreissena rostriformis, assembly GCA_007657795.1. Taxonomy (NCBI): domain Eukaryota; kingdom Metazoa; phylum Mollusca; class Bivalvia; order Myida; family Dreissenidae; genus Dreissena; species Dreissena rostriformis. The sequence continues at coordinate 507,782 of VMBQ01000565.1, read as the reverse complement.
ACGTTAATAGATTATTGATGTATCTGCTTGTTTTTTTTTGTCATTTTTTTATTCACAGCCTACATTTTGGCTTTAATAGTATGCATTTTAAAATAGTCAACGTTTTTTTTTAAAGTATGCCCTTTATGTGTTGTGCTTTATTGTATTGTATTAGTAATCGGCCACTTCCTTAAACAAAAGACAAGCGGATAGAAACACTATTTTGTATGATTATTATGTTCGGAGTTTCATTTTTTTCTATATTACATCACCTTAAGAGGGGTTAAACATGATTATGTGCTTACTGTATGCCTGCTGAACGAGTAAAAACGAGCTTTAATATACTTTTAATTTCGTTTGGTTCATTATACTACATACTAAATATACTTTATATGGTAATTGTTTAACATATACATAAATCAGACAATAATAGGAAACTAATTTGAGATGAAATTATATGTATTTGAATAGTTGTTCAAGTATTCCCTGGCCATTCCCGGGGAGTAAAATGGTACCTATACACTTATATAGTAGAATAATTTTGAAAATATTCCCCGTTTAAAGAACACGGCCAGGAAGTGACCTTGTGGCAAGTGATATCGTTTTGCCAAACTCTTCAAAATTTGTTCAAATAATGATGTATTTTATATATGATGCACTGGCAAAATGAAATTATTTTTGTCTTTTCTTGGGAGAAGAACCTAACCTTGTGTTTTCAACAACAACGTCCAAATGTACAACATTTGTTATAAAATATTGTATAGTGGCCCCCAACAAAGTTTGTTCCAAATTGTTCACAACATTGTTTATTGTATTGTTTATTGTATACTATTAGTAAACTGCTTTTAACACACTTGCATACGTAAGGCTAGCAAATAAGGACCATCTTGATCCTCTTGTTTTAAAACGAATACCTGAATGGCATACAATAGAAACACAATGAGTGTAATTGTAAAGATGCGTTTAATTGAAATATGTTAGCCACGCTTCATAGTATTCAGCAATGTAAACGTAGTAACAAGTGTTTACAGCGCAACATTTCCATATTAACATCATTGGTGTAGATAAAACCTTCGCTTAATACCGGATCTAAGCTCTTGATGATAGTTTTCAGTGTGAGATGAAATGATATTTATTTAAACGTGTGTCTGAAACGCATGCATTTGTTTTTCTTGTTTAAACAACAGCAATGTGTCCAGAATGCAAATGCTTTGCATATGACGTGTGTTCAGCATACGTTTAGTTGTTAAAAAGACTTGGAATAATTGTAGTGTAAGTATATTCATAATTGAATATTCATTTTCTATATCGTGCCCATCGAATATATTGCATAACTCTTTTTAATAAATTTAGAGTTAGGGATTTTGTTAATGAATATCATATGCAAAAAATCGCATAAACAGGAGAATCATAAATGATTAACAAGTGTGTATAAATTTAGCCACTGCTTATTTTAAAAACCACTGTAGTATCGACACTGTTCGCTGTCAACTGCAATATCTATTAGAAACGCTTCATGAAGTTTAAACAATGTAAACGTTTGATTAACAAGTGCGCATGATGCAACAACTCCATATGAAAATTATTATTGTAGCAACAGTTCGCTGTATACCGGATCTGAACTCTCGATGATAGTTATCAGTGTAAGATTAAGCATTGTTGGACTACACACAGTTGTTTAGAAGACCATTGCAATATTTATGTAAGTGCAAGCATATTTAATTTAGTTATTATTTTCTTATTTTATCAGTACAATCGCATATATTGCTGAGACCGTCATGAGCGCGAATGGACCATGAAAAGTGCGCATCATTAAGGACCTAATTAATTGCATAGAATTTAACGCAGGTTTGTCCGTTGGTTAACGTTCAATAAAAACAATTATTTTAATTTTGTTTTCAAAAATGATACCATAACAAAAAAATGCGTCACATGCTCGAACAAAAACTTAACGATCAATATACGAATATTGGTTTAAAACTCAAATTATATATTTATTTATTTTTTGTTAAATACAAATAATATTTAAATTTTATTCATGTATTGAACGTATTGCTAGCGATTCTCGTCCAATAGCTCTGACAAGATGCAGACTAAGTTATAGTATATTTATTTATTTTTTTATTAATCGGAGACTGATATTAAACATCATATAATATTAAAATTGTTGTTAAGTTACATTTTAAATTATTCTTTATATAATCTCGTGATCATAGAAAACATTAATTGTCACTCGTTGCTCCGCCACTCGAGAACATATTATTTTCTATTATCACTCGTGGATTAAAATCGATATTCCACCAAATGCAAAAAATATTCTCTATATAATGTTTTAAATAATTAATTCAGCATAATATATCACGCATTAAAATAATAATAAAAGTAGTCGTATTTTGACAATATATATTAATGCATTGAGATCTCTCGAATGTATAACTTACTTTGCCTGATATTGCTATCTAAATAACATATGACGAAATAAATAAGGAAAACAATTAATTAACAAATAAATAAATTAACATTATTAAATAAACATAAAAATAAATAAATATTTAATCAACAGCATGAATTAATAGCAAAACATCACACACCAGTAAATAAAAAACAACACATCAATAACGGGACATCAATAGAAGATCATCAATAGCAGCGCATCAATATCATCGCATCAATTACATCACAGCAATAACATGACTTCAATAGCAGCGCATTAATAAAAGTACATCAATAACAGTACATCAATAAAACCACAACACTAGCAGCACATCAATAGCACCACATCACTAATCAGCACATCAATATCAGCATACCAAGAGCAGTGTATCAATAACAGCACATCGATAAAGCACATCAATAACAGCACATCAATAGCTGATTATCAATAGCAGAACATCAATAGCAGCGCATCAATAGCAACACATCATTACCAGCACATCAATAACAGCCCATCGAAAACAAACAGTATATCAATAACAGCCACTCAAAGACCGCCCATCGCAAACAGCACATCAATAACAACACATCAATAACAACACATCACTAACAGCACATCAATAGTACCAAATCGATAGCAACACATCATTAACAGTACATCAAATAACAGCACATCAATAGCAGCTTATCAATGACAGCGTATCTAAAGCAGCACATCAATAACATCACATCAATAACAGAACATTAATAACATCACATCAACAGCTGCACATCAATAACAGCACATCAATAAAATCACATCAATAACACACATCATAACAGCACATCAATAGCAGCGCATCAATAGCCATACATGAATAGCAGTGCATCGACAACAACGCATAAATAACAGCACATCAATAACAGCACATCAATAACAGTACATCCATAACAGCACATCCAAAACAACACATCAATAGCAGCACATCAATAGCAGCACATCAACAGCAGCAAATAATAGCACATCAAGAACAACCCAGCAATGAAAGAAGAACAATAACACCACATCAATAACAAACAACACATCAATAACAACCTTTCAATAACAGCCTATCAATAACAGCGCATCAATAGCTGTGAATAAATAGCAGCGAATCAAAAACAACGCATCAATAACAGCTCATAAAAAACAGCACATCCATAACAGCACATCAATAACAGCACATCAATAACAGCACATGAACAATATAACATCAATAACAACACAGCAAAACAGCACATCAATAACTGCGCATCAATAATTATCAAAAACAACACATCAATAACAGCACATCAATAACTGCGCATCAATAACAGTGCATCAATAACAGAACATTAATAAAAAGCACAATAATAACAGCACATCAATAGCAGTACATTGCTATCCTCACATAAATAACACCATATCACTAGCATATTAATTACAGCACATCAATAACATAACGTCACTATCATCACACCTATAACAGCACTCCAATCGAAGCACATTAATAACAGAACATGAATAACATCACATCAACAGCTGCACATCAATAACAGCCCATCAAAAACAGAAGATAAAATAAACAAGACTGAAATTTAATCAGCATGAATCAGATATGAGATATAGAGTCATTATGGCATTGTTAATTTGTACGTCGGTCGATAAGTATTGAACAAGAAACGATTCATGAAAAAAAATGTTTAAGAAGATGAAATAAACAAGACTGAAATTTAATCAGCATGAATCAGGTAAGAGATATAGAGTCATTATGGCATTGTTAATTTGTACGTCGGTCGATAAGTATCGAACCAGAAACGATTTATGAAAAAATGTTTGGGGGG
>VMBQ01000565.1:453107-502278 GCA_007657795.1 Dreissena rostriformis | reverse complement strand
AGTAGTAAGAGTAGTAGTAAGAGTAGTAGTAAGAGTAGTAGTAAGAGTAGTAGTAAGAGTAGTAGTAAGAGTAGTAGTAAGAGTAGTAGTAAGAGAAGTAGTGGTAGAAGTAGTAGTAGAAGTAGTGTAAGTGGTAGTGGTAGTGGTAGGAGTAGTGGTAGTGGTAGGGCAGAATTTATAGTTTCCTGACAGAAATACATGCGCGTTCCATTACAAACACACACCATGTTAATGATCAAACGTTCATTTTTAGATAAATATTATATATATTATATTAAGATTGTAAGTTGAGGATGCTTCGCCAACAATACGTACGAGCACTTACGAGCACCATTCACTAAAGAAGTAGATGAAATATGTCAGAGTTAGCATTGAGACTTACACAGTGTTGGTAACATTAGTAAGACGACTCATTTGAAATAAAGGGATACGAATATATATTACAATAAATGTAAAATTCTCACGAATACTCCGTGGAGGTTCCCGCGGATTCCATTCGCCGTCCACCCTGCACAATAGCCTGCTCGGTCCTTGAAGGTCGTAACCGGGGTTTCAAGCAAACATTGCATAGGATCCGATATTGAAGAGTTATCATCTAAACGTTTACCATTAGACGGATGTTAGCTCTTCAATACAAATAGAAACGCTGCCCGAGTCGTTTATTGATCTGAAACCACTAGGGGCCCTGTATGTGACCTCGTTATACATAGTGTACCAGTGTAAGAGTAGATAATTAAAGTTATATACGGATTTCTACTAACAAACTCATTATCAACGACTCATTACAAATAATCTTGTCGAGACCAATTTAACACTTTTTTCTCGTTTGTTAATTATACAGTTTGTATACCAATTGTAGTTTGATACCACGTTATGCTCTATGATATAATTTATTAAACTATTAACTCTTCATCTTTGTCAGTCTGAAGCGGTTACAGAATAAATTAAATCTTATGATCGAACGCTTAGGATAATTTCAAAACAATTGGTTCATATTATCAGGGCATGTATCTTAAAACCATCTGTAATATCTACACATTTATATATGTATTACAACTAATTTAAATGAACTTGTAAACATATTTTGATTTTTTGTAAATGTCATTTAAAGAATTTACTAACACATATTAAGAAATTAACCATTTATTTTATCCAATGAAATGGCTCGATTGCAATCATGTAATCATTAATTCCATGAACTTAGCGCACGCTATTACTGGCCTTTGATTGGTTGTTCTTAACAATCTCTTCTAAGAAGCTGTATTTAAAAGAGCTATCATATTTGGAACACTACCTTATACAATTTCTCGATTTCCATGTGCCTAATCAATCAAATTGTAGGATATATTCTACGTAAGTCCGCACCTTCACAACAAAAAGATTGTAAAGGGTTCATTTAAAAGGATCGTCTTCGTCGAAATTCGAACTTGGGACATTTGAAAACAAACTTAATTGCGCTACCACTGGACCATTATGTCTTCAGCGAAAAGTCTCGTTTTATAAACGCTATGTTAGTTACATAATTATATTCAAAATTAAAAGATTTTTCTTAATTAAGAGCGTCATTAAGCTGCCGTATCCAGATTGGAAAATGCTTTGATATTTTTTAATGATCGTCTATAGTTTAACTTTTACACATTTAAATAAAGCAAACACTACTAGTTATTAATATTAAACAAAGCTATAAGATACTTTTGGAATACACTACACTTTTGATGTACCAATAATGACTCATTTTGTATAGCGATTTGTATCAATATGATCTTCCCTTTTTGCAGAAACATTTGCAACAACCACCACAGACACAATGAAATCTACACGAGCAATTTTGGTCTGCGTCGCCTTTGTTACCATGATGTTGGTCGCGGAGGGATGGATGTGTCAAATGGACCCCGCCACCATGTCGTGCACGGATTTTGTACATCGTGGAGGCCCGTTTAAGGGCGTGCCCCGATGCTCGAGTACGGGGAAACAATGCCAGCTGAAAATGCGACGCCAGTCAATTCAGTGCATGTGCGGAGATAAACGGGATGGACATCAGCTGCATTAGTATGGTAAATGTTGGAATTATTAGAAATCGAGCGAATGATATACTATAGTAAAGATTTAGTTGCTCAAAACGTTTACGATCAATTAAGGAAATTGCTCAAAACGTTTACGATCAATTAAGGAAATTTTGCGCTCAAGCACGCGAAAACACTACCAGCTGGAAAGGCGACAACATTCAAATGAGAACAGGTGTACAGCTACCATAACATGGCACCAGCTATTATAAAACAAATAACTCACTTTAAAAGACTTCGGGACCCGTCCAAAGTCTAGGATCAAAGCCAACGTATTGTATGGTGATTCAAATGGGTTTTACGAATGAAATACAAACAAAAACAACAGCAACAACAACATGTATTAGCGCTTACGCAGACAGTTGCTTTTTAGCCATATTCTCAATAAACATAAGTGAAATTAGTGCGACTGATATACAGATACTTTGTATAAGGTTGGGTTGCTCAAATTATTAAAGGTCAATCAATGTTTTAGTTTTGTTCATTTATATTAATAAAAAAGCATTTACAATTATGTATATGATTAGTTTTAAAGGGTGATTTCCATAAAACACTTGATATAGGATGCATAAGTTTCGCTTTCGACTATATATATATATAGACAATACATGTTTAATCTTAATTTTGAAATAACTCCGTCAGATTAAGACTATGTTTTATGTCCATTCTTTGTATTTTATTCTTCATTGTTATATAGTGTTTGTATTGTGCTATTTTAAATGTTTTAGTAATTTATTTATTGTGTGCATACATTCGCATTATTATTGCAGGTATAACTTGTTCTTTTCGTTTAAAATAGATATATGATGCAAAAAAACATCAAATGAAGTTTACATATTTACAATTGTAAAAACTTTCATTAGCATTATCACATATATGTATGATATTTACATAGACCTAAGTTAATTCATGAAAAAAAAAAACATACTTATTAATAATAGGTTGTGTTTTATTGACTGAGTCATTCACTGCATGATTAATTCACTACATTTAAAAGTAGAATGTTGATGATTTCCATGGGTATTAACTGAACCAGTTCACCATGAAAATGGAGTAGCTCACATTGTTAATTTTAGCTTATACCGAAATGTTTAGGGTTATTGGAGAACTCGTGAGCTTGATTCCGTTACCTAGTAAGAACCAGTACTTGGTATCCTTGGGGAGTGGGAGGACGGCGCTCTTTCGGAGACACTGGGAGGGTTTGGAAACGGTACACGTCCAACACATAGCATTTGCGTCACCGCGATCATTATGAAACATTTATCATTACAATGGACGTGTCACCGACGTCAATTATATTCAAAGAAATGCCATGATTCAACCAATTAATTTAAGTTAACGAAACAAAGTGTTCATAACAGGTGCACTTTACAAAATAAGTTTTGGAAATCATTTAACAAATTAAATAATATATTTAATTAACTGGCTGTTAAGTACAAAGTCATGGGCAGTAGTCCACGGAGGCCCCTGAAAATCTAACTGTTGCATTACAGCATTTTATTTCTGATATATAGAGTAAATTTCCTTAGTTTCTACCAACTTATATTTTCACTGTTATAAGTTACATTAGAAAGAAAAAAAAACATATCTACTTGTGCAACGATTAAGGCTAGGGACGCAGCGAACATTTCTGAGAACAAGAGTTAAAATTAAAAATGTATACTTAGGACTGCGTAGCCTGACTTTCTTAACATAGCAATGCGTGAGGTCATAATTTTATTTCTCATACAGCAACGTAAATGGCTGATTCGTTGCCAGGCGACAGTGCAAAACCTTTTTTGATGATAGGAAGCCTATTTATAAAGTAAAAACGTGTCTTAAGTGATCTCTGATAGATGTTTGTTAAATATTTTATTAGCATTGAGTACCACTGACGCTGTACACGTTTTGAGTAATACGAACACTTCCATATTTTTGAAGACGTCGTAAACATGACTTGAAACACATTTATTTTGTATCTGAACAGAAAACAAAGTGGCCGTGTGAGTGTGTTTAGCGATAGAATAACACCGTGCTCATTTTATTCTGCTTTACAACTCAATTAATGCTGGATTCATTATTTGTTTTAAATACAGTAATATATTAATATGAAATGCAGCTGTACTAGTAGGAGAAACCTTACTATTGCACGTGATCCTTTATTTATGGCAAGTAACGCATACCACTCAAGAAACACTTAAAACAGAATAAACCTCACCGCCTTCGAACGGTGAAGTCAACGAACTAAGGATTTAAATTTGTTTTTAGGAGCTCCAAACTGCACCTAAAGTCATTCAGACAACATTGAACTAAGTAGTTTATCTCGAGTGTGATCAAACATTTGCCTCATAGCATGGTAACATATTTGAGACCATTTCATAACTCTGACATTTCTTAGTGTGTTTTTATTTAAAGTATTACTATCGTTGATTATAAATCGAGCTCACAACCGTAATATTGAATTTGTTTTCCATTTACATAGCCGCGACAGTGAAGCCTATGAAATTAATGTAAACGTCTATCTTTAAATAAATATTTATAAATCACAAGCCTGTTGCACCATATTACAAAAAACAAGAACAGAATATTTAATTGTCTATACATGGGTACATGCATTCAATAAACGAAGACACAATGTTGCGGCCTAGTTTTGAAACAATCACGGTGATGACTATTTCAGCGTCTGTTGCTTAGAAGTTTGAAAAACCAATGGGAGATTCGGATTTTATTTTTAGAATTTGGGTTTCATTGTGGTTTTATATATTGTTTGGTTTGAAAGTATAAGACGAACAACTGTTCGAAACAACAGGGGATACACAAAACAGGAACGAATAGAAAAGAAAAACAAATTGGTTCTTTGCCAATACGGAATGTTTTTATTTTGAATTGTAATATAACATTTCATCATTAAAGTAAATGTAACGCAAGAATACAATAAAGAGGATAAGGATACAGCAATATAACTGACTCAGTTTCTATTGATTTATTTAATCTAACTCGTATTATAAAAATGCACTTGTTTGTTCTTGAATAAATTATGTTTCTTAAAATTGTTTTTGGGTGAAATTTTGTTTTACAACATGCAATCAACCGATGGCCTAAGCCAGATTGAAAGTGACGTTTTTTAATATTCGTCTTCTGCTTAACTTTAACATATTTAAATATAGCAAATAATAATAGTTATTAGCATTGATAATCTAAAAGATGCTTTTCAAATACACTACACTATTGCTGTACCACAAATGACTCAATTTCATAGCGATTCAGATAAAAAGCATTTTCCATATTTGTAGCAACATTTACAGCAAACACGACCACCACTATGGCATTTACACGAGCAATTCTGATCAGCGTAGTCCTGGTTACCATGATTATGGGCGTGGAGGGACGGATGTGTCAAATGTACCCCGCCACCAGGTCATTCACGGATTTTGTGCCGCGTGGAGGCCCGTTTAAGGGCGTGCCCAGGTGCTCGACCATGGGGAAACAATTCCATCTAAAAATGCGACGCCAGTCAATTCAGTGCATGTGTGGAGATAAACTGGACGGACATCAGCTACATTGACTTTATAGACGTTTAAACGCACTTAACTTGCACCGTCCACGATCCGAAATGTGGTCCAACATACTATACGGGGATTCAAACGGGTTTTCAACGTGTCTTACAGGAGTTTGTACGAACGAGATACAACAACACCAGCAACAACTTGTATTATCTCTTACGCATACAATTGATTGTTAGCCAAATACAAAATAAAAACAAGTGAAATATGTACGCCTTATATACATGTACTATGGATAGGGTTTGGGAGCTCACATTTTGAACGGTCATTTTTTTTTGCTTTTTTGCCATTTATATTTATCAGTAAAATAAAACTGATAATGTTATATATAATCGGATTAGTTTCAAAGGGGATATCCGCTTAAAAATTCATATAGGATGCATTAGTTTTGCACTCGACTATTGATAGAGACAATAAATATTGACTCTTTATTCTGAAAATAATCTTCCTCGTATTCCGATTAAGTTTTGATGGAACAAGTACTATTAATTGGTCAAACATAGTTTTAAGAAAATACGCGTTTGGTGGGTGGGATTTTAGAATATATGTGTTGATGCTTATTCTTTGTCGTGAATTTTAAATTCTTTTTAGTGTAAATATATATACTTATTTAGTGCTGTATGCATGTCATGTTTTGTATTGTTATACAGTTTTATATATTGTGTCTTTTTGACATTTTCTATTCTTTTTTAAGTTGAGAAATGCTTTTTCTCAAGTCATCAATGTTTGTGTATGTTGCTTTTATTTTTTATAATTAGACCTGATATACTTTATTTTAAAACATTATTTAGTTAGTATAACTGTTAGTTCACATATACATCTTTCAGGATCTTAAAATATCCATATTTTATTGCAGTTTTTAATTTAAAGAAAGGACGAGGCCGTCCAGTATCCTGGGTTTGTTGGCTGCATTTCAGCCCCTCTCTTCCCCTATGACACCCCCTCTTCCCCTTAAAACTCGAAGAACCATGTCGGACTGGAGTGCACAGTGCAGGGTCATATACCTTGCTATTTCATATTTTCTGCTCTATTCAGAGTAATACCAACTTTTTGGTGTTATTTTTCCCTTTATTTTAAGTTTTATTGGACGGATAGAGCCTTTTGTGGGTTTATTCCCAGTATTATAACATAATTTGATCTGTTTTAGTCCTTTATATATTTTACTGGGTTGTCCCAGTAAAATAACTATCACATTTTCATGTAATACTGTCATTTTGGTGTTCCTGTCACATTATTTTAAGTTTTATTCATTGAATAGAGCATCTTGTAGGTATTATACTATGCATTATAGTAAAATTTGAACCTTTTAGACTATTTCCATATTTTAATGGCTCATTACCGAATTAAAACTATCAAATTGTCTTAATGTTTTAATTTTCATGTTCATTTATATTTTAAAAGAATCCTAATACTGTGCACTTCCTCTGGTCCAGGGGAAACAACTTTCATTAAATTCCCAAACCATCAAATTATCTCCCTTAGTCCTTACACAACTTTCTGTTAGTACTCCTGCTAGCCCCTCCCAACCTACACTACCAAAACTCCCACTGTTTAAACCCCCCCAGGGTGGCAACTTGTGTTTTATCTATAAATTTATGCACGTAGTGTTTTATATAATGCTTATAAGTTAAACTCTTGTTTAACGTATTTGTTTTCTCCTTGTTTAACTGTACAGTACATTGCTTTACTGACAAATTTGTATGTGGCCCCATTAAGGTCACCGTTTGACGACCATTTGTTCATTACCCCTATCCTGTAAATATTTTGTTGTAACGTTCCTTTAAGATATTGTTATAACGCCACCCCGGGGGTCATTTCTTCTACATAGCCCAATATCCTTTTAGGTTCTATACAGACAGTGTCTTATGTTGGTGCATTAAGGTTATATTCCCTGTCTGCAAGAGTTCTTAAGAGTAAATATATTCTAAAGTACAATAAAGGTTAAATTTTATAACATATCTTCAAACAAATGCAGATATACATGTTAATCTTTTAGAACAGAGAGAGAATTAAGTTAGTTTCATCTTCACAAACCATTAATGTCCAACAATTTCTATATTTCCCCATTGTTTTTTGTCACCTTTTACATGAAAATAACTCTTATTTTAGAATTACTGTAATCTTTGATTGGTAAATAGTTCTTATTGTGTTAGAAAACACATATAAGTCATTTGGAACCACTTTGTAATCTGGTTAGTCTCTTAAATACTCAGATTTCTGTTTATTTTAACCATATTATTCACCCGTTAAACTGTTTCCCACCTAATTTATATAAGTATTAATAGTCATTACATGTAAAAATAACATAGATCCAACACATATCACTCAGTAAAGACACCAACAACCTCATTGCAGCATATGCTGAACAATGGGTCTAGATATGATGATGCCACACTCAATAGTGTGAGTTTCCATCACCATTACTTATAAAAATTGGGCTATTTCTCTCTTTCTCTATACCTTTTTTTAACCAAAAACAAACAACAGCAAAGTACTCTAAACAAGCAATATTACATAATACAATTATAATAATATTAATAATAATAATAATAATAATAATTATAACATTTTATTAATAAAGTGCAATATAATGTTATAAATATATAAATAATTTACTTAAGACCTATTTTCCAATTTTGTTTTGGTGTTCACAACATGCAGTTTTTTTTCATTGGCTGTCAGCCTTTTTCCAACTATCGCGCTAATTGGCCGAAATTCCTTAACAATAAATTCAAGTTGGTCAATCCGTTTTTTGATACGAAATTGTTCATCTAACGTCGATGACCTAGTTCCCACGGTATCTTATAATTAATGTACTTTTAAAAGCATAGTAGCGGATCCGTGGTCTAGTGGTAACACACTGGCTTCACAATCCAGAGATCGCTGGTTCGATCCCCCGCTGCACCTAACCTACTAACTCGTCTTTCGCATGAGACGTTAAACCGAGGTGCAGTGTACTAGGTGCTATACACCGGGCACTAAAAGACCCAGGGTCACCTCTGGAACGGGGTGTCTCCTGTATCTTGCACTATCCCCCGTAACCAACAAACACGTCTTTCTGGGGGCGATGGCCATATGGGAGACAATCCCGGTGCACTCGATAAAAAAAAAGAAAAAGAAAAGCATAGTGTTAATGCACGGTCTATTTATTATTGAGTTCATTGCGTTTATAACGCTCTTCTTACAGTTTATTTAAATGTATAAATATTTTTAAATAATTAGATTTTAATTAAAGCACCGCACCCACACTGCAAAGTCTTCTTATGTATATGGTTTCAGCCCAGTAAAATCGGGCTGACCACATGTTTTTATCTGCATCTATAGAGCAGGATTTGCTATGTTAAGCAGTGTGCTCGGACAATGGTTTTTAACCGAAGTTCCGAGGGTAAATAAACCAATTAGTCAGTCACAGTCTATTTATTATTGAGTAGATTGCGTTTATAACGCTCTTCTTACAGTTTATTCAAATGTATAGATATTTTTAAATAATTAGATTTGTATTAAAGCACCGCACCCACACTGCAAAGTCTTCTTATGTATATGGTCTCAGCCCAGTAAAATCGGGCTGACCACATGTTTTTAACTGCTTCTATACAGCAGAGTATGTCATGTTAAGCAGTGTGCTCGGACAATGGTTTTTAACCGAAGTTCCGAGGGTAAATAAACCAATTAGTCAGTTTATTAATAAAATGTTATTATTATTATTAATATTAGTATAATTGTATTATGTATTATTGCTTGTTTAGAGTACTTTGCTGTTGTTTATGGTTTAAAAAGGTATAGAGAAAGAGAGAAATAGCCCAATTTTTATAAGTAAAGGTGATGGAATCACACACTATTGAGTGTGGCATCATCATACCTAGACCCATTGTTCAACATATGCTGCAATGGGGTTGTTGGTGTCTTTACTGAGTGATCTGTGTTGGATCTATGTTATTTTTACATCGAATGACTATTTATACTATTATAAATAAGATGGGAAACAATTTAACGGGTGAATAATATGGTTGAAATAAACATAAATCTGAGTATTTAAGAGACTAACCAGATCACAAAGTGGTTCAAAATGACTAATATGTGTTTACTAACATAATAAGAACTATTTACCAATCAAAGATTACAGTAATTCTAAAATAAGAGTTATTTTCATGTAAAAGGTGACTGCATGCATTTTACATTAATGTATATACTTATCGTGGCTCATTGTTTTTATCACCTACCCTCTGTCGGATTTATGCGTGATTTACTTACATTATTGATTCAGGATACTTTCTTTGATTATTATATAATTATCACCAATTAAACTGTTCGTGTGAAAAAATAATATTTATACATAAGCATTACAGCGAACATAATACAATATTTATTACAATATTGTCAAACCACATCGAACAACAAAAGACAAACATCAATTGTTGTGCATTTTAATTACACATTTTATTCAAATGCCATCAATGAACAAAATACATAATAATGCTATGTGACAAAACATTGTTCCGCTAATTGGGGGCGAAACGACGAGGTGCGAAACGACGAGGGTGGAACCACCTTGGGTGCGAAACATCCGAGCACCAAAATAGGTTGCCCTTTTTAAAACAATATTTGTGTGGTTAGAATTATCACTGACTAACATTTTAATGAATTCTCATGTCATTTTAGTGTACTTACATACTATATGGCAACGAACATTACGGCTCTCATTGAATACAAAAAGAAAACAAAAAAACACGACACTTTTGCTTTTTCTCTCAATCTGCAAGCTCTCTGTTTAGGTGTTCTCAAAATATTTTATTTGTAAAATAGTGTTTCCATCGACAATTAACTACGACACATGTCTTCGTTATCAAACACGGGAATTAAGTCGGACAATAAAATTGTGAGCGTGTTTCACGTCGGTCCCCTCATCTGTTATTGAATTATGTTTACCCCACACACAGTATCCTACAGATATTGTTTTCAGTATTTTTGTTAGGATTTGCAATAAGAGATGATATTTCTTAAATAACATATATTTTAGTTGGATACACAATAAAAGTAAAAAATAATAATAACGTTCAAACTGAAAATGGATAATACACTAGTAAGCAAGGATCTATAAATAATTATTTTAGGACACACCTACCTCTGTAAGGCTCCGCCCATTCAGTGCTTTTCAGCGGTTTGGACAAATGCGCATGCGTAGCGATTAATCGCGTAAAATCGCTTACAAAAGTGGTTGCGCCATTCAACGGATGAAAACGCTTAAAAACCGATGAAATCCGTTTAAAACGCTTAATAACCGCTGAAAATCTGTAAAGCGGTATAAATCGGTTAAAAACGCTTATTTTTTAGCGATTTTTTACCGATTAAACGCGGAACACATTTGCTAACTCTGCTGTAAACGCTTAAAAGTTACGCTCATTCCATATGTACGACACGCTTTGTTTGTCGGACAAAATGGCAGTCAGATAAGCGCTGCTAAGGGGTGTATGAAAAATCGATATCTGATTGGCCTATCGGAAAATTTGATTGACAGGTGGCGACTGGTTAATTATTAAAACAACGTTGTTTTTGCATTCCGTTGCTATGCAAACGAAGGCTTTTGCCGGAAACATTGTGTGAATTCTGACTGTGGCATTAATGGCAAAACCCGCCCTACATAGCAATACAGTGTTTTATGAACAACAGATTATGTCACACGTTATTCATCTTCATATACCTATTGGTTGCGAAAATATGTGTCACATCTTGTTTCAAAATGCGACGAACAGGTATTGAGGCGAACAACTTGTTTATTTCAGGTTACCCAATCGATCCAACATAAAATACCAAGACCATAGACCTTTGTATCGATTTATATAGTATTTAATTATTATTGAAATAGTAACATATATTCTGCTTAAGTGTTGTCTTTGTAGTGTTTATTATTCCCACTTACAAACAATGTTGAAAGGTCACTGATATGTTTTCAATGTTTATAATAAGAAGTTGTTTAATCGGACAGTTTACCATAAACTTGAGTACAAATACAATATTAAACCATTCCGACATACAACTGCCCAGAACGTGTAACCAGAAACAACTCCATTTTTAAAAACTGAGTTATTTTCTCCGTTGTTAAGTTTTTTTGTGTTATTTCTATTTATTACTTTTAACAAAATGGGTTCATTAAATGCTATCTCTGCCGCTGTGTTTTTGCCATGACGAATCAGTAACTCATTTAAGGTCACATGATATCAAAACTACGCAACGTCTTACGGAAACCCATCGTTTTCACCGGAAAACATGCTTCAATTACAACTCGACTATGTTATTAAAGCTGCAAAACAACTGGTACAGTTAGTGTAAAATAAGTGCATGCTTCAAATCATTCGACCTGCTTTTGGTTAGAAAAAATATCTGAAAGAACACAACGACAATTTGGACAATTAGTTATATACACGCAATTTATAAAATTGATATTTTAGATGAATGATTTAGAGCAATGCATGTTTTACATTAGCGTCTAACATTTATTTTAAAGTATTTTAAATATATTTTTTTGTTATATATATGACTTTTTATTAACGAAACTCTCTAACTGTCAAATTTACAACATAAAAGTCAATAATTACTTGAAAATGTACATCATGATATACGTATGGAACGAAACCTTACGATAAGTTTTTTATCATTCAATGTTTTCGAATGTTTCTTCAAATGTTTCTGACAGAATGGCCGCATGAATTCAAATCAGGAACCTCAACACTATTGACGTGGATAACAAAATCCCGCTCGACGCACCTAGCACAATCCCTCAAAGATATTAAGTAATTGGCCTCGGGGATGTCTATGATTTGACAAAATGACGTAATTGGCAAACCAAGAACTATACATCGGCCACTGACGTAACTTAATAAGTAGAACAACTGTCCCACTCATTCTACTACCAGTAATTATGGAAAGGCAAGGGAACTTTAAAATGTCATTAAAATATGCAAAATTGAGCTGTTTTTGTTTCAAATAAGGAGTTTGGCAAATTTTGTGAATGAAACTGGTTATTCTCTTTTTTGCATGTGGAATACCAGTTTAAGACAATGACTCTGTTAATGACGTGAGCGGTAACACTTCAAATATGCTTAAACATAATAGCTACTGAAGTGGTAACAAGTGTATTTCTTCTCTGAAGGAGACTTCCTTGTTGTTGACTATTTTGAAACATTCTTTTGTTGATTGTTTTAGAATCCCATGCCGAGAGATGATGCTCATGACCAATGGGGTTTATCGGGATTTATTTTAAGACATGAAGTTTCCATGTTTGCATTATTTATATAAACGGTCAGTTTGGATTTGAAAATATAAGTCGAACAACTATTCACAAAGTACTACAGAGACCAGCTGCAGTAACACAACTTAATCTATATACGGAAAGTAAGGTATGTTTGTTTTAAATAACAGTTCTCACCAATGGATTTATATGTAACGCAATAAATAAAGAGGAAACTTTAAACAGTAATGAAACAAACGCATAAATATTTTTAATGTGAGTTGAGTTAACGATGTATATCCAAAGTGATTGGGTTTGTTTCAAATTTTCAATATTGTTCAAAAATGGATTTGGACGAAACCATCTGTCACATAGCCCCAAACCCTAAGTGTACAAATATTCCTTTAATATAAAATTAACTGTCTTCAGCTGCTGAACTGTTTAACTTCTAGTGATTAATAATTTTATAAACATGTTAATATTTATGTCACAACAAATACGGTGTTTTGTTTTTCAGATTTACGAGACAACTAACCGATATGATTGTATTAACTTATTCATTTTGAAACTGTCTTCACCATTTATTATTTATTTAATTTAAAACGGTCTTCACTATTTTCAGAAACATCAACACCGATCACCATCACTATGGCATCTACACGAGCAATCCTGGTCTGCGTCACCATGGTTACCATGGTGTTGGTCGCGGAGGGACGAANTCATGGGCCTCGAAGGTGCATACACTCTTAAATGAGTTCGGTTTTAGCGACGTTTGGGCAAATCCCTTTAAATATAGCCTAAACGAATTTGTGCAAATGTTTAAACGTAGAATAATCGATTGTTTTTTACAGAAACTTAGAGCCGATATCGTCTCTAGTGCTTTATTAAACCATTTATATATTTATTTAACAGATTCGTTTGAACCAGCAATTTATCTCGATAAACTATTTAATAAGACTTACCGCCGCTCCTTGTCTCGTATTCGATTATCATCGCATGGATTAAGAATAGAAACGGGTCGCTACGGTTCTGATAGACTTCCGAGAGAGGAGAGGACATGCTTACTGTGCAACAGCCGCGATATTGAGGATGAATTCCACTTTATCATTATTTGTAATTGTTATACAGAATTACGCATTCGCTTTTTAAAAAGGTATTATTATAATAGGCCGAGTATGTTCAAATTCATCCAGCTTGTTAAAACAACCAACAAATCAGAACTCATTGGACTGTCTAAGTATATCTATTTCGCAAATAAGCATAGAATCGACTTAATTAATATGAATCAATAACATTACATTTTTGCTGGATGTTTAAAATGTGTTTGTTATATATAATTTCAGAATTATGTGTTATATATAATTTCTGCTATTATTGCCAAACTATATGCATTTTCTGCACAAGTTTGTTGTCGTTGATTATACTTGATTTTAGGAATGATTAAATGTCATTTAATAGTTGTAGTAATAATTAATCTAATATGCATTTTGTTTTTGTAAAACATAGAATCCAAATATTTATTTCACATAAAATTTGTTAAGAACATTCTCCGAAATTAAATTAAACTAACAATTATGCCAATCACATTTCCTTGACATGCTATTTTATTGAAATATTCGCTATGTTTATATGGCTATGTACTGATTGTATTCGCCAATAAAATTGTCTGTCTGTCTGTCTGTCTGATGAAAGGGGCGGACATCAGCTACATTAGTATTATAAGTGTTTTGACATAAATAACGGATACCGTCCAAGATCCGGCATGTGGCCCAACGTACTTTACGATGATTCAAAGGTGAGTATATAACTTGAGTTTGTACGAATGAACGAATGAGATACACTTACAGCAACAGCAAAAACAGCAACATCTTTTATTAGCTCTTACACATACAACGGCTTCTTAGCCCAAAACAAAATAAACACAAGTTAATTTTGTACGACTGATAAACATGTTTTATGGATAGGGTTCAGTTGCTATAATGTTAAATGGTCAAGTGTTGTTGTTGCTTTTTTAAATTTGTATTTGGCAGTTGAATATAAGATTACGTTATATATAATGGGATAAGTTTTTAAAGGTGATATCGGCTTTACATTTAAAATAAGGTGCATTAGTTTTGAACTCGACTCTTGATATGGACAATACACATTATTCTGATATTTTTCTTTCTAATTTCTCAAGTCATGTTAATTCGTCAAACATAGCTTAAAACAAATATGCTTTCTGCTGGGTGTGATTTTAGATTACATGTTTTAATGATCATTCTTTGTCGTGAATTTTGCATTCTTCTTTGTGTAAATATATATTCGTATTGCTGTATAGAAGCCATGTTTTGTCATTTTATACACTTTTATATATTTTGTCTTTTATGGCATTTGTATTGTTTTTTTTACGTGGAGAAATACTTAGTCTCAAATAATAAAATATGTGCATTTGTTTTTTTGTTTAAAGTTAGTGTTTTTATTGTGCTTTTTTATATGTTACATTATTTTATTATTTTTTTGCATACCTTTGCACTGTTTATTCAGGGTTAAATTGGCATTTTCGTTTAAATGATCTGTGTTGCAAAACATCTCAAATGATTTTTAGCCATTTACATTTTTAAAAGCTTACATGAGCATTATCGAAAATATATAATACTTATATAAACCAATGTTCATTCATGAAATAAACAAATATTGTTAATATGTTGTGTTTTATTTACTGCGTTATTCACTGCATATTGTATTCCTTACGGTGATACAAATTCAGCACCTTTTAAAGTGGAATGTTTATGATTTCTATAGATATAAACTGCATCTATTCACCATGAAAATACATTAGCTCAAACTTGTTTATTTTAGCTTTTACCGAAATCTTTAAGCTAATTGGGAAACTCTTGAGCTCGAGTCCGTTGCCAAGCTAGAACCAGTACTTTGTATCCTTGGGGAGTTTGGAGAAGAGCCCCTTTCGGAGACACTGTGAGGGTTTGGACACGGTACCAGGCGATCACTATATCAAATTCGTCAACGCGAACAGTATGAAATATCATCATTACCATGGACGTCTCCCAGACGTATATTTTATTCAAAGCTGTTCCGAGATTCATATAATTAATTTAAAAACACGTGTTCAACACTGATGCACCTTTTCAAAAAAGTATTGGTAATTAATTAACAAATATAATAACAATGTTAATCAACTGGGTGATAAGTGCAAACGCGTAATGCACTTGTCTATCAAGTTGACCAGTTACAATCAAGATCTAATCAAATTAATTAACATTGTCTGTGTTGTAAACATTTATACTTTTATTGTTTAGGTGGTACAATATAAAATAGGTATTCAATGGCCATGTTCACAGATTTTTAAGTATTTGACAAATGGAATTGAATGTTTTGTACTTACACAAACTATAATAATTATGTGGAATGGTCTTAAATAATAATAAAAAAGAGACAAGTTTTCACAAATGTATACCTATCTGGGTTCGAACCCACGACCTTTGTAACGAAAGATAAACTTGTTACAACTGGACCATTTTGAATATAACAGATGTCAGTGTATTTTAAACTATATGTTTATAATACGCGTAATTTGCAAACCATAAATAAAGAGATACAAACACTTTCTTATTTGATGATTTTCAGTAAATGAACCGATATTTTAAACACATTTCGTAGTCAGGACTGTTATTTCGCTTCTTGAATAGTATGCAGACATTCTTTCTGAATCTATGGTAATGTTTTTGAAAATTGCATTTTACCAAATTAAATTCTTTACCGAACTGACACATGCAACCGGAAGGCGAGTAAATATCGTGATGTCATGTTCTCGATCTCAGTGGAGTTCACGAAAACACGATGCTAAATCGAGGTATTAATGTCGTGATCGTTTTCTCGTTATCTTGCATCGTGATTTCGCGACCTCGCATAGTAATATCGTGCATTTAATTTGTTTTTCCGCATTATCGCCTTAGTAAATCAAAGGTCAATAGCGCGTTAACACGAGGCTCAGAGATAACAACGCAAACTGCGATATAAATATCGTGTTCTTGCATCGTGTTTTCGCATTATTTTTTTTAAACGAGAGCGAGATTGCGAAAACACGACGCGACGATACGAGATGACAATATTACAATCGCGATCTCGCGTTCTCGTATCGTGAAATCGAGTTTTCGCATTGTGATTTCGCTCCTTTGCATTGTGTTTTCGCGTACTCACCCTTGCAATTCTGAGATCGACAATACCGAACAACGAGTTGCTTTAACGCAACACCATACATTCACGCTGTTATAGTATTTCTAAATACACACTTGAATTCTCAAGTGGTGTGTAAATGGAAACCCAGTTTTTCGGAGACATTTTGTTTGATGATTCATTTCTGCCTCTCCTCTCTGCTGAGGTATATCCTGCATGCCACTAATGTAACAACTGTTGATGCGCAACCTATGCAAATAGAAAATTGTCCCCTATTAATTGAACAAATGCTTGAAGCAAAACACATCTATGCAACTAGAATGCGTTTCCTTTGTGTCAACTGCGGATTCCATGTCATTCCCCTCAAGTGTATGTCCAACTAAATTTCATTTCGGTTAACGGTATGCGTTGTCAATATAGAACGTTATCAAATTTCTTCAGCTTCAATACGTCAGCATTGTCCTGATTGTCTCGAGTTAGTCATACTAGAGCCCGTTATGTTGTCAATATGATCTGTTTGGGGGAAATATAAACTGTATAAAGGCAAAGAGCTTTCACTTCTTTATATTGGGATATTTTATCGAAATATTTACCATAATGTGAAACTCTTCGATTCGCTTATATTTGCATGCACTCACTGACCAAACAAGTTAACATAATCCTGGAATTCGAGATGCCCAGTTTAACAAAAGTCTACAGAAAAATATTCCACTCGTACTACAGCTCTTGATAGTATTCCGCCCATCTCTACATCTGATTTGATCTCTCGATGGTCCGCTTGAACTTGAAACATGCTGTCCCTGAATTGGTTCAACAAGCAGAAGTGTCTTCCGGTCCGTGTGGAAAACAAATGAATGTATAGGAAACTTAGAACCGCGTTAAAGTTTAACAACACCAAACCATTTCGTTTAAATTAAAAAAATATGAATTTATAAGAAAATACATTTGATAAAATCAAGTTCCTATGGGAGATATTTAAAGCATCTTGTACTGCTTTCCTTTGCAATGCAAATGCAAGATTTGCCTGCACCCTTGTGTGAATTCTGACCCTACTAAAACAGCTGATGTGATATTAATGGCAAAACCCGCTCCATAGCAATACAGTGTTTTATGAATAACATTTTTATATAAAAAAGTATGCCTCTCCGCATACTAAATGATCGCAATGATATGTCTCATCTTGTGTTCCGCTACGAAGAAGAGGTATTGTTTCTTTCAGGTTATCCAATCGATCTACAATAAAATGCCCAGACCCTAAACCATTGTATTGAGTTTGTCAGATTTTTTAGTCTTTAAGTAATATTGAAATAGTTACATATATTTTGATTAAATGTTGCTTTTAGTGTTTTTGTAATGTCCGCTTACAAACAACATTGAAAGTTGTAACCGGTACGTTTGGAATGTTTATTATAGGCTGGTTTTCAATCTGACAGTTATCCATTAACTTATATACACATACAACATCAAACGAGTCCGTCATACGACTTCCCTACTTTTAAAGATGACTTGTAAGCAGAAACTACTTACTTTGTCAAAAATGAATAATTTTCTCCCCGGTACAGTTGTGTGTGTGTGTGTTATTTATTGATTACTTTTGAATAAATAAAAACAATGTAAGGTGTTCTTTAATGCTATCGTTGGAACGAGTTAACCAATTACATCTGTTTTTCTCCATGACAAATCAGATACCTTTTACGGTGATATTTTTATATTTAAGCCACGCCCCACTGAATCCCATCCAGGCTGACGATACATGAATGAGCAAACCTAAGTCACCGGAAAACATGCTTCAACGACAATTCAACCATGTTATTCAAGCTACAATACAACTTTTATAACTATGGTACAATACGTGTATACTTAAATTCATTTGACGTTCTTTCGTTAAGTAACTTGGCCCATTGACATTAGATATAATGTAGATGAATACAATTGACAATTTGAAGGAATCAGGTGATATTAAGGATCAAATATACAAGGCAAAGTCAGAAATCGCGTATATTTACTGAGTGTATGTAAACAATAATGTTTATTGTTAGAATTTAATAATACAATACTATGGTAAAATATTTCCTTTTTTATTTTTGGAGGGTGGCGGGGATAATAAGCATTACTAGTAACTGATTAATTGATATACTCTTGTATTGTATGCCGTGAAGTTGTAGTTTTAACTACCCCTGCGTCTTCAGTAAAGGTTCTTACAGTTTTAATGATGATTTGACTTTGCATTTAGTGTTTTCAAAACAATACACAGCATGGTATCATGTCCATGTTTCCGTATTTCTGTCCGTTTTGCACCTTGTATTTGTATTTGTTTGTTAATACTTTCTATGACATACGCAGACATCCTCTTATTATTGAATTGTTATAAGGTCAGTAGGTTCACATATAATTGTGTGCCTTTTTTGTCTTTTTTTAAACATATGTACAACATTAAAATGCTAACGGAAACTAGCCAATAAGAACTGATACCTTAATAATACAGCGAAAATTCGGATACAGTTAGTAATCCACTTTCAATTTCTCTCAATGGGTATTTTAGATTGATGTCTCAGAACAAGGTA
Organism: Dreissena rostriformis; assembly: GCA_007657795.1. NCBI lineage: Eukaryota > Metazoa > Mollusca > Bivalvia > Myida > Dreissenidae > Dreissena > Dreissena rostriformis. The sequence goes on along the minus strand of VMBQ01000565.1, from coordinate 482,708 downwards.
CGTTGAAAGAAACTTAAGTTTGTTTAAAAATATTTCAAATATATTTTCCTTTTTGTAAAGATATAATTGAGCGAAACCCTCAAACAGTCTAATTTAAAACATAAGAGTTAATGATTAATCGACAATGTAGTAAATCATATACGCATAGACTGAAACGATACGAGAAAATATTTTTTATTTATCTTCCAAATGTTAAGAATTTTACTTTAGATGTTAATATTATATACATGACCGTATGTATTCAAATCCGGAATATCAACACTTTTGACGTTTATAACAATTCCTGCTCGACGTATCTAGAACAATCACTCAAAGATGTTCCGAGTAATTGGCCTTGGAAAATTTTCTACAGTTTGAAAAAATGACATAATTGGCCTACCAACAACCATGCGTCAGCCACTGACGTAACTCTATGAATTAAACAACTATCCCATCCACTTCACTACCAGATCTTTAATTGCTATTTCATATGCGATCAGTTTCATTCCAATAAATTTGTCCAATCCCTTTCTGGGAAACCAAAATATATTCAAGTGCCCATGCTTGAAATAATATGAGATCGGTGACACTTCAAATATGTTTATAGTTTATAACTAGTGCGGTGGTAACAAGTGTATTTCTTGTCGAGAGGGACTTCCTTGTTGTTGCACAATTAGCATCCCATGCTTTGCGATTATGTACATGACCAATTGGGTTTATCGCGATTTATTTTAAGACATGAAGTTTCCAGTTTGGCCTTATATATAAAGTCGGTCAGTTTGGATTTAAGACATCAGCCGAACAACTGTTCAAAAAGGTACAACAGACACCCGGAAGAGCAGCACTAACCAACAAATTCTTTAAACGATAAGTTGAGGTAAGTAACTATATTTTGTATTTCTCATAAATGAATTTATATGCGACTGTGATAAACACGTTGTTTTAACATTATATTGGATTAAATTATTCGTCACATATCATCAGACCCTGTGTGAACAAATATTTCTTTAATATAAACTTAATTGTCTTCAGCTGATGAACTGAATAACTCTTAGTGAATAATTGTTTAATCAACATGTAAATGGTTATGTAACAAAACAAATACTGTTTTATATTTTCTGAAACACGCGACATTTAACCAATACGACTGTAATTACTTATTAATTTTGCATCTGTCATCGCTATTGATTATTTATTCAATTTAAAACAGTCTTCACTATTTTCAGAAACATCCCCAACTATCACTACCACTATGTCATCTACAAGAGCAATCCTGGTCTGCGTCACCATAGTAACCATGATGTTGGGCGCGGAGGGACGGATGTGTCAAATGAACCCGTCCACCATTTCGTGCACGGATTTTGTGCCTCGTGGAGGTCCGTTTAAGGGCGTGCCCCGGTGCTCGAGCACGGGGAAACAATGCCAGCTGAAAATGCGACGCCAATCAATTCAGTGCATGTGTGGAGATGAACGGGACGGACATCATCTACATTAGTATAATAAACGTTTTAACACAAGTAACGGACACAATCCAAGATCTGGAATGTGGTCCGACGTACTTTCCGGTGATTCGAATGGGTTTTCAGAGTGTCAAACTGGAGTTTGTACGAATGAGGTACAACAACAACAACTTTTATTAGCTCTGACGCATACAATTGCTTTTTAGCTAAAAACACAATAAACACAAGTGAAATATGTTCGACAGATATACATGTATTATGGATAAGGTTGGGAGCTCACATTTTTAACGGTCAAATTTTGTTGTAATACATAATCTGATTAGTTTTAAACGTGATATCCACTTTCCAGTTTTTATAAGATGCATTAGTTTCGCACTCGACTCTTGATATAGAACAATAAGCATTGAATACTTATTCTGAAATACATCTTTCTCAGATTCAGATTAATGTTTCATGAAACAAGTCATGTTAATTGGTCAAACATAGTTTTAAGCATTCTGGTTTGTGTGTTTTAAGATTACATGTTTTAATGTTTATTCTTTGTCGTGAATTTTACATTCTTCTTTGTATAATATGTATTCTTATTTATTACTGTATGAATGCCATGTTTGGTCATGTTATACAGTTTTATTTTTATATTTGGTTACATTTTATTATTTTGTAAGTTGGAAAATACTTCGTCTTAAGTGATCGAATATGTGTACATGTGCATATGTTGTTTTTATTTTTATATTTAGTGTTTGTATTCTGTATTATATAATATTACAGTATTTTTTTATGTTTACATACTTTCGCATTGGTTTTGCACGGTTGAATTGGCATTTTCGTTTAGAAAATGATCTGTGATGCAAAACATATCAAATAATGTTTACCCATTTACAATATTAAAAGCTTACATGAGCATTATCGAATATATATGATACTTATATATAGAACAATGTTCATTCATGAAATAGCAAATAAAAATATTGTTAACAAGTTGGGTTTTATTGACTGCGTTATTCACTGTATATGTTATTCTCTACGGTGATACAAAATAATCCTTTATCAGCACATATTAAGGTGGAATGTTTATGATTTCGATTGATATAAAATGCATCTATTCACCATGAAAATGAAATAGCTCAAACTTGTTTATTTTAGCTTATACCGAAATCCTTAAGCCAATTGGGAAACTTATGATCTTGATTCCGTTACCTAGTTAGAAACAGTACTTCTATCATTGGGGAGTGGGGAGAAGGGCGCTCTTTCGGAAACACTGTGAGGGTTTGGAAACGGTACAAGGCAGATACTATATCCTTTGCGTCAGCGCGAACATTATGAACCATTATTATTAAAATTGACGTGTCACCAACGTAAATTATATTCAAAGCAATGCCATGATTCATCCAATTAATTTAAGTTAATCAAACCACGTGTTCATAACGGATACACTTTTCAAATAAGTATTGGTAATCCTTTCACCAATATAATAATAATATTTATTGCAAAGCCATGGTAGTAGTCCACAGAGGTAACATTTTATAACACGTATCTGTTAAATAAAGTTAGTGTCTTCAGTTTTTACCAAATTATATCTTCAAAGCTAATCGCAATATTAGAATGTAACATTTAAAGTTTCCTCGCATTAACAAATCTGAATCTGATGATTCATACATGAATTCACAATTTGAAGGATGCTAAGTATGTCAAATCTCTCAGTGTTTATAAATTTCAATAAAATGTGGTGTAACTTTTGGGATTAAACTCTGCATTAATTTTCATTCCCATCAATCATGCGTATTTGGATCCTAGCTGTAATTGGGCATGCCCGAACTGGCTTCTACATATTGGGCCTTTATTGGCCTATTCATATAGACATACCCAGAAACAGCCCGTATGGCAGTGTTCGCATTAACGCCGTAAACATATCTACTTGTGCAAGGATTTGGGCTAGGGAAGCACCGGAATTTCTGAGAACAAGTGTTAAAAATAAATGTAGCCTGAATCGCAATTCTTTCTGAACATAGCACTGCATGAGATAATAATTTTATTTCCAATACAGCAAAGTAAACGACTGAAAAGCGAAAATGCAAAACCTTTTTTGATGATATGAAGCATTTTTATAAAGCTAGGAGGAGTTTACATTGACGATTTTTTTTCTAGATGTCTATAACTGGATCTATATATTGGTACTCAAGCAAGTCAGTTTGGGAATCATCTTTTTTCTAGGCATTGAGTCCCGCGGATGCAGTAAAATGTTTGGGTAATGCAAACACTGCCATATTTCATACGTTTTAGGAACCATGAATTAAAACGTAACATATAACATATACAACACATATAAGCGTAAATTTATTACCCATATCGATCCGATTTGGGACTCATAACATCCCTAAACCGCCGCGTAAAATTAAATTGGAAGTGCGAAAAATACGGCATAGCAAAAATGAAGAAAATAGAAGGTACATTGTACAAATGAACATGTATATAACCATTTGCTTTATTCGTTACGATAACATCTCACAATAATTTGTCATATACATGCATGCGCATACCATGTATAAAGAACAGTTGTTAACACAGTTTGTTTCACAATATCAAGTTCTGTTTTTCAATTGTTTCGCATAAACGCAATGCTTTTTTGTTTTCTACATTGTGTTATAAGGAATTGGGAATCTAAAAAAGACATGGACACGAAAGTTGAAGAATACATCAAGATGCAGACAGATATAAAAATTCATTGCAGAACGGGTTATAATACCAGCCTGAACCACGCTGTTGCTTTAATATTGCTGCTGATAATGTTACAAATGTGATATATATTTTACTTTTAAAGTAATACATGTACTATGGGTCCCACATGAATTTCAGTTCCATATTTCATATTAGAAAGATTTAAATTGCTTGTTGGGCGTATTGTGCATTTTTATCGCATCATTTGTATTCCGTAGCCATTGTGAAAACTATCCCTGCTTTTTAAGACTATATTATAAAGACACTTGTTTTAACATTTGAAAATTTTAATAGACATTGCTACTGTCCATTCGACCAGTATTTTTAATTTTGTGTTATTTTAGACAAAGACCTATAGAATTGAATAAGAATTTTTAATTGCCAGACCAGCATTATAACTACTGCTAAAACTAAATATTGAGTAAACCATACTGTTCGTGGCCAGACAAAGACAATTATCCATACGTTTGAAGGAGAATTGAAACTTTCACGCTTGCGTTATTAAATTCATTAATTTTGCACCAAGTTATAGCCCCATTCGAAAACGGTTTTTGTTTGGTTAAAAATGGCAAAACACAAACAAATCACCACAGAATAACTGCGATAATACGCACCGCCAATTCTAGCCAATATACCTGACAGACTTATGATAATGTACGAGTTCTTGGCTTTATGAGGATTTGTNTTTATTTATTTATTCATTCATTCATTCATTCATTCATTCTTTCATTTATTTATACTATTATTAATTACAGTATCATCAATTTTGTATCATTTAAACACAGACATACATTAGATAAACAACATAAAACAAAATTCATTGCCATTCATGCGTTACAAGAGACCTTTATGGTTAATACTGAATCATGGCTATATGTCATCAAACATACGGGGACAAGCTTAAACACATAGAAGTCTAACTATTAAAGTAAACAAACATAGAACAGTTTACAATAAAGTAAGTATCATTACATTAACACTAACATTAAAAGACTATAAACATGCTTGCACATAACATATTTCAACCATTATTTTCATATACAACTTTATTCTTTCTTCTTAAACAAGATAACATGGGCACTAAGATTAACAAGATCACTACTGGACAGTAATTGTTTAATTTATCATCATAATTCAAAATAGGAAGTCTACAAACACTAATCATCATAATTCAAATTAAGAAAGTCTTCAAACAAGCATTTAACTAGTTAATCTTGTCTTACATAACTGCACAGTGGACAAAGAAGATGTGCATGTTTTTCAACCTAAACAACAATAATTCCAATACTATTACACTAGGTACACTGTCTTTTCTCTAATGGCACATGATGATATCTCCATATTTCAACATTTATTGGGGATGAACTACTTCTGACTTTAGCAATGCCCCCCCCACCTCTATTTCCTCAATTATTAATTCTTAAACAATATCTCTCAATTCATAATTCTTTTTAACGTTCTTGTTAAAACGTAACTTTTTTAATCAACACACTTTCTCCTAATTAACATCCTCGGACCATTTGTGTGTAAGCTCATAACACAATTTGTGTTAAACAACAGTTCATAAAGTTTCTCTATCCTGACAAATATTGATTTTATATACATATGTTTTATATTCATTATATGTGTCGTGTTCTGAGAAAACTGGACAAAATGCATGTGCGTAAAGTGTCATCCCAGATTAGCCTGTGCAGTCCGCACAGGCTAATCCGGGACGACACTTTCCGCCTAAACTGGATTTTCGCCAAGAAGAGACATCATTTAAACAAAAAAATCCATAAAAGCGGAAATTGTCGTCCCTGATTAGCCTGTGCGGACTGCACAGGCTAATCTGGGATGACAATTTACGCACAAGCATTTTGCCCAGTTTTCTCAGAACACGACACATATCTTCGGATAGTCTTATTTTTCTTAAACAATTCTGAGCACAGCAAACAACTGTTACAGTCTGTGTACATTTTTTCAAGTCTACCCCAATAGGCGACTTAATGGTTTTACCACGAGAAAATCAAACAACATCATAAAATGCATATTAACCAACATTTCACAAATACCCAGCAGCTCTGTTTTGGAAGAAATGAAACAACTATATCGTTCGTTTCTAAAAATACTTGCATTTAGATAAGTTTGTAATAAATTGGAATGGAAATCTACCGATAGATTAAGCCTTAGCAATAAAGAGTTCTAAAGCTCTGTTTGCAGATTTTGCAACACATTTTGCATTTACTTACATATCCAGATGTTCATTCAAAACAAGACCAAAGTACGTATACTGTTTGCATAGTCAATATGGGCATTTCCATATTTAAAAATAAATTCATGTACTTGCACAGAATGATATCTTATGTACAATATTAAACTTACTTCTAATAATACCCTTATCAATACTAGCACACCACCAGTTAAGCAAATGTTTAATACACTGTAAATTCTCTGGAGTATCTGATATCAAAAGAATATCATGTGCGAACAGTTTAACAGAACAATTCACTTCCCTTGCTTTGACGCTTTTTTTCCCAACAGCATTAAGTTGAAGTGTCAAATCATTTATATAAAGCGTGAACAACATTATGAGAGCTTACGGCCTTGTTTTATACCAGTTTAAGCCGCGAACACGTCAGTTTCGAATCCACTGATTATCACAGCACATTTAAAATAATCATCACAAAGACTTAATTGCATCAAATAACTCGCTATTACGTACGTACATAATAATGAGTTTGAGCCAGAGAAGCTTCCGATTCACCGAGTCATACGCCTTTCGCAGATCAATAAAAGGCTGATAGTTTTAGACTTACGTCTTGTGTCAATTAAATTTGTAAGTATAGACAGGTGATCGATTGTGCTACGATATTTTCGAAAACTAGCTTTTACCCTCACATAGCAACTAAAATAGTTCAACAAAGTAACTAATTTTCTTAGTAAGCAATGAACAGTAAAGTTTATATACAACTGGTGTTATAGCTTTACGTATGTAGCACATCGGGTGTGTAGTTCATATTGTGCCCGTTTTGATGTAGAGTTACTTTACCTTTCACCTACGAGTGAAGTTAATTATCATAATGGTAGCATAAATAAAATTAAGTGTACAAATAAGAGACAACATTGTCAGTTTCAAAGACAATACTTGGTAGCTCATCCTGCGCATGATCCTCTCATTCCTTACATCAAATACAGCTTGTATAACTTCGTTTTTGTCCATTAAATACACAGCATTAACTGTTCATTTAACAATCATACAATGTATATCCATGTCAACTTGTGTAGTCAATTACACCCTTACATGTATAGAATCGTCATATTATATAAAATCAACAACAAAACTTATTATTGCACAAAACAATCTCCAATTATTCGGAATGGTATTAAATATTAAGTATCTATATTATTGTGTAGTGATTTTGATGTAAACAGTCGGAATAATGAAATTCCATAAAAAATATGATCGGGATGGAATTTCTTGTTACCATCCGACAGTCTTTTATTAAAGGAGATTGACCCATTTTTCAATATAATACAATACACTACATACAACATAATATTCAACATAATAATTATTAAAACTGGGGTCACCACCTATGAAAGGGAAGTTCAAAAATCATTCTGGGTTTAATAAATTGAAAGACATGTCAAGCTTACACTTAGCCCTGAATGAAACACTGAACACACAATCTAAATGAACAATAAACTCATAGCGATGCAATTTAAAAAAAATAACACAGAACATAAAGTCGTGAATAAATAATAATGCAAATAATGAATTGTAACTAACTATATAACTGCAAACATACACTCTTTATACAAAAAATATATGCTATGACAAAATAAGTATTTTTTTTCCGATGTTACTGCAAATTATGGCCTGATATATTCAGTTAAAAACTTTAACATTAACGTTACTTAGAATTTTTGCTCGCACTGTACGCAACGGAAGCCTCTTAATCACTGTTCCAAGTAATTGCCCGGGGGATTTCTATGAATGAGTTCAGAACAGCAATGAATCAGCCACTGACATAACTCAATGGGTAAAACAAATATCCCACCCACAACATTCCCAGTTATTATGTAAAGTAAGGGGCACTCGCATATTTCATTTAAAACTTCCAAGTTGTGCTGTTTTTCCAACTTAGGGTGTGGACAAACTTTTAAACTGAAACTAGTTATTTATTTTCCGACTTTCTCGGCTAAATCCTCATCGGAGAATGAGAATCACACATCAAAAGCGATTGAACAGAATGACTATACTCACTACGGGAAGTAAGACACTTCAGTCATTCATAAAAGTAATAAAAATCAAAGTGCTTGTCGATAGGACACCACCGTGTTGCTGTTCACCATTAAGACCAACGAAACATAAGGTGACTTCCTGTTTCTGCTTCAGAACTCAAACATTGCTGTATTCTTTATTCTGTAAATACTGTAGTATATGAATATAAATACAATGCAACTGTAGCTGTGGCAGTAGGAGAAACGTTATAATTGCACGTGGTCGTTTATTTATGGCTATAACGCATACACACGAAACAAACACGCAAACATGATTACAACTGAGATCACCGCCTTCGAACGGTAAATGCAAAGCGTTAAGGATTTAAATTGTTTTTAGGCGCTCCAAACTGAACTTATGACCCAAAGGCATTCACACTGCATTGGCATATTATGTTAATCTCAATAAAGACCAAAATTTGCATCATAAAATTGCAACATATTTGAGTCCGTGTCATAGGTAGAACATGCGCTTAGTGTGTATTTAAATAAAGGATTTATATCGTTGATTATAATATGAGCTCACGACAGAAATATTGAATTTGATTTCCATTTTACATGGCAGCGACAGTGGAGCCTAAGAAAGTAATGTTTACGTATAACTGTAATGAAATATTGATATATCCAATGCATGTTGCATCATATCACAAATCAACAGTTTCTGTACATGGTGTATACATGCTTTCAATAAACGCAGACACGACAGTGCGGTCTATTTCAAAAGCATTATAGTGATCTCCGCTTAAGCGACTGTTGCTAAGAAGTATAAATAACCGATGTGAGTTTCGGGAACTATTTTTTGAATTTGGGTTTCCATTTGGGTATTAAATATTGTTTGATCAATCGCATGTGCAGGTATAAGACGAACAACTGTTCAAAACAACAGGGGATACACAGAACCGGAACGAATAGAAAAGAAAAACAAATTGTTACTTTTACAATAAGGAAAGTTTTAATTTTTAATTTTAATATAACATTTCATCATTAAAGTAAATGTAACGCACGAGTACAATAAAGAGGATACGGATAAAGCAATATAACTGACTCATTTTCTAATGTGATTTATTGAATCAAACTAATATTATAAAAATGCGCTTGTGTTTTCTTGAATAAATTATGGTTCTTAAAATTGTTTTTAGGTGAGATTTTGTTTACTACATGCAATCACCGATGGCCTAAGCCAGATTGAAAATGACTTTGTTGTTTTTAGTATTTGTCTTCTGCTTAACTTTTACATATTTAAATATAGCAAATAATAATAGTTACTAATATTTTAAAATCGATAAGATGCTTTTGGAATACACTACACTATTGCTGCACCACAAATGACTCAATTTCATAGCAATTCAGATGAAAAGCATTTTCCCTATTTGTTGCAACATTTACAACAACCACGACCACCACTATGACATCTCCACGAGCAATCCTGATCAGCGTATTCATGGTTACCATGATGTTGGCGCGGAGGGACGGATGTGTCAAATGGACCCCGCCACGGTGTCGTGCACGGATTGTGTGCCGCGTGGAGGCCCGTTTAAGGGCGTGCCCCGGTGCTCGAGCACGGGGAAACAATGTCAGCTGAAAAATGCGACGCCAGAAAATTCAGTGCATGTGTGGGGATGAACGAGACGGACATCAGCTACATTAGTATGATACATGTTTTTAAACACTAAAAGAGCCCCGTCCAAGATACGGGGATGTGCTCCAACGAACTTTACAGTGATTGAAATGGGTTTTCAGAGTGTATAACTGGAGCTTGTGCGAATGAGATACAACAACGACAACAGCAACAACTTGTATAGCTCTTACGCATACAATTGCTTCTTTAGGTCAAAATATACTAAAAGATTTCCTACACAAATTCAATTTAAAAGCAATAACTTTAACAAAAAATAAAGACAAACTTTTGCGCATAGAGACCCCCATACCCATACCTTTTCTTAAAGAGCACTCCAAGACGCAATGATTTAAACAATAAAAAAGAAAGGTCACGCGATATGCAAGAAAGAACTCGTCGCGAATCAACGGTCACTGTTTTACGGCCATCTATTTACCGGCTTCGTACCAGTGGATGAGGGTTTCCCGCCATCTGTCAAAGTCTCATGTAGTCTCCAACCTTCAAACAAAAGAGTGAATTTCTGTCAAACAACAATGTTTTCCCTACCACATGTACAAAGAAACATCCTAATATAAAGTCATTGCAAGTGTCCCTACAGAGAACTGTGTCTTCTTATAAAGGATGTTCATGTTTTTAGAGAGTATAGCATTGCACTTCAAAATTATTTAGTATATTGTAACCTTTACAGAATACAAGTAAACACTAGTTACATTTGTACGACTGATGTTCATATATGATGGATAGGTTTGGGTTGCTCAAACGGTATTTTATTGTTGTTGTTTTTTTCCATTTATATATATATCAGTAAAAAATCAGATTTATTTATATATTATGGGATTAGTGTCAACATTTGATTTCCGTTTAACACTTCATATAGGATGCATTAGTTTTGCACACGACTCTTGATATAGATAAAAGTTTTTTAACCGTTATTCTGAAAATAATCTTACTCATATTCAGATTAAGTTTTGATGAAACAATTCATGTTTATTGGTCAAACATGGTTTTAAGCAAATATGCTTCTGGTGGGTGTGATATCAGATTATATGTTTTCATGCTCATTGTTTGTCATGAATTTAACCATCTTCTTTGTGTAAATATTTATGTTTATTTATTTTTGTATGAATACGATGTTTTGTCATGTTATACATTTTTATATATTTTGTCTGTTTTGACATTTTTATTGTTTTTTTTTTAAAGTTGAGAAATACTTTTTCTCAATTTATCAAATATGTGTATTTCTTATTTTTATTTTTAATATTTAGTGATTGTATTGTGCTATTTTACATTTACGGTATTTTATGTATTTTTACATACATTCGCATTGTTTATGTAAGGCTAAATTGTCCTTTTTTTTTGGAAACTGATCTGTGGTGCAAAACATCACATGCTCATTTATGAAATAAAACATATTTATTTTGAATACGTTGTGTTTTATAAACTGCGTCATTCACTGAATATTTTACTCACTACGGTCGTACCGATTATTCATCTATCAGCACATTTTAAAGTGGAATGTTAATGACTTTTTACGGATATCAACTGCATCTATTCACCATGAAAATGGATTAGTTCCAACTTGTGTATTTTAGATTATATCGAAATCTTCAAGCTATTGGGAAACTCGTGAGCTTGAGTCCGTTACCTAATAAGAAACAGTTCTTTTATCATTGGGGCGTGGAGAGAAGGGCGCTTTTTTGGAGACATAGTGAGGGTTTGGAGACGTTACAAATGAATCGTGATTTCGCTCGTTCGCATCGTGTTTGCAATTCATAGAACCTGAATTCGAAATAACGAGTTTACCACCAAACCGCACATTCACGCTGTTATAGTATTTCTATTCACACACTTGACTTCTCAAGTGGTGCGTTAATGAGCAATTAGTGATGGTAACCCAGTATTTCTAAAACATTCTGTTCAATGATTCATTTCTGTCTCTCTTCTCTGTCGATGTATATCATTCATGTCACTCATCTAACAGCTCTTGATGTGTACTAAATAGGTCAATCAAAATACCCCGTACTTACACCAAAAATGCCTGGAGCAAAACATAAATGTGTTACTATAATGCGCTTCCTCTATGCCAACTGTTGATTCCATGTCATTCCCCACAAGTCAATGTCCATCCAGATTGCGTATGCGCTGTCAGTCTAAATTATCTTCATACTGCTTCAGAATTGTCCTGCTTGTCTTGCGTTAGGTATATCAGTGTCCGGTAAGAGCTTTGTGATATTTTTTAGAAAGATTAACAAAAATGTTTTACTGTTCGGTTCACCTATATTTTTTATATAAAATCACAGACCAAAGAAAGTAAGCATGATAAGGGAATTAAATAAAAAATATCGGCTGGCTTCGAGATGCCAAGTTTAACAAAAATATACAGAAAAACATTCCTCTTGTACTTAATCTCTTTACAGTATCCCGCCCGTCTCTCAATCTGCTTTGATGTGTCGATGGTCACTGTTTCGCTTGAATTTGAAAAAATGCCGCCTGTGTTCAACACTTCAATAAGAAGTGTCTGCAGGTCCGTCTCTAAAACAAATGATCGCATAGGAAACTTAGAACCTCATTAAAGCATAACAAGACAAAACAAATCGTTTATATATATATTTCTCGGCGAAATCCTCATTGGAGAATAAGAATCACCCATCAAAAGCAATTGAACAGAATGACTATACTCACTACGGGAAGTAAGACACTTCCGTCATTCATAAAAGTAATAAAAATCAAAGTGGTCATGTGAGTTTGCATGTCGATAGGACACCACCGTATTGCTGTTCACCATTAAGATCAACGAAACATAAGGTGACTTCCTGTTTCGGTTTCAGAACTCAAACATTGCTGTATTCGTTATTCTGTAAATACTGTAGTATATGAATATAAATACAATGCAACTGTAGCTGTGCCAGTAGGTGAAACGTTATTAGTGCACGTGGTCGTTTATTTATGGCAAGGAACGCAAACACACGAAACAATCACGCAAACATGATTACAACTGAGATCACAGCCTTCGAACGGTAAATGCAAAGCGTTAAGGATTCAATTGTTTTATTATGCGCTCCAAACTGAACTTATGACCCAGAGGCATTCACACTGCATTGGCATACTATGATAATCTCAATATAGACCAAAATTTGCATCATCAAGTTGCAACATAGTCGAGTCTGTGTCAAAGGTAGGACATGCACTTAGTGTGTTTTTTTAATAAAGGATTTATATCGTTGATTATGAATTGAGCTCACGACAGAAATATTGAGTTTGATTTCCATTTTACATGGCAGCGACAGTGGAGCCTAAGAAATTTATGCATACGTATAACTTAAATGAAATATTGATAAATCCAATGCATGTTGCATCATATCACAAATCATCATTTTCTGTAAATGGTGTATACATGCTTTCAATAAAAGCAGAAACGACAGTGCGGTCTATTTTAAAAGCATTATAGTGATGGCTGTTTAAGCGTATGTTGCTAAGAAGTATAAATAACTGATGGGAGTCTCGGGAACTATTTTTTAAATTTGGGTTTCCATTTGGGTATTACATATTGTTTGGTCAATCGCATTTGCAGGTATAAGACGAACAACTGTTCAAAACAATAAGGGGTTACACAGAACCGGAACAAATAGAAAATAAAAACAAATTGTTATTTTGACAATAAGGCAAGTTTTTATTTTTAATTTTAATATATAATTTCATCATTAAAGTAAATGTAACGCACGAGTACAATAAAGAGGATACGGAGACAGCAATATAACTGACTCATTTTCTATTGATTTATTGAATAAAACTCGTATTATAAAAATGCGCGTGTTTTTTCTCGAATAACTTAAGGTTCTTAAAATTGTTTTGGGTGAGATTTTGTTAACTTCATGCAATCACCGATAGCCTAAGCCAGATTAAAAGTGACTTTGTTGTTTTTAGTATTCGTCTTCTGCTAAACTTTTACATATTTAAATACAGCAAATAATAATAGTTATTAATATTTAAAAATATATAAGATGCTTTTGGAATACACTACACTATTGCTGTACCACAAATGACTCAATTTCATATCGATTCAGATAAAAAGCATTTTCCATATTTGTAGCAAACTTTTCTACAACCACGACCACCACTATGACATCTACACGAGCAATCCTGGTCAGCGTAGTCATGGTAACCATGATTATGGGCGCGGAGAGACGGATGTGTCAAATGGACCCCGCCATCGTGCCGCGTGGAGGCCCGTTTAAGGGCGTGCCCCGGTGCTCGAGCACGGGGAAACAATATCAGCTGAAAATGCGACGCCAGAAAATTAAGTGCATGTGTGGAGATGAACGGGACGGACATAAGCTATATTAGTATGATAAATGTTTTTAAACACTAAAAGAGCTCCGTTCAACATCCGGGATGTGTTCCAACGAATTTTACAGTGATTGAAAGGGGTTTTCAGAGTGTATAACTGGAGCTTGTGGGAATGAGATACAACAACGACAACAGCAACAACTTGTATAGCTCTTACGCATACACATGCTTCTTAACAGAATACAAGTAAACACTAGTTACATTTGTACGACTGATGTTCATGTATGATGGATAGGTTTGGGTTGCTCAAACGGTATTTTGTTGTTGTTGTTTTTTCCATTTTTTTATATAAGTAAAAAATCAGATTACGTTAAATATTATGGGATAAGTGTCAACATTTGATTTCCGTTTAACACTTCATATAGGATGCATTAGTTTCGCACACGACTTTTGATATCGATAAAAGTTATTTAACCGTTATTCTGAAAATAATCTTCCTCATATTCAGATTAAGTTTTGATGAAACAAGTCATGTTAATTGGTCAAACATGGTTTTAAGCAAATATGCTTCTGGTGGGTGTGATTTCAGATTATATGTTTTTTATGCTCATTGTTTGTCACGAATTTTACAATCTTCGAGATACCAAGTTCAACAAAAATATACAGAAAAAACATCCCTCTTGTACTACATCTATTTATAGTAGCATCTGCTTTGATATGTCGATGGTCACTGTTCCGCTTGAACTTGACATAATGCCGCCTGTTTTCAACAATAAGAAGTGTCTTCAGGTCCGTCTTTAAAACAAATGATCGCATAGGAAACTTAGAACCGCATTAAAGCATAAAAAGAAAGAAATCTTTAATATATATATATATATAAATAAATAAATAAATAAATAAATAAATAAATATATATATATATATATACATTACTAAAAATATATATATATAATTATTACTTTATTCATAATACATAAGCATTATCTACTCCTTGTGATTATTATTAAAACAGCGTTTAATGCGTTGCAATGCAAATGAAGACTTTGCCTCAACACTAGTGTTAATTCTGACCATAACAGCTGCTGTAAAATTAATGGTAGAATCTGCTCTCTATAGCTATTCAGTGTTAAATTAATAACAAATTAAGTAACAATACAATGCTCAGACCCTAGACCATTGCATTGAGTTCGCCACCTATTTAGTTTTTAATTATTTTTGAAATTGCTACACATATTTTGCTTAAATGTGGTTTTTGTAGTGTTCTTGTAATGTCCACTTACAAACAACGTTGAAAGTTGTAACCGATATGTTTGGAATGTTTATTATAAGAAGTAAGTCAATCTGACGGTTAAGCTTTAACTTGAATACAAATAAAACAATTAACGATGACCACCTACGGCTGACCTACCTTTTTGAACAGGACATGCTACTAGAAACAACTCATTAAACTGCGTGATTTTATAATTCGTTANGAAATCATAACGTCATGATGCCTAAAAAAAAATAGGTAACGGACCATTGAGATAAAAATGAAAAACAAGTATGTCTTTTGAAGAGTGCAAATGCTAGCAATTATTTATACAACTTAAGTATTGAGCTATCTTGGGAATTCCTTACAATTAATATCGTTGGAAACTGACTATCTCGAGTCATAGAATCAAATGTTAAGGTCTGTCTAGGCCAGAACACAGAAGCAATGAAATTACTTTAATACATTATCAATTTTTCATTTACATGCAGTTCTTAAATACATGTAACATTTATTGTGTCCATCACATAATACATGAGATGAATGCTTAAGGCTAGACCACAGAGAACTGCACAAGTGAATCTTGGACAATATTTTATGCACATGCATTAAGCCCCGTTTTCCCAGAACCAGGCTCCAATGTTTGGCCTGGCCGGTCAGCCTACTTGCCTGGTGCTAGCTTAACATGGCACTTGTTGATAGCGTGCTCCGTGGATCCACATTTAAAGCAGATCCCGGTTCCCTGTTCCACGTCTTTCATCATCTCGGGGCAGTCAGACATCTGGTGTCCCCCTTCACGGCAGTGGAAACACAGCTGCAATCATACCAGGCAGTCAAATGAGCCTTGTACTGGGAAAATTGGGATCAACGCATGTGCTTCAAGTCTTGTCTCAGATAAGCCTGTGAAGTCCCCACAGGCTTATCTGGGACAACACTTACCGCTTTTATGGATATATTTGTTTAAAAGAAGTCTCTTCTAAACGAAATCTAGGCATAGACTGCATAGGCTACTCTGGGACAACATTTTACACACATGCATTAAGCCCTGCTTTCTAAGAACAGGGTTCATATATTTCAATTATGCTGATAGTCTTGTTACAATAACTGAAAGCCATTTGGGTAAATTTCGCAAATTTGTTACATGCTTGACACTATAAGTAAACAAGAGGGCCATGATGGCCCTGAATCGCTCACCTGACTAACCAAATACAATCCCAACCCANAAAATAATGAAATTGTGTCATGATATAGTGGAATCTATAAAACAAGAAGATTTTTTAAGGTTTTGACCATATATGGGCATGGCGGCCAGCTTGGTTATGTGACCAAATTTTTTTTTAACAATATTATTTTCCTGTGACGTAGGGATGCTCCACATGAAATTTGGTTGAAATTGGCTCAATGGTTTAGGAGGAGAATATGATCTGCTCAGGTAGCTAAAAAGTGGACTTAAACATTTGAGATAAAAGGAATTTTTGCTTCTTTTGAAGAGATTCCTCTTTTTTCTCAAAATTGACAAGATATCATCGACTTAACAGGCAACCCATGTTCGCATAAGGAAAAAAACCTTTACCAATCAACATATTTTGGACTGAACAATTTCTCAATTTCCCACAATGATTCAACCCTACCAGAGCAATTTCCTAAGCAATAATCACCTTCCATTTTAAAGGAAAAATAATTTCTCATCAACAAAACTACAGCATTAATTGATCAACCTAGGTCCTTTGACCATTTTTTTTTGATGAATCAAATATTCTTGAACAACTTTTTAATGGGAGCTTTCGAGGATCATTCCTGTGATTTTTTTTTGAAAATCTGAGGAGCAGTTTCTGACAAGTTTAGATTTTGTCATATCTAAAATTTTGAAAAAAGCTTCAATACCTTCCTTTAAATAAGGCCCAGGTAGATGATAATACAAAACAAGCTTTAAAATGTAATTCCTTTGAAAATGTTTATTTTGTGAAGGAAAATAGTTTATGTATCCCATAATGAATAAAAAGCAGAATTCATACACATGCAAAGTTCAACCTAGGTCCTTTGACCTTATTTTTTTTGATGAATCAAATATTCTTGAACAACTTTTTAATGGGAGCTTTCGAGGATCATTCCTGTGTTTTTTTTTTTGAAAATCCGAGGAGCAGTTTCTNCAAATTTTTTTTAACAATTCTTTTGTCCCATGACCTAGGGATGCTCAACATGAAATTTAGTTGAAATTGGCTCAATGGTTTAGTAGAAGAAGATGTTTACAAATTGTTTACAGACAGACAGACGGACGGACGGACGGACGCCGGACGCTGAGTGATCACAATAGCTCACCCCGAGCTACCGCTCAGGTGAGCTAAAAAAAAACTAACTGATTTTGGGGGATTTTTTTTTTGCATTATACACTTTTTATGGTTTTAAAAGGGTCTTAAATTATATTTTAATTGCCCAGTTTGTTTTTGTGTCTAAATCTTCATTAAGATACCCACCGTGTACCTTCTGTAAACAGTGGGTAGTGGTATTTTATCCTTACTTCCATTAATTTACAGGAAATCATGTTTATATCTATAAACATTTAATTACCATATCCCTGTTTCTAGCAATTAAACATTATCTGGCAAACAAAATGTATCTGAGGGTAATGCACATTTATATTGTCATGCTAAAACTGACAATAAGATATTGTCTTATTGTAAATTCTCAACTGGGCAGTTTTTACATCTGTGCCTTCAATAATGAATAGTACATGTGTATACTCCATTGTAGTTGTAAGAACATTCGTCACATGTGGCATACAATGAGTAAAAAAAATGTTCATTCTTATAAGCATTTTTTTTAAATTGTATTATTTTATGAACACAAATAATAATCTAAAACAGGAAACACACCTTTTTGTTTTCAGTATCCTTTTGTCTTTTCTGACGCCGGAATTCTGACCTTTGTTCTTTCCAGTTAGGGTCTGACTTGTTGAACTTTGGAAAGCCACCTTTAGTACCCCTATCTCTATGATTCTTCATTTCGCGCCGGTTTGGTTTCGGACAATTAAACGACTTGTGACCTGTCTCTTTACAATTGTAACACTGAAACTCTGACTGTTTACCATCAGATGGTGCGGGACACTCAGACGCTTTGTGTCCCTTTTGCTTACAATTATAACAGTCCATTGAACTGTAGTCAATAGGCCCTTTTTTACCAAACTTTCCTTTATTCAGAAACTTGCTTTTATTAGCATTTGTTCCCGATTTAAATTGTTTGTCTTTCTTTACCCCATGGAGAGGTGAACTCAGTTTATTCGAGTCTATGCTTTCTGAAGACGATTGGTCCTTTCCTTTTGGGGCTTCATCAGTTTTTGAAGATCCACCTTTAAGGTCTTTCCAGCTAGAAGCATCCTCAGGTTTTTTAGTCCTCTCACCAAATCTGGCAAATCGGGTCATCGTCCTCCGAATCTACCAAATAAATATCGGTGCAATGATAAATCGGTAAATGCAGATTTGTCATAAGTGTGTTTATTACATATAACAAGAGATGTGTTTGTCAGAAACACAATGCCCCCTACTGCCCCGCTTTGAAATAAAATTTCTATTTATCATTTGGCAGGTATAAAAAATATCTCCCTTTAAAGCTTATTACTTCCCTTGGATTGTGTTTTTTGTCCTTTTGCCTTGAAGGATGACCTTGACCTTTCACCACTCAAAATGTGCAGCTCCATGAGATAAACATGCATGCCAAATATTAAGTTGCTATCTTCAATATTGCAAAAGTTATGACCAAACTTTAACGAAGGTTAAAGTTTTGGGACAGAATGACAGACAGACAGACAGGCCAAAAACAATATACCCCTTCTTCCTCGAAGAAGGGGGCATACCAATTATTATCCGTCTATCCAATTATAATACCTTTTTTGTCAAGTACTACAATTAAAGCACCATTGGGGAGTTGTACTTGTGACTGTCATTCAATCAATAGTCAAATTATGGTAGACTTTGATATGTTGAATTCACCACAGTTTGATATTCTGCAGAAAACAAAAAAGATACATTTTTAATGATTTGGAATCAAGAACTTGATAAATGTAGAAGCTCCGGAAAAGAGCTGACAAATATACCAGGCATGAATACCGACTCCAGTTTGATCTTTGATTTTGTAGACAGACCTTTACTTTGGAGGCAGGAACTCAGATATATATATTGGGAGCAACAACTTACGGTGAACATTCACAATCCATCCAAAATGTACACAAAAGTTATTTTGACACAAAAAAGAGACAGCATTTGTTTATGTCAGACCTGTCAATTTCACTTTGTGCAGGTTGCTTAGTCGTGTGCATGACACATTATCTCATACAATGGTAAATACGAAATTACGTTTATTTCACCCAGAATTTGCTTTTGACATACATATTCCCAGAGACATAAGATGCATACAGGGCCAGAGGTAATTATGCCCCTTTACCATTTTAGTGATTATTTTACACATGTATACATGGAACAAAATTTAGTTTTTATGTCATGTAAAAAGGACTGAATCACAGATTTGCATTGTTTTATTGGTTATTCAATGCCTTTCTTAATTTAAGTCAACTTTTACAGATGCTAAACGATTGTGTCGATACTGGTTAACAAGTAATTCTCAGACAGCAGTATTAACCGGACGTTATACATGTATTTATTTCTTGTATTGTAACCCTTAAACACAATTTGCTTCGTCACATACTTGTAACACATAAATGTTTACAAATTTCAATGGTTATTGAATTGTGACCTTCAGGCGGGGGATATTAATAGAACGCGCATGCGCAAAAGATGTCACTTAAATGTTAATAAGGCTTGACCTATGTTCTTGAGATTTTCGGTTGTCTGCTACAGCACAACAGATCTCAATTGTTTTTTTCTTGAAACCTCATATTTAACCAGAAACTGATGTGGTCATCAGCCACAAATTATTTCATTTATTGATTTTTTACATTTAAAACTCAGCACAATTTTTCAGAAACAGATATTGGAATTGCTTGCTAACATGTTAATTATAAATTCACTGTTCGGATTTTTTCCCTTGAATGGCTGTGTTTTCACTACCGAATTAAAAAGTATCTCCCGTTTGTTAATGCAATGAGCATCAAGACATGGAACACAGCTATTCTGGTAAACATTGCTATTGGAAACAAACCATAACTCTATTTATACACGCCGAAGAAGACATGTTGCACCGTTAAATGAATACATTCTTGACATTATAACGTTTCAGATAAGAAAAGTGATCATTTTAACTCTTATTTGTTTCCATTTACTCAATAACCAGGGGCATAAAAAGCAACCGAGTGCGTCCGGCATTTTGTTTGTTGCATTTAATTTCTCCACACAAAACGCATGAAAACTTGTTTCAACAGGCATTTGTGAGCATTTCTGTTAAATAGTTTCATTATTATAAATAGTTTCATTATTATATTGTTCTGGGCTGGGAAGGATATATTTAAATAAAGATACCAACAATTTCTGAAATCAAAAGTAGGTAATTCACCCGATGCACTATATTTCGGATAGTTTAAAATTCGGACATATGGATATTTATGTGTTGATTTGTTGTTGATAGTTTGTAACAATATGGACGTTGGTACTTATCATGGGCCTTTCTATCAAGAAATAGGTGTGAAAGACATTCATTTAATTGAACCTGGAAATCAACCACCTCAGCGAAGAGAAAAGATTTTAACAATGGGTGTTGTGTTAGAACTTGTGAAATTGGCTAATAAACAGAAATTGAAGTCATCCAAAGTAGTGTGAATGGGTGTGTGCAATTAAGTCAAAATTGATTGCATGTCACCCTGATTTTTCAAGAACTCGGATTTGTAGACATGTGGAGGCTAAAAAACAGTTGGACAACAAGAGGTGTCAGAAACACAAAAAGTCACAATGCCCCCTACTGCATTGATTTGTTTATTTTTTACCTTGAATGATGACCTTGACCTTTCACCACTCAAAATGTGCAGCTCCATGACATACACATGCATACCAAATATCAATTTGCTATCTTCAATATTGCAAAAGTTATGGCCAAAGTTAAAGTTTTCAGACGCACAGACTGACAGACAGACTGACGGACAATTCAACTGCTATATGCCGGCCCACCCTACCGGGGGCATAAAAAGAAGAAGTCTAAAAAGAATGCCTTTAGTTTTTATATGGTTTATTATTGATATAATAATTGTTTAATTATATCGACTTTGGACATGTTTTTATTGTAGTTCAATGTGATCAAAACCAATAAACATAACAAAAGTACTCTCTTTTGTTGTGTTTTGCTGTTAATTTTGTTATAGTTTAGTCTGACAGTGGGACTGACAAAAACTGATTCGGACTGACACAAATTTTAAGTCTGTTTGTCTGAATGACTGACAGATTTTTCAAGTTTTGGCGAACCCTGGGTAACACAACACTTCAAACAAATTACTTTCATTTTCTCTTGATTTTCAGAAAATGTTGCATAAAATCATCATAGATTCTAGCATAAGAGCTGTGAGTGCACATTGAGTCATACGCTTGTTAAGTGGGAATACCCCGTTTCGAACTTTCGATTGGACATTTATAATATCAAATCTCCTCATAGTTCAGAAAATCATTTTTTTAAGTTTAGTTGGCCTAATGCTTATTGCAATCGAGTACTATCATTTTCTGGTGTGACGTATCGATACCAGGTAAACACGTGTGTAGTGGATGTAATTGCTGGTGTTTATGGAAAAATCGGCTTTAAATTGTTAAACACGCTGTAAATAAACAATTTTGACATAGATTTAACAGGAAGTAAATAAATCTTTGAAGGTAAATCGTTTATTGCTGCATTGTTTGCATTTATTCAGAAATTCTTTAACTCGTTTCCTTAACGGTACACGGAGATATTTTTCGTGCCGTATTTTCCACTATTAAGCAATTTAATTTATCGACGAAAAACCCTATATTTTGTGCGAGAAATACTCGCTGACTTGTAGACCTAAACAAGAAGATTTGAAACTTTACCTAGTCTTTTATCTAAGGCAGATAAATAGTTACTTCGTCAACCGAAAATTGAGATTCTGAATGACAGCTGGTTGTTGTTGTTTTTGTTTACAGTTGCAACACGTGCTCCTCCTGGTTACATTCCACTAAACTATTTCGTATCCCTCCGTGGGTACAACCGAATTCCAGAGACGTCTGTGCTTTTTCTAAATCGCAGCCATGTTTTTTATGGTTATTTCCTGTATTATATGTGTGTCTGCAACATTTCTTGACCTGGATAGGTACGTTGCAGGGCATTTCGGCGTCGGCGCAACGGCAGAGAGGGTGGCCCCACTGTAGGACAGTTGACCTGAAACTGTCAACTGTGTCTGCGCGCACAACAGTTTTTTCCAGATTGTTCCACTCTATAAGTGTCTTAGGAAAAAAAAGTTCTTATGTAGTGGAGTTTTGCACTGAATTGGTGTGAAACACTTACAGTTTTTAATTGAGTATTTTATCTGCTTTAAAGTCTAAGAAAGTCTTAGGGGTAACTCTACGTTTATATTGACGGACTGGGGTAAGGAAGTCTTGTCTCGGCTTTGTTGGCACCAGCCCCTCAACCACCATTTAGAAGAAGATCAGTCTGTTGGTCTTTCTTCTTTCCCGGAGAGGTGGGATCTTCATACGCTTCAGCATATTTGTCTAGCAGAATGATGTGTTGGTGTTATTGTCTCCGGTTATGAATCGATTGTTTTTGTATCTTTTCAATTTTGTCTTCATCTTTTTAAAGGAGTGGATCCCAGATAATGGAGCCCTCTAGTAAAATATCATCAGAAGAGCGGAACAATCATTTCCCCAAATTATTTAGTATTAAATCTGAGTTCAAGGAAATTGACATTAAATTTAAAAACCTTTTACCATCTTTAGAGAAAAATAAATGATTTTCAGAACTAGACTTCTCGATCACTGAAAAAGAATTGTCAAAAGCAATTATGTCCTTGAAAAATAAGAAATTTCCAGGACTTGATTCCATCTCTCATGAAATGCTGAAAGCATGACAAAATGTTCTAAGTCCTGTTTATTAAAACTGTTTAATAATATACTTAGTAGTGGTGTGTACACATCTTCTTGGAAAGTGGGCTATATTAAACCATTGTTTAAAGGTGGGGATACTAAAGACCCCAAAAAAATATAGGGGCGTATCTGTAATGCCCTGCATGTCAAAGCTGTTTAATAGTATTATGAAAAGTAGACTCCAAAAATGTGTTGATATTGGAGTTTTAAATGATGCCCAAATTGGATTTCAACCTCGGTCAAGAACATCAGACCATATGTGTGTTGTGCGTACTTTATTGGACAAATATTTTAGTAAAGGAGATAAGTGGTTTGCGTGTTTTATCGATTTTACGAAAGCATTTGACACTGTTACGCATTCTATTTTGCTTTTTATACTATGTTCAATTGGTATAAGTGGTCCATTTTACCACGTTATAAAAAATATGTACACTGATAATTTAGTTCATATCAAGATAGATAAGAAGTTCACAACTGTACTAAACCAAAAGATCGGTGTTCGACAAGGTGACAACCTTAGTCCTTATTTGTTTAAAATCTTCATAAATGATCTACCATCTATGTTTGATATTTTTGATGATCAAGTTACCCTTGGTAATATGAATTTTAGTTGTTTATTATATGCTGATGATTTGTTGTTGTTATCAATTAGTTTTAATGGACTACAACGGTGCATAAGAAAGCTAAAGCACTTTTGTGATAATAATTGTCTTGTTGTTAATTTCAAAAAGACAAATATAATAACGTTTTGTAAAAGTGGTAGAATATTTAAGGAAAGGTACTTTTATAAAGAATTTGAAATTCAGCGTGTAACTTCCTATAAATATATTGGAATTATCTTTTCGTCCTCTGGAACATTAAGTTATTGCCAAATCGATCTTTACAATAGGGCTATGAAGGCAAGTTTCAAACTGAGAAAAATATTTTGGCAATTGCATCAACGGGTTGATACAGTTTTGCATCTTTTTGATCACACTATCAAACCTATACTTTTATATGGAAGTGAAATATGGGGAACAGTGAAAAGCAATAGTCCAATAGTCAAGAAGGACAACTATAATTTGTTGAAATCTTTTAATAAAATGTATTGTGAGAAACATCATGTGAAATTTTTTTAATATGTTTTTAGTGTTCATAAGCGAACGTCTAATGATGCTGTATATGGTGAACTGGGACGTTATCCTTTATATGTTGATATTATATGTAATACTGTTAAATATTATCAGAGAATGTATTCTGGTAAAGTAAGTGCCTTATTGTCAGCTGCCTTTAGTGAAGGCAATAAACTTTTTAAAAGTGATAAGAACAGCTGGGTCTCAAGTTTTAATTATATTTAAAAAAGTATTAATATATTTTCTACTAGTTTGAATAATAAGAATTTGCATTCTCTTGTAATTTAAGCGAAAGTTAGTGTCCCTGTATAAATCAACTTGGTGATCAAGAATTACAAGTACGAGTGGTAAACTTGGAACTTTTTCCCTGTTCAAAAAAGGATGTTGTAAAGGGCCATTTTTCAATATACTGAAAGATAGAGATATCAGAGTTTTGTTTACAAAGATTAGAGTTAATTGTCATAAATTAAGAATTTAAACTAGCAGATGTCAGAAAATCCCAGCTGAACATCGTTTTGTACTTTATGTAACTTAAATTTGGCAGAGGATGAAATTCACTTTGCAATGTGCTGTCAATGTTTTCATGATGATAGAGAACAGTTATTTCAAGATGTACAAAAGATAAATAATAATTTTATTAACCTTTCAAATGAACAGAAAATTGTCTGGCTTATGAGTTTAGAACAACATGATATTATCTCACTATTTGCCACCTTCATGTATAACGCCTACAATAAAAGAACTTGATAACTTGTTAAAATCTGTGTAACTTTAGATAAATGTTGCATAATATTATATACTATTTATGAATAATGATTATGCAAAATCTTGAATAAAAGTTTAGAGTAGGCTATTAGTATAACGTGTGAGTTCATATATATTTTATACTGAGTACATTTAAATTTACATGTATTTATAAGAAACATGTAGTAATGCTGAATGGGTCAAGTTCCCCCCAGGTACTACTTCCCCGTACCCCGGGTACTTTGAAGTATACTTCAAAGTACCCGGGGTACAGGGAAGTTTTCTTCAAAGTACCCGGGATAGGGGAAGTTGAACCCGGAAAAAAATCGTACCCAAAATTTTTCGTACCCAATTGTTTTCGTACCCAAATATTTTTTTCGTACCCTCATTTTTTTCTTACCCATTTTTTTTTTGCATAATTTTTTCGCACCCAAATGTTTCGTACCCACATTTTGTTCGTAACCAAAATTTTCGTACCCACATTTTAGTTTCGTACCCATATGTGAAAAATGTGGGTACGAAAATGTTGGGTACGAAAAAAAATGTGGGTACGAACATTTTGGTTACGAAAAAAATATGGGTACGAACAAATTATGCCAAAAAAAGTATTTGGGTACGAAACGAAATTTGGGTACGAAAAAAAATTGGGTACGAAAATTGTGGGTAAGAAAAAAACATGGGTACGAAAAAAAAAATGGGTACGAAAAATTTGGGTACGAATTTTCCGGGTACTACTTCCCCGTACCCCGGGTACTTTGAAGTATATTTCCCCGTACCCTGGGTACTTTGAAGTATACTTCAAAGTACCCGGGGTACGGGGAAGTAGTACCCGGGGGAACTTGACCCATTCAGCTGTAGTAATGAGTAAAGGCATTTGCTTTTTGTTTTCTGTTAGAAATCTTTTTTTTTTGCATTATCAAACTTTATTTAATTGTGTATCATCTAATACGAATTAAGCTTTATTTCGTTAATATCCTTATTTCACTAGTATTTTGTGTTACTGGTGCAATTCTGTTTTATATATGTGATTCATCTGTCATTATTAATGTGACCCGTGATTGGTTTAATAAACCATTCTTATTCTTATTCTTGGAGCTATATTCTAGAGTGGATCTTATTAAGGCAAAGTAGGCTGTTTTATGGCAGGATTCAGGGTAGTGTTTCAGGTTACGTCTAAGGAAGCCAAGTGTAGAATTTGCTTTTTTAGTGATCTTATTTATATGTGAGCTCCAATGTAGGTCTTCTCACTTCTTTATATTCTGATATTGTCACTCTTAGGTATGGGCTTTCTGGAACTTGTTGAATGATGCGGTTATCGAGCTGTTAACATTTTGCGGTTTTCTGGTTAACGGTTAAGATTAAGCATTTTTGGGCGTTGAATCGCATGCCCCGTGTGTTGGCCCAGGTTTCTAGTTTATTCAGGTCTTGTTGTAGGATTTCATGACCATGGCGACTTCTGATGGTACGGTAAAGTAAACAATCATCTGCAAATAGGCGGACCACAGACTTTACTGAATCGGGTAGGTCGTTGATGTGGCAGAGGAATAGCAGGGGGTCAAGGACTGTTCCCTGATGTACACCGGAGTCGACTGTTGCCAGATTTTATTTCTCTCCCTCCACAAAACTGTCATGCTCCTGTCTTTAAGGAAGTCCTCGAGCCAGTGGTTGATGCTACCAGTGACGCCAGACTGCTCCAGTTTATGCAGGAGCTTTTATGTGGGACCGTATCGAAGGCCTCTCTGAAGTCCAGGATAGCCATATCTATCTGCGTGCAAGAGTCATAGTGAGTGAGAAAATCGTGGACAGTGGTCAGTAGTTGCGTTTCACAGGAGAATCCGGTACGAAAGTCATGGTTAAGTTTAGTTAGAACGCTGTTATTTTCCAGATGGTTTAGGATGTGTATTGCATTGGGGTTTTTGATTAAATGTAAACTTTTGGGCTGCGTGTACTGAAGTACTGTACATTTGGGCTTATTTCACTTTCTTAGAAGTCGCCAGACGGTACTTTAACATACTAAATAAGTGAAAAATATGCGGGTGTTATTTCTTATTTTCGTCAAAAATCTGTTGTTATTAATAATTTCGGATGTTTGTAGAAATAGAAAAAGGGCAGCAATGGAAAATACTTCGTTTCACTGAATTAGGTACCTTACTTGGTTATGCATTTCACATTTTGTAATATGTGAGCAAAAACGTTAAATCCCGCCCCGCTCCTCTAAAAACTTTAACATTGGTCATAACTTTTGCAATATTGAAGATAGCAACTTGATATTTGACATGCATGTGTATCTCGTGGAGCTGCACATTTTGAGTGGTGAAAAGTCAAGGTCAATGTCATCCTTCAAGGTCAAAGGTCAAATATATGGCTTCAAAGCGGCGCAGAAGGGGGCATTGTGTTTCTGACAAACACATCTGTTGTTTTCTTACTAACAGTATTCGGCAATTGACCCTTTGCCAAAAATAAATAAAGGATTACGTGTTATACATTAATTAGGTTTCCCTGAAGGTTTCCCTCCTGATGTTGCACCTGAAATTTCATTATGTTTATATTCAGAATGTTTGTTTTTCTGATTCAAACTCATCCCGGAGGTTACTTCCCGTACAGGTTTAGAGTACTCATTAAGATCACGCGATTTTAAAGGATTTCCACCGGTAGTTTGATTTTTGTTAATATTAAATTAACAATCTTTTCCATTTTCAACGTTATAAGACTGAATAAATAATGTTCGTGATGAAGTTTAATATTTGAAACTGTGTACTAGTACTGCACATTGCTACTGCATATTGATATTGCATATTGACTTTTGAACGAATAAATATTACTCTACACTGTTGTATACAATTTGTGCAGTGTAACCAAACGGGGTTCACATCTTCCGTCGCACGGAATTGTCACTGGTGGCCATACTGGTCTAGAAAGCAAGAACACCGGTGCAATGTTAACAGCACGAGTAGCATCCTCTCTTGTGAGACAGCTGCCAAGGGCAGTACCGGCGGTTAGTATATATGTATTTTACTGCAGAAACACGTCTAGGTGTTTGCACTCATTTTATTAGTCCGTATTTCTCACTAAATAACAGGGTCGCCGGTGCCCTTGCTTGACCTGGCAGGATTTTTAACATAATTCGAGACATTATTATTAATATGCATCAAATTGACATGTACACGAGCTTAGACATTTGTTTGTGTTGCATCACATTGTTTCAGTTGCAAGTTGCTTCGAACTGTGTCGTTGCTATGATTTTATTTTAATCCCAGCATTTCCCCACCCACCTCTTCATAGCTGTGTCCAGTTTTCAATATAAAAAAGTTATTTTATCTAGACTTAATTAAACTGTGCAATCATACTCATCATTGACATCATATGTATATTGTTTACCCATTGATGTTATTGGCAATTATTTATTCTTTGTCTTTCTCTGAATTTTATTTTGAAGGTGACCCTTGTAGAAGTCAAAAGCTACAAGCTTAACATGTCTTGTCAAAAATGGTGATTGTATATAACTATTCTTAACATCAAGTTATATTAGGGGATTGTCCATGTTGTAATAACTTCTGCAGTCTTGGCATTATTTTTTTGAGGCACTAGCCCGATCGGGCTACCAGCTTGGAAATTTCACTAGCCCGAATCAATTTAAACTAGCCCAAATTAAAGTTAAAATTCTGTAACATTTGTAACTATGTCAGTCTTGGACCTAACCCACTCCATCCGGTTATAATACTAGTTATAGAGTCTAGAGAGATCAACTTACTACACTGTTCAATAAGCATCTACTCAATGAGTGCCCAATGGAGATTACCGATTCAGTTCTGAATAAGCTTCTATAGCAGGGGTGTCAATTGTCCTAAATGTGAAATCCGGAAAATTAGACTGAGGGTCTGGGGCGGCACGTCCCCAACCACGATAAATGGCACAGCTTCCCCCAGCCCTAACTTATTGTACTTTTGTTTAGTCTTTCTAGTTGCAATAACTGGTTAATATTTATTCTTTAATCTGATCTTGTCAACTATTTGTTACACATCAACCGAAACTGGTGACTCGAGGATACAATGCAAAATAGTATAAACCAGACCATTCGTATCACCGCATGTGTATTCGTCATTGTATAGAAAATGTTATAAAGAACGTCGAAAATAAAAAAAAA